>OY747124.1:15778672-15925466 GCA_963556465.1 Berberis vulgaris
AGTCCTCGAGCAAAACAAAATTAAGAATAAAATCCTAACCCACTTTCGTAGGAATCACGATTGCACTTACCTTAACGTGCAACAAGGCTTTAAACCCTTAGATTACCTCTAGTGGATGAGTTATAGTCTCGTGATGGTTTCCAAAAATGTTACCCCAAATATTATTGACTCAATAGAATAAAATCTATTTTCTAAAAATATAATGCAAAAACATGGACATTCTCATTTATTTTCCTTAGAGTAATTTTTCAATTGTTTAAAATTCAAGAAAAACAACAAACTAAAAATGTCACAATAGTATATCAATAGAGTACAATAATTTAATAGTATCCAAAGGTTAAATAAATTTCATAATCATTCTCAACTCGAAGTGTGTGTGTGAGAAACCTTATCAACATAACTCTTCATCTCATAGTAAAGATGTGACGAGATAACCTTTAGAAAATACGCTTCGACTACAAATCTCTCATGTCACTTAGAAATAAAACACTCAGAGATTGGGCACTCAGTTTATATGTGAGGAAAATGATATAAACTATGGAAAATGTAAACGTCTCACATATAATTATCATGAAAAACGGAATTTTCAAAGAGCGAAATGAATATGATCTCATGGACAAGAATATTGATTACTTCTGAGAATGTTGAATCAAACATCATAGTTCTTGCCTATTCAATCTCCACATCTACTAAACCAACTTTCACTTAAGATCAATCAGGTCTTTACTAGGTTGTAATGGGGTTTGGATTATGTCAAACAATAATGGACAAAGAATGATACAAAAATTTCCTGAGAATGGCTACACCCTTGAATAAACACATAGGGCATTGAAGAACAAATCAATGTTGTACAACATTAACTTTTTCTTCATTATTTTCTTTTTCAACTTTTTTTTTTACATGCTTTTCCCCGTTTATACAATCAAACACTTTTACTTCGAAGGCGTATGAAATATCTATTTTCAACTCTTTCTATTTGCCCAATTCATAAATATATCTCACCGTATACATTCTCATAAAATTGGGTAAGGAGAAAATAATAGAGGTATTACTCATTGATTGGAGTAGGTAATGGGAATGGGAATAACAAAGAGAAGGTTATTTAAAGGCTCAAAGGGCTGCAAATGGATATTTATTATTGGGTAGGCTAAAAGGCTAAAAAAATGGTATAAAGAAATAAATGCCTATATCACTTCATAAGTTCTAGTTAGTACTAGGACATCTCAACTAAATAAAGCAAGAAGTTCTAATGTAAAAATTCAATTTTTATGTCGTTCTTAAAACAACCAATAAGAAAGTCAAGAATAATGAGATCACCAACGAAATAATGCGGACTCAAGAAATATCAGAGTGTATTTAATAACCCTCAAGAAATAAAGAATGGCTTAAAACTCGTAAGGATTAAGTCTCCACTATTATTCTAAGGTTTTCTAGTTCAATACAACTAATCAACTTCAAATCATGTTGACTTGGCTTGTAGTGCACGAATAGTCGAGTTGAAAAGTCTCACGAAATACATCTAACATAAGGATAATATCAAATATCATGTTTTCTACTAATATAACTATGTGACACGTGTTAGTATGTGTTTTCTCAAAATTAAATGCAACAAAAATATTCTCTAAAATTAAAAAGACTCAACCACCAAGAGTTCAGTTTTCGAATGCATTTTCATAAAGATTTTGCACAATTACCGTAATCATCTAAGTATTCAATGGAGATTGAGTAGAACACAAAAAAATGACTCGGTTTAATTGTAAAATACGTTTTAAGTTCAAAATTTTTGAAAATTGCACAAAAAAATTCTAATAAACCACATCACCCCCAAACCGAAACCATACTTTGTCCTCAATGTATAAAATAATAATCATGACAAATGAAGGAAAAAGACAAGATGAGGGTTAGAGTGATATTACCATGGTGAAGCTTTACCAATTTCAAATAGACAATGTCCTCACAGTCACCAAAATATAAGAAAATCATACCGACGGGAGAAAGGAATACATGGGATGAGGGGCTCCGAGTGACTCTAGTAGCAACACCTAAAATAACCTAAAACACTATAATAAAAACATAAAAAGCAAAAACCTAAACTAAAAAAAATAAAATAAAAAACCTAAACTAAAGATAGGGTGGAGAACATCAAATCAAGTAGACAGGGGCAACCAGAGAGATCCTCTGTCACCTCTACTCACTCCACATAGTGCTTCAAACGTTGCCCATTTACTCTAAACACTCTCCCATATTTTGGATCTTCAATTTCTATGGAACCATTGGGAAAGACTTGTTTTACCATGAATGGGCCCATCCATCTCGATCTTAGCTTGCCAGGATAAAGATGAAGTCGTGAGTCATAGAGATAGACTCGTTGATTGGGCTCAAAATGTTTCCTCAGAATTTGCTTATCATGAGTTGTTTTCATCTTTGCCTTGTATATTCGGGAATTGTCATAGACATCATTCCGCAACTCCTTAATTTCAGCTAACTGAAATTTCCGCTGAATACCTACATCATTGAGATCAAAGTTAGTGCTTTTGACAGCCCAATAAGCACGATGCTCTAACTCAACAGGTAAATGACAGACTTTTCCATATATAAGCCGATACAGAGACATCCCGAGAATTGTCTTATAAGTGGTACGGTAAGCCCAAAGTGCATCAGGAAGGCGCAAGGACCAATCCTTCCTATCAGGATTCACCATCTTCTCCAAGATTTGTTTCACTTCTCGGTTTGCCAGCTCGGCTTGGCCATTTGTCTGCGGATGATAGGCATTGGCGACTTTGTGATGAACTCCATACCTGCGCATCAAAGCCTCAAAAAAGTGATTACATAAATGAGTCCCCTGATCACTAATAATGGCTCGTGGTGTACCGAAACGGGATAAAATGTGTTTTTTGATAAACCTGACAACTGTGTTGTTGTCATTGTTCCGGCAAGCCACAGCCTCTACCCATTTAGACACATAGGCCACTGCAAGCAAAATATACAAATATCCAAAAGAAGGTGGAAAAGGTCTCATAAAATCAATCCCCCAACAATCAAATATCTCAATGACTAGGATGGGATTAAGGGGCATCATGTGTCTCCGGGACAGTGCACCTAACTTCTGGCATCTATCACAAGAACGACAATAATTGTTAGTGTCCTTAAACAATGTAGGCCAATATAATGCCGACTGTCAAACTTTTGCAGTGGTATTTTACATAGAAAAATGGCATCTACAAGCTGCACTATGACAAAAATGTAAGACACTTTCAATCTCACCTTCAGGGATACATCGCCTCATGATTTGGTAGGGGCAATACTTATATAGAAAATGATCATCCCAAAAAAAATTGTTTGTCTCGACCAAAAATTTGCACTTATCTTGAACACTCCATGATGATGGAACTTCGCCGGAAACCAAGTCATTAATAATGCGCGCATACCATAATACTTGAGTGACGGCGAATAGGTGTTCATCAGGGAAGTCATCACGGATGGGTGGGCCATTGGCAAAGTCATTAAACTCCAAACGAGACCAGTGATCTGCCACAACATTCTCGACCCCCTTCTTATCCTTTATAGTTAGATCAAATTCCTGCAGAAGTAAAATCAACCTAATCAAACTTGCCTTAGCATCCTTTTTAGAAAAAAGAACTTAAGAGCCGCATGGTCAGTAAAAACAGTGATAGGTATACCAATCAAATAAGCACGAAATTTATCTAAAGCAAAAACTACGACTAGCAACTCTTTTTCAGTAGTTGAATAATTCATTTGAGCATCATTAAGTGTTCGACTAGCATAGTAAACAATAAAGGGCTTCCCTTCCCTTCGTTGTCCCAAGACTGCCCCCACAGCATAGTTACTTGTATCACACATTATCTCAAATGGTAAATTTCAATCTGGTGGCTGCATGATGGGGGCAGAAGTGAGCCTATCAATGAGTGTTCAGAAGGCGTCCTCACACTCTTGTGTCCATTGGAACACGACGCCTTTGACCAGGAGACTACTTAATGGTCTAGAGATGGCAGAAAAATTATGTATGAACCTTCTATAAAAACCCGCATGCCCCAGAAATGATCTCACATCCTTGACACTTTTAGGTGTAGGTAATTTAGAAATCAATTCAATTTTTGCTTTATCAACCTCGATTCCTTTATCAGAAACTATGTGTCCCAGAACTATTCCATAGGGAACCATAAAATGACATTTTTCCCAATTAAGCACCAGACCCTTCTCTTCACATCTACTTAAAACAACCTTCAAATGAAGTAAATATGAATCACAAAAAATAGTCAAATCATCCATTAATACTTCCATATATTTTTCAACCATGTCACTAAAAATACTCATCATGCATCTCTGAAAGTAGCCGATGCTTTACACAAACCAAATGGCATACGCCGAAAAGCATAAGTACTAAAAGGACATGTGAAAGTAGTCTTATCCTAATCCTCTAATGCAATCTCAATTTAATAATATCCTGAATACCCATCTAGAAAACAATAGAAAAAATGACCAACTACTCACTCTAAGATTTGGTCTATGAATGGAAGTGGGAAGTGATCCTTGTGGGTGTCAGAATTAAGCTTCCTATAGTCAATGCACATGCGCCACTACCTTAGTAGGAACAAACACCCCCTCATCATTGCTCACCACTGTTATTCTAGATTTCTTGGGAACTACTTGAGTTGGACTAACCCACTTGCTATCAGAGATGGGATAAATGATGCATGCATCTAACAATTTTAAGACTTCCTTTTTCACCACCTCTTTCATGGTGGGGTTAAGTCGTCTTTGAGGATCTCTACGGGGGTTAGCTCCTTCTTTTATATGAATCCTATGGGAACATATTAAGGGGCTAATACCTTTGATGTCAGCTATAGTCTAACCTAATGCAAATTTGTGCTCATGTAACATATTAATCAATTCTTCTTCTTGTGAGCCATCAAACACGAAAGAAATAATAACAGGAAAGGTATCACCTGGTCTGAGGAATGCATGTTTAAGTCCCTTAGGCAGTGGAGCTAGGTCAACTTTCGGAGTTTTCACGGTGGATGGTTGTGGTTTCTGTCTTTCCTTTGGCAACTCCTCAAAGCATGGTTGCCATTGTCGTCCTCTTTTATCCTTTGACCCTGAAACAACAGAAATATCAAAAACATTGTCAGGATAAAGTGAACTCTTAGAATCAGAAATAAAAAGGAGGTACTCTAAGGTTTCAGAATCTGCGCTCAGGAGCGCCTCCTCTGATATCAGCGTGTCTATCATGTAGGTATGATGACAATCATCATCATCACGTGGTTGCTTGCTAATATTGAATATGTTTATCTCCAGAGTCATGTTCCCAAAAGACAACTTCATTAGACCCTTCCTACAATTGATAAGACCGTTAGCTGTGGCAAGAAAAGGTCTACCTAAAATAATCGGGATTGTAGCCTCCATATTAACCGCAGAATGAGTATCTAAAATAAGAAAGTCGACGGGATAGTAAAACTTATCAATCTGCAGCAAGACATCCTCGACTATTCCTCTTGGCTTCTTAACCGATCTATCGGCCAATTGTAGTACCACGGATGTGGGTTTAATCTCTCCTAGACCCAGTCGCAAGTAAATAGAATATGGCATCAGATTTACACTTGCTCCTAAATCCAACAAGGCTTGGCCAAACTCATGAGTCCCAATCTGGCAAGTAACTGTAGGACACCCTGGATCTTTGTACTTGGGTGGTATCTTCTGCTCAATCACCGCACTTACTTGTTCTGTCAAGAAGGCAGTCTTCTTGACATGATGCTTCCTCTTGATAGTGCATAAATCCTTGATGACCCTCACATAAGTTGGTACTTGTTTAATCACATGTAGCAAAGATAAGTTAATTTTAACCTGTTTCAAGTGTTCTAGAATCTCACCATGCATTTCCAATTTTTTTTTCAGTAGGTCGTAATGCTTGAGGAAAAGGAACTGGAACTGGAATGTTCTTGTTGGGCTCATCCTCAGGGATGCTCTCCTTTGCACTTGGGGAGGAGCCTATAGTTGTGGACGAGTTTGATCCATCTAAAATCTTACCACTCTGAGAAGTGATGGCATTAACCTCTTTGACATTCTGAGAGTCTGAAGCAGAGGTTTGTGCCATAAGTTGGCCCTTCGGATTTGCTTTAGGCTATGACGGAAATTGGCCTCGCTCTTATACTGTTAATGAACTTGTCAGCTTGGTTATCTGGCTTTTGAACTCCTTGTTCTCTTCTGTCAACTGTGTCAATGCAACCTCAAATTTTTGATTAGTTTTACCTTGTGCCTTTATAAATGCATGTAATGTGTCTGATAAGGAACTTCTGTTAGATTGCGCATTGTATGGAGGTGCATGGTATGACCTAGGTGGTTGTGCCTGTGAGTGTGTAGGTTGGTCTGCTTCGGACCTCTAGCCTAAGTTAGGGTGATCTCTCCAACCAGAATGGTAAGTGTAAGAGAATGGTGAATAAGGCTTCTTGTACATCCCTAAGGCGTTACATTGTTCCTCATAAACCCCTATCATCTCAGTCAAGGTCGGGCAATCATGTGCTAAGTGTTCAACTACCTCGCATATAAAACAGGCATCCTGTAGCTCGACTCTGGCAACAGTATGTGTGGGCCTACCATCCTTGGCCTTAAGTGTTTCTAACTCCCTAGTCACTCTATCCAATTGGGCTCTAAGGCTGTCATCTTCCCTAAGTTGGTAGACTCCAGCTGGGCGTGTTATATCTGTGCTCTCAGTAGCACTTGGACCAGTCCAAGTATGAGCCTTTTCAGCCAAGTCATTCAGGTACTTAATGGCCTCGACAGGGTCCTTATGCAAAAACTCTCCATTACACATCATCTCAACGAACTGACGCTCTCTACTGGTGAGCCCCTCATAAAAATAACTAACTAAGTGTCAACTCTCATACCCATGGTGTGGACATGTATTCAAGAGATCCTTGAACCTCTCTCATGCTTGATATAATGTCCTCGCTATTCTTTTTGGTGAAGGTAGAAATCTGTCTCTTTAAACCATTGGTTTTATGGTGAGAAAAATATTTATAAAAAATGCTTGGGTCATCTCCCCCCACGAACCTATAGACCTTGGTCGCAAAGAGTATAGCCAACTCTTCGCTTTTTCCTTAAGGGGAAAAAAAACCTTAGTATAACCGAGTCTACAACCTCAACTTTGTTGTGGAAAGTGGCCACAACTTCCTCGAATTCCCTAATGTGAACATAAGGATTTTCACTCTCTAGGCCATGAAAAGTGGGTAATAATTGTATCATACCCGGCTTAAAATCTAGCTATGGTGTATTTGGTGCAAACATGATACATGATGGAGTAGCAGTGCGCGTGGGCCAATGGCATGACAGCTCAACGGTTAGAGCTTGGCGGATAGTACCACTAGGTCATGGGTTCAAACCTAGCTTGTGACATCTTTATAGGTTCTGGGATCCTATAAAAACTCTGCTTGCCTTTCAAAAAAAAAAAACAGTGCGCGTGGGGTGGAGATAGTCCTTTAGCGACCGAACATGGTCATCTTCGTGATTACTCATGGTGTTAGAATTAGAAGTAGGACTTAATTTGGTCTCAATGTGAATTTGTGGGTGTTCTAAATTTGGGACCCTAATTAGTCTCTCTAAGTGGTCTCTATTCCAACTCACACTCCCCCAATGTCCTTTTTTCTTTTTTTACAATTTTATTTTTATTTTTTAGAAATAAATAAAATAAAATTTTAAAAAAATAAAAATAAAATGGACCTAAAACCTAAAAATAAAATAAAAAAATGAGCAAGAAAGATAATACCCGAAACCTCCCTTGTTGAATGACGTTTGTCCCCAGCAACGGCGCCAAAATTTGAATACCCCCAAACAGTACACGCGGTCAATTGCAGTAAAGATTGGGGTGTCGATCCTACGAGGAAAAGTGATCTACAAAACAAGGTCAAGGAAGAATAACTACGCGAAACTAAATTTAAGAAATTCTAGCAAGTTTAAAATATGAAATTGAATTTAGTTTAATAAAAATCAAGTTTAGAAAAATTACAAGGTTCCAAGAATCCCTCCTAGATTTCACGTGACAACTAGTATTGATTCGCTATTATAAATCAATTACGTGTTTCACATCCCAAACAACATAATCTGAAAAATAGTCTTTAATGCACCAATATATTCTAATGTAAATGGATTTTAGATTTCACTTTTTTCTAGAAAGCACAAATATTGGTCATATATGATATCCTAAATTTACGATATATCCGAAAACAATAACATAATAAAAGACAATCACATATAACTAACCTACCGGAATTAATTGATCTTTAAATTTTCACACATAAGAAAAACATGACTAGACTTACATGGAGAAGAAAAAGACAACCACCGAAATAATAATCTACGAAGAAGATGAAATCTTTGTCACTAAAATAACATAAACTCCTATATTAAATAAAAGTGAAAATCATAAATACCATTATTCATCTTGAAAGCATAAAACGAATCAAATACCAATTAAGTGCGTTACATCTAGGAGTTTATCTCTTCGCCTTGCGTGGAGTTTAGTGACATATGGTGAAGGTGATGACAGCAATAGCGGTGTGGAGCTTCATCTGCATGGTAGCGCGTGGTGGATTAGCGATGCGCTCTCTGATGTTCCTTCGTTCTCTGCCCGTTGTGTGTTGCTGTATTTATGGTAGAAAGAAACAGCTCCTTATTGGAAACCCAATTGGAAATCAAATATAATTGGCAACCAAATACAAATTGGAAACCAAATACAAATTGGAACCAAATATAATTGGAAACAAAAAAAACAAAAAAAAAAACAGAGGGGTGCGCCCCTTTGTTTAGATTATGTTCTAATAAAAGGAAATGTGGGTTTGGCTATGTTCATCCATATTACTCTTTTGTTCCACCAAAATTCAAAACTAATTTCTTTTATTTTTTTTTTCCTTGGTTCTCTTTATTAATATTTGGCTTGAGTGTTTCCCGCTCCACTTCGTCAATTTGTTTATGAATTTCTAAATTCGCCACGCTAATGCACTTTTGTCATTTAAACTCCAAATCCTACAAAAATACAAAAATAAAATAATTAAACTAAAATACACTATTTGAAACACTAACAAATATAAATTAGGAAGTATATTATGTAATAATTATGTGAATATCAGACGCACTGTCAACCTACAACCTTATCTTGAGAGGACCATGGCTCCACCAGATGGAGACAGTAGTCTCCACCCTTCACCAGTGTGTTAAGTACACTGCTAATCACTCAGAAGGGACTATACGCGGAAACCAACCTATGGCACGAGGCTGCCATTACACCGCACTGAAATAGATAGAATGCCCCTAGATCCAACTACATACCGCGGGGTAGCTTGAACCAATGCCAGGCCTAGCAACAGCGGCGGCATCGCCTTCAAACAGTGCAGGAGCTGTTTGCTCTTCCGCCCAACGAAACCGAGAGGCCAAGGTAAGCGGGAATACATCTCCTCGACGTTCCGTCGGTACAGAGATTGACCACCCTACAAGGTTTACTCTTTAGTAACCTCTGAAGCGCCTTGACAGTCCGTTGAACAATCCACAAAAGCAATCCGAATTCACTTCAAGGTTATGATCGATTCCTCCCGCTCAACAGTTAGTCTGCTTTCAGTTGTTTATTTCCATTTCCATAGTCAATGTAGAGTTTAGTTCTTAAAGACTTATGTGATTTGCAATCATTTAAGAAATAAAGAAAGAATTACAAAAACAAACTCCATTGATTATTGGAAAGATGTAACGATAAGCGCCCTGAGGCGGATACAAAAGACTACATACTACAAGCATCTGAATACGGTGCGACATGAAGTAAAAAAACTCGCTTAGACGATCGAACTACAAAAAGGTGTCTGAAGGAGGACATGCAATCTATTTGCAAATGACAACAAAGATATGCGAATACCCCTTCCAAAGATAAAGACAAAGTGTCAGAGGAAATTGAGAGGACTAGTAGCCAAATGGCTCCGTCGAATCACCCCAGAAAAGTGCCCGTACAACGACATTGTAGACCTTACAACGGACTGTTGATTTCCTCAAGAGACATTCCACCCCCTTACAGGCTTCTTCAATTGGTTTTCAGTCTCCAGAAAAGGGATGGAACAAGGCAGATGAGGATGGCCACAAGCAGCCACGTCGACATGGTCTCCCAATGCTGCCAAGCGGGGCCGCTTTTCCCATAGACGACACCAGGAGTGACTGAAAGATACCATACCTAGAAGCATCGCACATTGGCTGACACTTCGATCAACCATTGGTTAGCAGCGGGATCCACGCGCATATGGATGCAATCGACACAAAGTAACACCAAGGCATCTCCCTTGGTAGGAAGCCCGTATTACTTCTCTGCAACATGAAAAAATTAAGAGATCTCAGCAGATCGACTACGTGCCCACCCACAACAGGTGACCATGCATAACAACGATTATGATCGTGCATGATTGGGGCAAATGTCAGAACATTCGGAGACTCCGACAATGGAGATTCACCTTTAGCCTTTGGAAAACCCAAAGCCTTTTCTTCAAGCAAGAACATTACAGGAGATGAGCTCTGTTAAAGATTGTGCCTACAACGATTGGAGAAGAACACCATTACATAAGCGTAATGGTTCACCAAACGGGCCTTCTGCATTAACTGCTAAGCATATAATACCGTGTGGGAAATGAAGAAACAGAGGTTCCCAAGGTAAATGCGCATACCACGTTCGCTCAATTAATGGCGCTGCACGCAACCCCATCAATTCAGGGGGAATAATTGACACTCAACTGCCGCAGCCTATGTTGTACACGTGTCACCGCGCGATCTATGCAAATGTTGTGCAGCCGTACAAGATACCCTAACTCTTCATTTGCGGGCCCAAAGGCTCGATCCACTCGGCCCACCATTCAAACAGTATTTTGCTACATGCTTTGACGCAAATCCAAAGCAGCCTTGAAGCGCAGACCGTACCTACAGATCGCTATTTGATTTAAGGTAATGTTGTCCGGACAGTGCACGACACTAGCAGACATGGGTTCTCACGCCCTCAAACGGATGGAACCCCTCTCCAATCGAGCAAGCTTAGTCAGCCTAAGTTGATGACGACTTTTGGTTTCACATGACACCTAGTCCGCTTAGCATGGATCTTGATGGTCTAGGAAGTGGGAGTCTAATCAGTGTTACCACACCAGGTAACGACGACTTGCCAGGGATCATTGCCCCTCTTCGCGGTCAATGATTGTCGAACCTAATCAGGTAAGCCTAGCTGATGACGACTACCAACGAAGCTTCTGATCAAAGCCCAGACCTGTAGCCCCCACTGCGCGGGTGTAGATGGTTTGGAAGGTGGGAGCCTAGTCAGTCCCGAATTGATTTCGACGGCTCGCCATGGGACCACTATTTTCAGCATGGCCGCCGAATCACCAACCCTGGACTTTAGCCCCCATTGCACTGGTGTAGATAGTTTAGAAGATGGGAGCCTAGTTAGTCCCGTACCGATTTAGACGGCTCGCCATGGGACCACTGCTTTTCAGCATGGCCGCCGAATCACGAACCTTGGACTTGTAGCCCCCATTGTGCGGGTATAGATAGTCTAGAAGGTGGGAGCCTAGTCAGTTGCGAACTGATTCCGATGGCTTGCCACGGGAGCACTGTTTTTCAGCGTGGCCGCCGAAAACTCCCAAATTTGTAGCTTGATGCGCACAGGTGTAGATGATTTAGAAGGTGGGAGCCTAGTCAGTCCCGAACTGATCTCGACGGATTGCCACGGGACCACTACTTTTCAGCCTGGTCGCCGAACCCTTTTACTCTAACTTGTAGTCCCCACCGCGCGGGGCGATTGTAGATAGTTCGAAAAGTGGGAGACTAGTCAGTCCTTAACTGATGTCAACGACTCACCACGAGACTACTGCTCTTCAGCGTAGTTGTCAAAACTTCACTCCCCTAATATGTAGCCCACATTATTCGGGTATAGATGGTTCGGAAGGTGGGAGCTCCAAGCAGCTCACCACGCGACCACCGCTCCCCTACAATGATCGCAAACATGAATCTAGCTGAGTCAGTGTCTTCGTGGTCAAACGGACTGACATTCTAATATTAGCAAAGGCCACTCACGCCGATATAAAGATCATACGACCAACGCCCAGATAAAAGCTACTTAGGATGCAAACCAAGCTTACGGCGTTTGACTCGGCACGAACGCTCTGACATATACGCTCGGCCATCGCAACTCGCCCATAGTAGCAGCCGCAACCGACCGATCAGACAAGTGAGGCAAGCCTCAAGCAGCTAACCTTGGGGACAAGACACTGCTCAGGCAATTCAACCCTTAACTAAACTGTCCGCAACATGCCCACTATCGGACATGACTAGACAGCGATTACCCTGAGTCATTCACAACGTAAAACGGTCAAGCTTTTTATTGCTGACAGGCCAGTCAACGTCCTATTGATTCAACCAGCCTATACCAAAGTAAGATGACAAAGCGAAATGAAAAACATGCAAAAGAGACAACAAGCACGAACCGGATAAAACTAGTGGAAGAAGAAGGTACAGAAATAGAAGAGCTAAGCCTAGTGGAAGAAGGAGCAGGAGTTGCATCTACACGCGCCAAGGCCTGGACATCAGGGCCCAAACTGTCTTCCTCGTCTGATAACGCAGACGTAACAAACAAGTCTACATACGACATCTTCTTATAATGGCCGAGACCCCACTCCGGATGCTCTTCCTTCATTAGTACTAATAGCTCCAATCTGCCATGTACAACCCATCAGAATTCACATTTGCCTTGTTCCTGAAGAAGCTCCTCCTCGCACACTTTCGCATTAACAAGTTCACGTTCCAATAGCTCCAACTTGCCAGTCAGCGCATCAACCTAAGACTGTTATTCACAGCACTAAGCTCATGCCACTCCAATTTGAGCTGGTCATTGGCCTTCCTCGCCTCTCGAGCATAAAACTCCACATCAAAATCTAACTGTTGCTTCTGAGCAGCTCAGTCAGCCTCATTTGAAGCATTTTTTCAGCAAGATACCACAGTTCAGAACGCACCTTAGCCACAGCCTCCTGCGCAACCTCTACGTCTCGGCGGGCTCGGTCCAACTCTTGTTTAAGTCTATCTCTCTCGGACACCGCCTCAGACAGATCCATGGGCGGACCTACTAAGGGGCGAGCTGCCCCCCCTCAATTTTTAAAATACTTTTAGTATATACTTTAGTCTTAAAAAAAATCGATTATATAATGTAGAATACAATATGATAATTGTTTATACAAATGTTTGAACATATCTTTGTTGGTGTAGTGGTTTGAGGTTTATCATTTTTAGTAAAAGACCCGAGTTCGATACTCTTTGAGTGCATTTTTATTTTATTTTCAAGGGAAATTTTTTTTAGTAATTGCAAACATTAAAAAAATGTTTAGTTTAATTAAAAATTTATTAACATTAAAGAAATGAATTGTTTTTCACAAGTGGTATAAATCCTCCAACAAAAAAATATTTAAAATTACTATCTAAAATAATAACTATAGAATTCAATGAAAATATATATCATTAGCCAACTCGTACAAAATTTGAGCCTCATATAAGCAATTTTTTCTATAAAGTTGTATTATGATCATATTAGGTTCGCAAATTTCAAATTTTTTTTAGCTACACCTAGATACTTATCCTAATTATTTTGTGATATTAGTTATATATTCTAGTTATTATGCTCGTTTGTTCCTTGCTAAGGTTATCGATAATGACCTTATTTTTGCATAAAATTGAACCACACTGAATTCAATTTAGTATATGCAATGCATTTTTTATAGCTGTATTTTTTTTTATTAGTTACTAGCTTAGGTAGAAAAAAAAATTTGGCTTTACCATTGATAACTACTATTATCAACTAATAAGTATTTTTCATTTCGCCCCCCTCAACTAAATTCCTGGGTCCGCCCCTGGACAGATCACGCTCAAAGAATTTCAGACGAGCCCCTTGAGTCTCCACGGCCACGGTTGACTGATCCAACCTCTTCATCTCAGCCCACTTTTGTAGCTGCTTCTGTAGCCGATCAATTTCATAAAGCGCATCAGAATACATCGCCTGCATGTGCGAGAAGATACGCTTCAAGGTATATACAGTTTCACGAGCCGTCTCGACTTTCGTCCCAGCCATGTGGCTCAAGTGAGACATACCCATCATAAGGTACTTCAAGCCCTTGTCCATACACCCTTCTAGCGTATCCTCCCCGGGTTTTGGAGCGCAATCCATCAGCTAGCTGTGACGCCTGCTTATATGCTTCTTCGAAGTATACTCTACATCTACCTCTTGGTGCTAGACCTGTGAACTCATCTTTACCAAGTCCGGTGCAAACAGAATTATCCGTGCATCCGGATGAAGCTTTTCCAGATCAAGAATTACGCCAGCACCACCCTTCACGGTTGCCACTGTCCTCAGGCTCTCATTCGTGGCTTTTCCCTTGTCGACCGCAAATGAAACCGGTCGGAGGCGACATTGGTGTTTGGTCACCCGTCAGGATATACAACGGCAGGTCTTCAGGGACCCCAAACTTCTAATGGATTTGAGCAAGGCCAGTCTCGGACAGCAACCTGTCTTCAAAAAAATCTAGGCCTTTGGCCAAGGTTGCGTCATCAAAAAGGTTTGGTTGAGCCATGAAAAAGATAAACAATCTTTTCTAATCAGAGCGATATCTTCAATAGTAAAGAAAGTAGAAGAGTTAACTTCTACACTATGGATGACCTAAATATATATTGGGTTCCCGCCTCTTTTTCGCTGGACCGACCCACGTTCAATTAATGCAGCACGCGGCTCAAGCAACGATTCAGACTCAATCATCATGAGCGGCGCATCCCTTCGAGAGATGACTTAGCGAACCGATGTGATGGCCAACTAACTCGGGGGGAGTAGCTGATGATACATAAAAATGATCACACCCCTGAGCCGTACACATGTCAAAATGATATCGAGGAACTACGGGCCCAGCATCAGCCTAACACTGATCCAACCCAAGCAGTTCTAAGCCCGCCCAATTCAGTCCGCTAGATGGGCCCGCACTCTTACAGCATGCTAGGCCCACACGTCTCACAACTATCCTCAATACCCATAAGTTCTACTAAAGCAAGTATCTCGAGGATCAGCTTCGAACGAGAAACTACAACAGCTCTCTGCTTCCAACTAGGAAGCAAATACCAAAGTACATTCTACACAAGGAAACTCCCTTCTACGGATTGCTCTCGTATTGGAAACTATTTCCTGCATATCTAGGAGCACAAGGCTAACAGGAAACTTCCCTCCTACAACACGACTCCTAATTAGAGAATGATTGCCACAAAAATCTTCTTCCTAAACTACGCCCTCGATGGCCAGGTAGAGCCAGGACTCGTTGCACTATAAATAAGACATGAGGTTGGTAAGCTAAGGTACGCTACAAACTCTCTGTTTACAACATTACACATTCCTCATATCCTTGTCTAACTTTAACATTGGAGTGTTATCGGCTACCACAACGGCGGTCCGTGGCTCACGTGCGTTACTTGTGCAAGTCAGCAAGACTAGGTCAAAGCAGGGAGCGAAAAATGACTGCATCAATAACTATAAAATTCATTATACTAAAGAAATTATGAAAATTATCATTTCTACCATACATAGACTAGATTAACATTAAAAGTGATATCCCTCATGTCTTGGGTTCTATATCCACCGGCGGCATGCTTGCCTTTCAAAAAAAAAAAAAAAAAACATTAAAAGTGATATGGCCAAGCTTACCACAAATGCCTTTCCCATTCAAATAAAATTCAAAATCCTTGATATACCTCGCTTATATAATTAAGTAAAACCAAAGAGACAACATACGTATTTCAATTATATATTTCTCCTTAATAGTTGGGTTCTGCTAAAGTATTTTGGTTCGTCCATGTTTGTGGACCAAAATACACTACAACAAATAGGGGTTTAGAGTACTTAAGTTTACGACTTACTTAACATGCACGTCATTGTAATATATTTTTATGACATACTTTTAGGGCACGTTTACTTAACGAGTCATGAAAACTTAATATATACTGCCCCGTTTTGTTTTGCCAATATTTAACAAACTTAAACAACCCACGTAACCCAAACTAAATTCATCGAGGCTTCCATCACCTCCACGTCCTCAATCTAATACCTCCATATTCATGAGAAAAAAGTAGAGAGAAGAGGAAAAAACAAGAAGAAAAGAGGAAAACGCAAGAAGGGGTCTGCTATTGTGCAATTGGACCTGCTGTGATTGTGTCTGCCGATTAGGTGTTGCGATTGTGTCTGCAGATTGGGTGTTGCGATTGGGTCTGTTAGATTCTTTGGTGGTTGCAGGTTTTGGTTGAAATTAAGAAAGAAAGGTTCGTGTTCTTGTTCTCTCTTATTACAATTTCAACAATATTTCTTTCCTTCTTTCGATTATTTGTTGTTCATCCACGTTCGAATTATCTTACTATTTCTTGCTTCGCTCTGTCGATTACGGATTTAGCTAGAGTTCTTGGTTATTGATTCATACCCTACAAAGGCTTCCTTACCAATTCGGTGTTCATGGAGAAATGAATCTGAGAGATTCCACTGATATTCTGAAGCTCAGTGGGTGTAATTATTTTCCCATAGAACTTACTTTTTTTGCAATTGTTTTTCTTGTTGACTAATTTTGCTTGGATGTTGTTTGTATTATCAGTTTGTAAGGATTCTTCTCTCATATTCTAGGTTCGTTCTTCGATATGGGGCTCATTGATTTTTCCTTGGCGATTTATTCAAGCATCAAGTGATGTGATATGGTGCTAAATTTTTCTTATGGTGCTAAATTTTAATGAATTGCATGAATTTTGGTTCGATTCATTTTTGCTTACTTTCATGTTGATGGAATGTGAAAATTTTGGAGAACTGAACCCCTCTTGTTGATTTCGTGGATTATGACGCATTTTTGTTTAAATTATCTTTGTTTGGTTACCTAGGTGGTGTTAGTTTATATTATCTTTGTTTTGGGGCTCACAATAGGACAATTTTGGAGAATAAGAGTTTCAAAAATTTTGTGGTTTAATAACTTGTATACTAAACACAAATTCTTTTTAACGAGTTTCGATCTAGATAATAATGAAAAAAAAAAATTGGTTTAATTTCTTTTTTGGTGTAGGGTGTGTTAAATATTCCAAAAAGACTTGCTTTAAAAAGGGTAAAACAATTGATCCTTTTGATTATGAAATATAATTGTATTTCAAGTTTTGTGTATTTTAAAGAGATTGAGAGTTTAGGGAAGAAACTCATCATAGGATGAAGCAAATTTAAAAAAAGAATTCAACTTTTTGGTCAAAAAAATCAAAGTAAATCAACACTTGAACTAATCAAATTTGTTCATGAAGACTCAAGAGTCTGTGTATTTGAATCTTTTAAAAGATAGGAACACAGAAAAATTACAAGGAAGAACTGAGATCTAAGATCTATTGATAAATTTTTCACTGTAATGAAGTTATTCATTCATGTTTAGTAATGGATAATATCTTCAAAATGTTCATGGATGAGAGGGAGTTAAAGAAATAGCGACACAAAACCTAGAACAACGTAAACTTTACATCACTTATATTAAAAATAGAAAAATGTTTAATGAAGTTTTCAATTCGTTGTCGTGTGTGTGTGTGTTTTTTTACCAAAATAGCAAATTTTTTTCTACTTGTAGCTATATTTGAAGAAAACCCTGACAATATGCTTCGATCCTTTTTAATGTTTTTATATTGCAAGTTGGGGTATTCTTCGTTAGAGGCTAAGGTTAAAGTTGAGGTATTGTTCTTTAAGGAATTAACTAGGCAAATCGCCCTTAAGAACAACCTTCCATTTTTAGTCATGCCATCATATTCTGTTTTGCACATATTATTCTATTTTATCTATATTTTAACGTTTCTAATTTTTTTTATTAGTTCTAGTTTTTATCTAGCAAGCTGAGGTCTTTGGTGTTCAAATTGATGTATTTTTCGTTGACAAAATTAGCCAAGAAAATGGCTATGACAAACTAAAAACAACCTTTCCTTTGAGTTTTAGCCATGCAATCATACTTAATTTTGCACATGCTATTGTTGAATTTTTAACAAGTTTGATTTAGGTGTAGTTTGATGTAGGAAGATAAGTCTGGGGGACCAAGTCTCACGGGCTAGTTCAAATATTTGGCAGCAGCGTCTTCGCTGATCCGAACTCTCCTCCCCCTCAAATCAACTTGAGTATGTCGATGCTTAGATCAACAAGTACGGGGTTGAAGGTTGGACCTTTCGTGAGCTTGTGATGTTGATGTTGATTTTGGTTATGGTGGTGGTGGAGAAAGTGGTGGTTCATTTGAGGCAAAATGAACAATTATTGATAAATGAAGGCACCATAAAGTTTACCTATCACGACAAATAATAGCATGTACAAGATGTTGCACTTATGATGAAACAAAAATGATAATGACAAAAAATGAACAAATGAAAGCATAGTTTATTTTTATTTTATTTTCCTTTTGTTCTAGTGAATGCAAGTTTGAAATGTTTCATCTTCAACTGTCATTGCAGAGCACTCAAAAATCACTCGGCTGGTGGTAACCTTACCTTTGTGCTATCTATGTAAGTTTTTTATTATATTTTACCAGTTCTCATATGAATTCTTGGTAGTTTAATTGATTGCATATTTTTTCTATCCTTGTCATAATCATCAAATTTTTTGGGAAGAATGAATAGATGGAGTAAAATCACTTGGGAATTGTTACGTTTTCAGGCTACATATATTGAGCAACAAAGGATAGGTGAACAATAGAGAATTATGGACAAGACATGGAGGTTTAAACCCATGTTTACTATCTATTGCAAATGACATAGGTTCCAAAATTTAAATTAATTTATAAGATTAATGTAACCACAATTAATAACTTGCAAAGCTGGTGACGAGTATCAAAATGGAGTAAGAGATTTCATTGAGTTTGCAAAAATTAATTCTAATCATCTGACAAACATTCGATGTCCATGCATAGACTGCAAGAAATTCACTTACTTGAGTACTGAGATTGTGTTTGACCACTTAACTTACTAGGGAATTGATGACATATGACACATTTGTTTTGCATTGTGAAAATCCACTAGAGAATATTAGTGGGACATCCATGAGACTCAACGATATATAAATCTTTATAATTATAAAATATTTATTTTTAAAATTTTAGCGCGTGTTGATTATTGATTTCGTTGGAAATATCTTTAAAAATGCATTTCAACGATACTAAGTTTTCCAAAATCCGACATAGACGTAGATAGTTATGACACTTTTCATTTTGTTAAAAGGAAAACACAATATTTTCTCTCTCCGCCACATGTACATTCCACCAACTTTTTTCGAAAGTTTTTCATTATTTTTGCCCTTCTACATGTATTATATTTACAAATATGCCATCATAGGAAATGAATCTCAACCCTCAAATTCAATACACTTTCCAACTTTCAATCTTAACCATTTTTTATCTCTAATCCTTTCGATTTGACTTTGTCTTAGTCAGCAATGAATAGTAAAACACCATTCTAATGAACATAAGAATCATATGCTTTGAGAATAAAAGTCTCATGAACATAAGAATCATATGCTTTGGGAGACCAAGGAGTGGGATTCTCATGTTCATGGGACTTCTATTCTCACCATTGATCACAAAATCTGATGGTGGATGTGGAGTGATACATCAATTTAGCATAAATTGTATGGGTCCCCTCATGAATTCTCATGACATAGAATTCCATGCAAGCAAACACGCCCATAGTTCGTAGCGTGTACAGTTAAACGTCTATTTTATTAATCTACGTAACTTGCAAGTGCTGATTGGTGTCAATATATTTGACCTAAATAGAATAATGAATATTTTAGAATTAGATATTTCTCCAATACACCAAACCATAGTGGCATTTGGGTTGAAAATGAATTTGAAGAACTAGAAAAATATTTTGCTAATAGTAATAAAATCATAGCATCGACCCGTTTTCTAGTCTGAACAATCGATCTTTCCAACTTAATAGGGCTTAATATATGTCAAATATTAATAGATGATAGACTAGTTATGAACACCAATTAGCTATCGGATATATAATCTATGTAAAGTCAATTTTTCTAACTTGATATATGTCAAATATTAATAAATGATTGACTAATCAATGACACCAGTTCAGCTAGCATACATATAATCTATGCGAAAAACATTATTCATCTGGCCGGATTTGCTACATCCCCAAAATTTCATATTATGTATCAAGGAAAGATATAGAACCAAAAATGGAATTGGGAAACTTGGGCATAACAAATGAAAGTTCGTTGAGTAAATTCTCCCTCCACAAATTTTATTGTTTTATAAATGTGTTTTCAATAATAAAAATGCTTCCCTCGCGCCCTCCCTCGTGCCATCTCCCTCGCTCCCTAGACTTACTCGGCTGTTTTAGACCAACTTATGTGGCTTCATTGTTGTTACGTAGCATTGAAGACACTTTAATCGCATTGTGTGATGTAAGAGCACTACTACAGTGCCTGGTGTTGTGCTTGGTGGTCACCATGCACCGTCCATTTGCCTTGAGATATGAATTATTTCATATCTCGAGGCAAATGGATGGTGTCTGGTGACCACCAGGCACACCACCAGTGCACTTAAGAATTTTCCTTGATGTAAAGTAAATCTATGATAGAATTGGGAGATAGGTTTCTTAAATATAGTTAGTGATCAAAGCACAATATTAGTAAATACACTTAACATGGATGGACAAAAGGGTCAAAAAGCACTCTATGAGGGATCCTTTGTGGTGGAAAAATGACAACTGGTCTTGAAAGTAGCAAAAAAAAGACAAAAGGTCTCACACTCTTGCATTGTGCAATGAGCTCACCTGTCATCTGAAGAGTAGAGCCTTGCCAGTAAGTCACCGCCACCACTTTCCTCTCTTTCCCACCATCTTTGTTTCTTTCTTATTATACACTACTACCATTTCCTCTTCTTTTTATTTACCTCTCACACACATTTGCAAATTACAACCAAGTGGAAGAATAAATTATTACCTGAAATGGGCTCTATTAACTACCCCATGATCAGCTACATTTCAAACCTTACAAAATTGCACCATTTTGCTTGTGATTTTGCTTTCCTGCTACAATTTTTCTTCAACAAGTTGGCACCCAACATCCTTTTTTTTTCTCTTCCTGAAAAATTGCCCATCATTTATTCTTGTTTTGGGGTTCATTGTTTTTGTCTCTCTATTTGGGTCAATAAGTCTTCATTTCTAAAAGCATTTTTTTTGATAATTCACGGGCTAAGTGTTGTTAAGAGTAATTGTAATTAGCTATGGATGTTAGTTTGTTAGCTAATATGTTAGTTAGCTTTGACAGCTTGGCATTGCTATGAGTTGTCTATATAAACAATGTCTCATGTACATTTCTAGTGTAAAATGCAGTTATGTTTCTCATAACTTTCTCTACAAGCTAACATGCTATCAGAGCATTGTTAGGTTCCTTCTCTTTTCCCTCTTCACTTCAATTCCTCCCAGCAGTAATGGTGGATTCATCTTCTTCCAATGCTACGCAACTTACTAACTCTGCCATGACAGAGTCGAGACCAGTGATGTTTACACACACTTTGTCTGTGAAGTTGAATGAACATAATTACTTGTTGTGGAAACAACAAGTGTTGGCAACAATTAGAGGGCATAAACTTCAGAAGTTCATTGAGAGTGATTCAACTCCATTAAGATTTCTCTCCAATGAAGATCAAGCCAACAATCATGTTAATCTAGAGTTTCTCAACTGAGAGCAGCAGGATCAACTCCTATTTTCATGGCTTCTATCGTCTATGACTGAATCACTACTTACAAGGTTAGTAGGATGCAATACATCTGAACAAATTTGGAAAATTCTTGAAACCTTCTTCAACTCTCAAACTGTTGCAAAGATATCTCAGTTTAGAAATCAGCTACATAACTTCAAGAAAGGAGATCTATCAATCAATGAATACCTACTAAAGCTTAAGTCTATCATTGATCAATTAGCATCTGTAGGACATCAACTTTCCCCAAAAGATTATGTTAATGCCATTTTCGATGGATTACCTCAGTCATATGATACTTTTGTAGTAACAGTGAGTTCTAGGTTACAAGATTACAATGTAGCAGAAGTTGAATCTCTTCTACTTGCTCAAGAGTCAAGAATTGAAAGACATGTCAAAGATCTTGATGTTTCAAGTACCATAAACATGGCTCATACCTCATACAAACCCACATCTAGATCGTTTGTATCAAACTCACAAGGTTGGAGACCTCATTCTAGAGCATCTTTCAATCCATTTTCACCAAGAGGAGCAAAGTCTGGATCTGGGAGAGGAGCTAGAACATCTGGATCTGGATCTGGCTATCCTTAAAATCGTCCTCAATGTCAGATTTGTGGGAAAGTAGGACATCTTGCATACAAATGCTACAATAAATTTGACGGTAACTTCTCTAATCCATGGAATTCTACCTCTCAGACATCTCCTTCAGGCACATCAAATCCACCAACTTCTCGTCATGTTTTCTCTGCTTCAACTAGTCAGTCATCTCATCTTGGTTGGAGAGCTGAGACACAATCTCAGATGCCATCATGCAGTGCTTCTATACCTCCTGATTATCGATGGTATCCAGATTCTGGAGCTACTGATCACTGCACTCTGTACACTCAAAGTTTGACATCTTCTAATCCTTATCATGGCAATGATCAACTTTTTGTTGGGGATGGCACTGCTCTGCCAATTGAGAATATTGGTCAGTCTATTTTACATACTTTTAATTCATCTAGAGTTCTGCATCTTAAAAATGTTTCTCAGGTTCCTAAATTAACTAAGAACTTGTTAAGTGTTTCTAAGTTTGCTAGAGACAATAGTGTTTTCTTTGAGTTTCATCATGATCTATGCTTTGTCAAGGATCAGGTCACACACCAAATTCTACTGGAAGGGAAGCTTAATAGAGGTTTGTATGTCTTCCCATCGATGAGTCTTGCTGATTTAGAGTTCAGGTCTTCTGTTGTTAAGCCAGTAGTTCACAATGCCAGTCCCAGCATTCCAGTCAGTCGGTCTTTCATTACTAAGTCAGCAGTACACAATGATAGTAACAACATTTCACAATTCAGCAAATTCAGGTCTTCTATTGTTACACCAGCAGTTCACAATGCCAGTCCCAGCATTCCAGTCAGTTCGTCTTCCATTGCTAAGTCAGCAGTTCACAATGTTAGTCACAACATTCCACATTTCAGCAAGCAGTTTAATCAGCAAAAAGTTTAGTCAGTACACAATTCAGCAAGCATTCCAGTCAGTCCACAATTCAGCAGTCCAGAAAGTATTCCTGTTTGCAATTCATGCTTCTCAGTTAGTAATAATGCTTGTGCCAATACTACTTCCACTAAGTTTTCATCTTCTATGTCACTTTGGCAGGCCATACTAGGCCATCCTTCATATCCTCTTATTCAACCTTATTCAGCAAATTCTTACCAGTTGCAATATTGTACCAACTTCTGTTAATAAAGACTTGTGTACTTCTTGTTGTTTGGGAAAAATTCATAAGCTTCCATTTTCTACTTCCTCTACTGTGTATAACAAACCTTTGGAACTTATTCACACTGACCTATGGGGTCCTGCATCCACTACTTCATCATGTGGTTACAGATACTACATTCATTTTATTGATGCATACAGTAGATTCACTTGGGTCTTCCTTCTCCAAAACAAGTTAGATGCATATCCAACCTTTCTAAAGTTCAAAGCTCAGGTTGAATTAGAGTTTAATCTTCCTATAAAATGTGTTCAATCAGATTGGGGAGGG
Source organism: Berberis vulgaris (assembly GCA_963556465.1). Lineage (NCBI taxonomy): Eukaryota > Viridiplantae > Streptophyta > Magnoliopsida > Ranunculales > Berberidaceae > Berberis > Berberis vulgaris. Next base: position 15,802,502 of record OY747124.1, read on the forward strand.
GAGTATAGGTCTTTTTCTACCTTTCTCAGTCAACATGGAGTCTGTCATAGACTTGCTTGTCCAACTACACATCAGCAAAATGGGGTTGCTGAAAGGAAACATAGACACATTATTGAGTCGGCTCTTACTCTTCTTGCTCATGCTTCACTTCCCATGAAATTATGGGATGAAGCTGTTAAAACATCAGTATATCTTCTCAATAGAGTTCCATCCAGTGTTCTTCAGGGTCGTTCTCCATTTGAAATGCTTTACCACAGGGTTCATGATTATCATGCTTTAAAAGTCTTTGGTTGTTTATGTTTCCCCAATACGAGACCTTATAATTCAAATAAGCTTCAGTTTAGGTCTGTTGAGTGCATTTTTCTTGGTTATAGCCTACAACATAAAGGATATAAATGTCTTTCCCCCACTGGTCGTATTTACATCTCTAGAGATGTTGTGTTCAGAGAAACTTATTTTCCTTATACTAGGTGGTATCCTAGTTCACCTACATCAACCTCAGCTACTTCGGTTAATCCATCTATTCCTGCCACTATTACTTTATTTTCTCCTCATCCTAGTCATGTTTCTCCTCATGGTCCATTGGTTACTTCCTCTAATCCAGTATTGCATCAAAATACTTCTCATATTACTCACAGTCCTACTCCTAGCCCTGCTCACAGTCCTATTTAGAGTCCTATCCATACACCTAACATTGCTCATCCTACTGCACCTAGTATTGCTCTTCCTGCTGCATCTAGTACTGCCCCTGGACATCCTATGATCACTAGGTAAAAAACTGGTGTATATAAGCTTAAAGTTTACATGACTTCAGCTGAGCCTTCCAATCTGCTTGAAGCTTTAGAAACCCCTCATTGGTTTTCTGCTATGCAAGATGAATACTTAGCTTTAATGAGGACCAATACGTGGTCACTGGTAGATCCTCCAGAGAATAGATCCATTGTTGGTTGTAAATGGCTTTTTAAGATCAAGGAGAATGCAAATGGATCAGTTTACAGATACAAAGCTCGTTTGGTGGCTAGAGGTTTTCAACAAGTGGCTGGTTTTGATTATGTTGAAACTTTCAGTCCAGTAGTTAAACCTACTACAATCAGAAAAATACTCTCACTGGCTGTTACTTATGGTTGGCCAGTTTCTCAACTTGATGTCAATAATGCCTCTTTGAATGGAGATCTACAAGAAGAGGTATACATGATGCAACCTCCTGGTTTAATTGATCCTTCACGACCTCGGGCTGTTTGCAAGCTAAACAAGGCTCTGTATGGTTTAAAGCAAGCTCCTCGAACCTGGTTTGATAAACTGCAACATACTCTTTACATGCTTGGGTTTATATCTACTAAATCTGATTCTTCTCTGTTCATCAGACATTCTCCTTCTCCTATATTTCTTCTGGTTTATGTGGATGACATACTTATCACTTAAGCTAATCCACAGGATGTATCACAGTTGATTCTTCAACTAAATGCTCAATTCTCCTTGAAAGACTTGGGTCTTGCTCACTATTTTCTTGGTATTCAAGTTCAGCAAATTACCAATGGCTTGTTCTTGTCGTAGTCTAAGTATATTAATGATTTTTTATGTCATGCTAAGATGCAATTTGCGAATGGCTTACCTACTCCTATGAGTGGTGGTGAAAAATTGTTTGCAACTGGTAGTGATCCGTTTCTAGATGTTCAATTGTATAGAAGCATAGTTGGTGCTTTATAGTATGTTACCATCACCAGACCTGAGATTGCTTACTCTGTGAATCGAGTTTGTCAGTTTCTTCAGAACCCTCTTGAATCACATTGGCGAGTGGTGAAGAGAATTTTCGTTATCTCAAAGCTACATCCACTTTTGGCCTACATATAGTTCCGACTCCTTCCTTTAAATTGACTGGTTATTGTGATGCAGATTGGGCCTTTGATCCCACTGACAGAAGGTCTACCTCTGGATATTGTGTCTATTTGGGTGTCAATCTTATTTCTTGGTCATCAAAGAAACAGAGCATAGTCTCGAGGAGTAGCACTGAAGCCGAGTATAGGAGCCTTGCTGCTCTTACAGCTGAACTCACATGGTTACAGTCACTCTTTTCTGAGATAAAGATTAGTTGTTCTACTCCTGTTATCTGGTGTGACAATAAGAGTACTGTCATGCTTAGTGCCAATCCTGTTCTTCATTCTCGGACTAAGCACATTGAGATTGATGTTTACTTCGTGCGTGAGAAAGTTGCTCGAAAGCTCATTCATGTTTATCATATTTCAGCAGCTGATCAAGTTGCAGATGTCTTTACAAAGGCTCTTGGAAATTCCAGGTTCTCGTTGCTGAGAGACAAACTAAGTGTAGTGGATGTGTCTACGCTTAGTTTGAGGGGGGATGTTAAGAGTAATTGTAATTAGCTATGGATGTTAGTTTGTTAGCTAATCTGTTAGTTAGCTTTGACAACTTGGCATTGCTATGAGTTTTCTATATAAACAATGTCTCATGTACATTTCCAGTGTATGAAATACAAATGCAGTTCTATTTCTCATAACTTTCTCTACAAGCTAACAAGTGCTATTGGGTGTGATTGGTTGATAGAGAAAACATAATACTGATGTTTGAAAATTGTGGAAATTGGAAATTTGAGGATAACAGAACAGAAAAAGATATGATGAAGAAGATGAAGAGGACTGCAGCAGATTGGAGAGTGGTGATGAAGCGGTGGACGGGGGTGTTGCCTTTGAGAAGGGAGTCAGTGAGGGTGGAGATTAGAGTCTGATGGAGGAAGGAGAGAAGAAGAGGGAGGACTTATTCGAGATTTTCAATTTGTACAACGACAATTTGGGAAACAAAAGAGGGACATGACTTACACTACTTGGGGCAATTTCGAGATTCCAAAAATCACAAAAATACAAACATACAACCAGGGTCCCACGCGAGGTCACTATCAGTTTTTTATTTCCAGCCATTTTAAGGGGCAATTTCAAGGCAAAGTGGGTAATGAAGGGCAATTTTGAGATTTCAAAAGTCACAAACATACAACCAGGCAGCTGCCCAATTGCAGTTATAGATAGAAATAGGGTCTTTAAGACTTGAATATTATTTTCATTTAACTAAGGACTTGATTATTGATGCGCTATTTTACTAGCACACTACTTAAAATCCTGCTAATGTAGTTGTAGTAAAGAATATGTAGGGATCATTCTAAGTCGGGGATTAAAGGATTTACTAACTAGCTAACTAGCACTAAGGGATAGAAATGAGACAATCAACTAAATAAACAATGAGTGGTAGGGGTGTGAATTTTTTATTAAGAAAATCACTAAGAAAGTTACTGCAAGAATAGTAAAAACTTAAAGGAAAATTAATGACGAGAAATTAGCTAAGGGTTCTATCTCCACACACCAAACACATGTTTATGAATTAAACTCCAACAATTCTTTTACTATCTCGTGAATGCTAATGCTCAAGATTAACCATGACCGCACTAATTAACCTTATTATTTTCTCAAATTCGTTGAATTAAACTCACGTGGCTTTCAAACCATTCTCTTCATACTATCTGATCACGAACCACAAGTTAGAAAAAAAAAATTCAGTGACCATTAAGTTCTATGAAAAATTTGAACATTGACTAAGCAATTACAGTTATGAACAACATCTTGTTCTCAACCTAGATTTTACTCAGTATACTAAAATCCATTGGTATTTGCTACTTATGAATATAAGATCATAATTATTAAGTGAAACTCTCTTATATTCTAGCATCAAATCCTAGCATGCTTATTAAGTTGACCACCTTAATAAACATACATAGACAAGTTCTCCATAAAACAATTAAGCAAAACACATTCACTAACTAGTAAAGAAAAATTGAATTTACTCAATCCATAAAGCACATGATTGGGATTTTGAATCCGCCCGTAGCTAAAAGGGGGTTTAGTTAGACATATTAAATATAGTTAAATAGCAATGCTTAACTAAATATCAAACTAAAATAGAAAAGGGGATGAGAGATAAAATGTTGTTGTTGCCTGATTTGATGTGTGGTGGTGGAGAGAGGGATTGTTGGATGTGTATAGCGTAAGAGAAAGATAACAGGCCAGAAGTCTGATTTGTTGTTTGGTTGTGACTGGAAGAAGAGGTGAGGCGATCGTCTGGTGTATATGGCGTGAGAGGATTGCGTGGAAGTTTACAAATAGAAGGGCGATTAGTGAGAGAAGGACTGGATGGAGACGATCGGGGCTGTGAGTCTGTTTGTTGTGTGTCTGGTGTCGATCGGTAAGGAGAGTAAGGGCAACAATCTTTGGCTAACTGCAAGCAGTCGATCAGTGAGAGAGGATGAAATCGGACAAGGTGAGGGGGGAATGGCTTGTGGTTGCAAGCGATGGAGGCTGAAAAGGGGTGACCGATTGCTGGTTGGAAAAAGGGATTGGTATGTGGTCTGTGGAAAAAAGGAAATGGCTGGAGCTGGCGGTTGTCCTTATTACAAGTGCCCAAGAAAATGTTGGTCTCTTTTTCTTTTTATATGTTCTCTCCCGGTCTCCAAATTTGTGCAAACTTCCTTGCATTATCAGTTCTTTCTAAATCCAAAAATGCTAGGAAATCAGGTTTTTGCAACCAGGATGACGTGTCATGATCTGGAAAGAATGATGAAATCCCCAAAGATTTTATGTGTATCTCAAAGTTGTAAAAAACTCCTCTAACGATGCCACATCATCCTGGTTGCAAAACATGATTTCCTAGCCTCACTCTTCTAAATCATGCTAAATTACATCTTTTCAGCTTCTTATTAGAATTATGCTCTTAGCAACCAACAGACATAAAACATAAATTAGTACAAAAAATTGAAAACTAGCTAAGAAAGTATAGGTAAACAAGGAAATAAAATTGCATAAATATACTCTTAGCAAGTATTGTTCCTAATCAGTTAGTAGTTTATATTGGATACAACTTATGTATTTTATTGAATTTGTTTTTTTATATTATTTATTTTATATATTGGAATTATACATTAGTACATAGTAGGAGTTATTATGAGTTTGGTTTTGTGTGTTCTTTTTTAGGGATTATCAAACGCATCATATTAATGCCTATAAATAAAAATCAGGAGTGAAGGCACCTGTTGAAGCATATAAAAAAGATTCAAACTGACCTATACTGTAATACCCACCTAATGAAATAAATATAAAAAAATACTTATTTATTAATTTGTGATATATATTATACTTTTATACATTGTGTAAAAGATTGTTTTGTTTGCAGTTGCTAAAGAGAATAAAATGTGTGTGCATGTATGAGTGTGTTTAGCCAAAATTAGAGACCCAAAATAGAACCTAATAAAATAGCTTGACCTAGGTAAACTAATTAGCCATATTCTTTTATAAAAAAAAGGTGCACATATACTTTAGTTGAAACCCTAAGCTTGATGGGTTTTTACTAATTTGTTTGGGTTTGTGCTTGGTGGCAACATGGGGAGAGATGAAAGGGTGGGATGGGCATTGTTGTGTATAGAGGATTTGTTGACTGATGTTGGAGAAGGGGGTGGGTATCAAGAGAATCCCAGTTTCAGATCTTCTCCTATTGCTGCTGCTATTGTAACCCAAATTCCTATCTAGACAGTTGGGTTGTCTGACCACTCATGGACTAGAAATTGAGTTGTGCACTGCTCTAGAAATTGCAGGCAAGTTGGTTCAATTTGTTGACACAAATGCCCAATTGTTTTCAATGAAGGTTGGAACACAAACGTCCAACACTTTTTAGGCAAATGTACCTTCATGTTATTTTGTGGTGTTGATTGAAACATTTAACTTTCTTTTATTTGTTTGATTGAAAATTTTCCATTTAATATGAGAGAAATAAACAACTTTTATATTTTAAATGTTTGGTGAGAGAAGAAAACCATAATGGCAGATGGCTATGTTGGTTGGAGAGGAGTATGAAAGGATGACGAAGAGCAATATGGGAGAATGGACAGAGAGGAGATATATCTATTATTAAATAAAAGAAAAAAATATATATATGGGGGAGGTGTAGGACCTATATGGACAAGAGGTTGAAAATAATAAAAATTTGAAGAGGAAGAGAGGGTGTGTGCAGATTGATTCGTGTATGTGTTTGCGGGTTACGCATCACGCGTGTCAAATATGTGAGTATTTCTCACTCTCTTTAGTCTTTCCTGTAGGTTAGATTTTTCATGGTTAACCTCACAGCGTAAGTATAGGTAAAATATATATTTTCTATAATCAATAAAAACCTATTATAATTACATGTTTGTCTCGTTGAGGAATTATATGGTGCTGAATTGTTTTCTGTTGTACGTGATTTCATGTCATCGCATATAATTTATTTTACTTTATTAGATATGGAGATTACTCATACCAGCTATCTCGATGACCCAAGTGAGTTTTTGCTTCTGGGTGTGTTCTTATTGGAACGTATTCAATTAGCCTTTCTCAAGTTATTTTGTTGGAGGTTTCTTTGTGGGGTGATCATCGTCAAAGTCTTGTTACTTCAAATTTGTAATAAACGTTATATTTGTTGTATTTGAACTTTGATATAATTTTGTTTTGTTGGCTTTAAGAAATGTTTAAAAATTTCCCAAAAAATCGAGGTGTGACATATACCATTAAAAATCCTTGAAAACTTGATAATTCAAGAAAATGAAAAAAAAAAAAAATCTATGAGATTTGTATTTGTAAGTTTGAAAGCTCAATTTGGATTAATACAACTAATTAAACTAACAAGTCCATTTAACCATTACTTTTTATAAGACTTGTTTATTAAAACGATTGCGGGATACAAAATTTTCGAAGATAACACTATTACATAAGTAAAAAGATGATCTCACTCGACTCGATTAAAAAACTAATTCACGATGTGGATCTCATAACTTTAATGTGTATGTAACGCTCTTGGATGATTTGTAAAAAAAATTAATAAGTTTGTGTGCAACTTGTGTGTATGCAAACGATTTTGTTTTTATCACTCTCACATTATGAGAGGTACTTTCTACACTATCTTTTTTCTCTATCCTTCCATTCTTTAATGTCAACTTTTTTTATTTTGAAAATGTGAATGACAATGGTGGATGTAGGGTTGAAAATGGTTTGGTTCGCTCGGTTCTGTAAAAAAATCGCCAACCGAACTGTTACAATCGATTTTCACAAATTGTAAACCGAAATCGACCGAACAAATGTAATAACCGAGCCGAAACTAAACCAAATCGAACGATTCGGTCGGTTATTCGATTTCGTTAGTTTTGAGAGACATAGAAAGGAGTGATGAAGAAGATATCCAAAAAAAAGGGAGAAAGCTGTAAAGAGATCCATATATTGATATCTAAACAGAGAGCAATCTCAGCTTGATCATCCAGATTGCCAACTGAAATCGTTTACTCTTAACAATGACACCATGTTTCTAAAGAGAACTATGTAAAGCAAATTAAGCCTCTAATTTCCAAGAAATAGTCATCAACGAAACAGAAGTAGAGGTTCTACTAAGGAAGAACAACCAACTAAAAGCCTAAAATTTGAAGAAGAAATCAACACAATGGAGAGATGGGAAAAAAAATTGAAGCTCTTACTCCAATGTCTAAGCTAAAATAACCTTTACATCTTAGAAATCAGTATGTTCGAAACCTAGAGAGCGATCAAGGAAAATGAGGATGGGATGATTTTGAAATGAAGCCTTAGACAAGAAACAAAAAAAGAGATCTGTGGAGAGAAAAAAGAGAGTGAGAGATGGATCGAGGCGGGCTCATGCGCACAAAGCGCAAGACCACCTCATGTGCATCAAGGGGGACTGTTGGATTAAAGTAGAAATAATCTAACGGCTCTCATTAAATCACACCTCACATCACCCCTCTCTCTTCTCTCTCATTTGATTTAAAAAAAAAACAATTGTTTCTGACAGTGGCCCTTTCAAAGGCACAGTCTTTATTATCTGCTTAGCAATTTTTCTAGGTATCGAGGGAGGGAGCGAGGGAGCCTCCCTCGCACGTGCTTTTCTAGTGTAAAACAAGGGATATAAAAAAATTTGAAAAGAAGTGAACAGAGAACGAAACAGCAATTGCTCCCTCAAAAACATTTTCGTCTTCCCTCCAAACTCACAATTGCTTTTTTCTTTCCCCCAAAAACAGAGCTGTGAGGTTCTTCACTTTCTTCATTTCTGATTTCAAACAAAATAGATTAAAGCTCCCTCCCAACAGTGTTGTATCTTCCTCTCCAATGAGCTGTTGTCTCTTCTTCTCCATGTTGAACCTGCGAGAGAAATAGAGATCAAACAAAGAAAGTGAGAGGAGCGAATGAGGAACAGGGCAGAGTTAGAATATGAATTGTCAAAATAAATTTTGGCATTAGCGAAAGCCAAAGTTAGATATAATGGAGAATGAACAAAATGATATTCCATTGGATGAAAAACTTTATTAATAAGATCTGGAAAACAAAAAAGTATATCAACGAAGTACAAAAAAAAACAATAATTCTAGCCAGCCTTGCTTGCTGGCCTTGAGCATGCATGGACCCTCATGGGCACGTGTGTGGTCAGAAAAAGTCCAAAGAATAGAAAAAGGGGGAGTTAACGGAAAGTCAAAAGAAAAAAAGGGAGTTAATGGAGAGTCCCAATTCAAAAGTCCCCATCTCCTTCCCCAAGAGTCCTCCTCTTCTCAACCATCTAAAAAACCCAAAACATATCTCCTTCTCCAAGAGTCCTCCTCTTATCAACCAAGATCTTCTCAGCCAAGATCTGGTAAAGGTACGAACTCAGATTGAGAAAACCTAGTCAAAGTCCTTCCTTTTTCACCAGACTTCACATTCATCTTTATTTTCTAAGCAAACCCTTTTGTTCTCTTTATTTTCTAAGCAAACTCATGTAAAGGTGTGTTGTTTTTCGGGTGAACCCATTTTGGGTTAATCGTTGTTACAATTGTATTTCTTTACTCATTTCATGACCATTTTCAGTTAATCGATGTTACAATATATGGATTGATTCAGTTTGTTTTGATTGGGGTGTTTTCATTTTTTATTTTCAAGTCTAGCGTGTTTTGATTCTCTATTTTAAGGGTTTGGGGTGTTTTTATTCTCAGATATTTTGAATCCAATCGATTCAATTCATTAGATTTGTAGTACCCAATCCATCCATTGATTCAAAGTATTGATTGGGGTGTTTACATTTTCGATTTTAAGAGTTTAATGTGTTTTACACCTCCGATTTTCAGAGTTTGGGGTGTTTTGTATCCAATCAATTCAATAGTTTAGTATGACCCACTCAATTGGATTAAGCAAGGTTAGGTAAAGATCGATACCCCATTTTTTTATTACAGAATTTTAGGGTGTTTTAATTTTGGATTTTCATTTTTTTGGGGTTGTTTTGGTTGAGCTAACATATCCAACAATCTATTTTCAATGGGTTTGTTTATTATTTTTCTATTTTGATTGGGCTACATAATGCTGTTACAGGACTTTAGTCAATACTATTGATTAGTATAAGCAAACTGAGTGACTGATTTGGCAATCGACAATGGTAACAATCAATTTTTCAAAAAAAAATTCATATTCTTTTGTTTAAAGTACCTTTGATTGGTTTTAAATTCTACTTATATAGGAACCCAATTATTGATTTGTTGTTCAAATTTTGCTTATACAGTAACCCTTTCTGGCAAAATTCATCTTCATTGTTTGCTTTGCTTGTTGTTTGCTTTTCTGAATTTTTTTTAAAAAAAATGCAGGAATGCCAGTCAAAGCATACATTGTGTATCGTGATCGTAAACTCAGAGCATACCTAAACTTGTCAGGATGTTTATTAAAGGTATCAGGGTATAGGGGTGTTTTGTATAAGGGGTTTACATCAGCTGCCAAAGCATACGAGGCATATGACTTGTGAGTTCGCTCAAAAGAGGCGAGAAAAGATATGGAGGCGAGAAACAACAATGAAGATGTGAAAGTTAACGATCGCATTTCTGACGGTCAAACAAAAACAAATAATGATAAAAGAAATGACACCCAAGGGAACAACGGTCATTGGGCTTTTACAAGGGACGTAATCAACGCTTATTAGTAGTAATTATGATGATACTTGTACTATTTTCCTGAAGCTTTTAGGAGAATGATGTGTAATGTGAAGCTACATAAATATGTAATATGTAATGTCAAGATATTTGGTTTTGCTCAATGAATACTTTGTAAAGCTATTTGGTTTTGCAAATTCATATTACTGCATATGCGAAGTTTTATTTTGTACATATATTATAGTGTCAGAGTCCGATGCTCAGTATATTTTCACAACTTTTTTTATTATATTTTCTAGCGGGTGGTTTTCAAAGAAATCACTCTGGAGGAAGTATGAAAGGTCGGACTGTGTAGCAGGAGATTATAGATGTTGGTTTGGGGTTGATTCTTACGATATATGGTGGACTATTGGAATTGGAAAGGAATATGAGGGGTTTCTTTTGTATGGTTTTATGCAAGTTGGGGAGTTTCCATGAAATGAGCTGTTTTGATCCTAAAATGTAGGTTACTTTGTTTGAAGTAAGTCATAATCATACATTGTGGATAAACAAAATTTATTGAAAAACAATGTGTTTTCAAATTGAATCATATCATAACAATTACATTGTTTCAAGTATATAATATCATGTTCCTCTGTATTCTAACTATCAGATAACAAATATAATGAAATCACCATAAAATTGAAACTACTAACTGCAGATTTCGTTATCTCAATTTATCATCATCCCTGACTTTGATGTTACAGTATCGACAGTATCAAACACCTCTACGATTTATCTTAGAACATGTTGTAAAGATCACTTTAAATGACCACTATACTTGAAGACACTCCCAACAATATCATCAACCATGCCAAAATTTTTATCCTTCTTTGTATGTTGGGTAGCAGTGGCTCTAGTGAACTGAAATGCATCCCATATGCTGGGCACAAAATTAACCCTAAGAAATATCAAAGACATCAAAGCAACCGTGATGGAAGCAAATCATTGATCGTCAAGTGTGATTGGGACAACATAAGGAAATAACAAACCATCAAGATTGAGCTGAAGTGAGAAGAACTCAATTGGGAACACCAACATCAGATGGAGACCGTAGCTCACTCTCACCAAATCATTCAACAACACACTATATGGGATCCCCAAATCCATGTCAAAGTTTTCTTATACATCATCCAGTGTATTTTCTCAAAATAAGACGAACAAACTAGTAGCAACATACACACTACAACATAGGGTGAGCGATGACCGTACTATTGATTTCATCTGTGAGGGGTCCTTTAGCTCATTCTCGATAGGGTGTATTGTTGGAGCAAAGAAAAATCAAAATTGAGGAAGGAACCAATGCTCCAAAAGAGATTTCAACCACTAATTTATGTGTAGAATTCACTAAACCATCAAAATAACTTGTTGATTGAGAAATGGTCTGATCTTGCTAATTTGAATTCACAACGACCTATAATCTATCAGCTCCATGTCGTTGTTTGAAGTTGGTGGCTGCAAAAATAAATAAATAATAAAGAGTTGCACTGCAAAAATAAAATAAATATTAAGAAACAATATTTATATACATGTGAGAACAACGAATAAAAATGATCAATTCCTTCAATTGGAACACCAGATTGTGAATATTATGACCCCATTGTTTCATCCTTAAAGAGGACAAATATACAAATCATAAGTGATAGTTACGTGTCTGTAAATATATTAAAGACAAACCCGTGTATTGGGATTTAATGAACAAGGTGTCATATATTATGAACCTTCAATTCCAATTTGGGTAAAACCCTACAAATGACATGTGTAAATAAAATTTAATATTCTTGACTTAAGAAAATATATATTCATAAAACATATATTGCAAAACATACCACATTCTTCTCAATGAACTGCTCTTTATTTGCTTCTTTCATTTTTTTTTTCATTGTATCTTTTTACAAATTTTTTCAACAGTGGATTGCATCCTTGAATTAGAACGTTGGCCTTTGCTACAAACCGGTACTGGACTATGAATGTGGATCCCAGAACTAGTAGTATTGGTGCCTAATTCCAAAAACCCCTGTGAATCAACACGCTCATCACCATCATCAGTTTTAAGTTGCTCCATTTTCAAAGTGATCCATTCTTGAACTTGGCATGTCTTCTTTTCATCCTCAGCAGCATAGTCAGCCATTTCATAGAAGGCATTGCACATCTTATCAAACCGTTGATTTTCAGGCTTCATTCCCCAATCTGAATAAACAATCTTAACCTTTGTATGAGCCATCTTCACATCTTTCCTCCACCTCCGAAAAACATATTTATCTAGTACAACATGAATCTCTCTTTCAAGCAAGACTTTTAATACATGTTTGCATAAGATCCCCTTGAACTCAAATAATTGACAAGTACACTTGATATTGAAGTCGACGGCGTTAAAATATACTATAAAATTGACTGAGCGTTGTCTATCTCCTATCACCAAGTCTTGTTTAACATTGTATACCTCAAAGCCACTCCCTCCATAACTTCACTACAAATTCTACAGCATATATTCCCTGCTATCTCTTCTTGGAACTCCTTAAATTTATTTGTAGTGTAGGTAGCTTGAAAATTTTTCTCTATTGCATAAGGAGTAATGGAAGGAATCTTTCGGTTGAATGATTTAAAGTCCTCTTCAGCTTCCTTTTGAACCTTACTTCGTAGTGTATTCTCATATTGTTCTATGAATTGCTTCAAAGTGGTCTTCGAATTTACATAACCATAAAAAAAAAACATTCATGCTTTCACTCCTTTGAGTTCAAGATATCCCCGACCAAAAAGTATTTCTTTAATATGTTGGCACCCAATGCATCATTTCAAGATACAATCCACTCAACCAATCATTTTCTTGCAGATAATATTTCTCAATGAAACCATGCCAATTTATTTCAATCTCTTCATGAGACAGAGAATCGTAAACTGCTCTTTGCATTGCAAACTTGATTGCCTTATATTGATTGCAACCGGATAGCTTTTCAGGCAACTTCTTCATAATATGCCACAAGCACCATCTGTGTCGTGTGTTGGGAAATACAATTTCAATGGCCCTCTTCATCGCCCTATCTTGATCAGTGATTGTAGCAGTCAGAGCATTGCAATTCATACACACAAGCCAAGTTTGGAAAAACAAAACAAATTCTTCATTGGTCTCACCATATATCAATCTACAAAAGAATTGACTGGCGATGATTCACCCAAACAAAAGGAACAAATGACATCTCATACTTATTTGTTAAGTATGTAGTGTCAAAAGTAACAACATCCCCAAACTCCTTGTAAGTTGCTCTGCTCCATGCGTCAGCCCAAAATACATTTCTCAACCTCCCTTTATCATCCAAATCCATCATATAAAAGAAATCGACATTGTTAGCTTGCATTTTTTTGGAAGTAGTTATGAAGTGTCGCCGCATCCCCCTAACCAAGTCTCAACCTCCTCATTCTATTCAGATAATTGTAACAATCTTTCTGGGAAAATGGCCGAATATCATGACCACTAGCTTCAACTACACATGAAGAAAAACTCTTACTTGGCCTAATACCCGCCCTATCATTATAATCTAGCTTCTTTTTGTCATATGAGCTCATAACCCTATTTTTCGGATAAAATCTTGGTTTTCCGGAGCTCAATTCATGATTGTGATCGAGTGTTACTCTTGTCAGTAACACTGTTCTATCGGAGCGTATTCGAGCTCTAATCTTAGCCAAACATCCACATTTACTTGTACCACACAATTGTACAACACTTTTTTATTTACTTTTATGCTGCCCAGACCGACTACATGCAAGCGTAGTGTATTTAGGTTTTCCATATTCATCTCTTTCAGTATTCCTTACTTTCACTGGAAATCCTATTTTATTACCATAATCATGATAATAAACTTGGTACTCATCAATGTTGTTAGATTCCATCCCTTCTGTATGATCCCTTATCTCTTCTAAATTTTCTTCTTTCTCCATCCATTCATTATCTTCTATACCATCTATTCCTGAAATATGTGTTATAATATACAACAACTGTTATAACATAAATGCACAACTAATAGCCCTAATATTATTACCTTGTCTAGTCTATTTTGGGGAACAATGCTGCAACTAAGGATCCACCAGAGTTGTTATACAGGTAGTTCCGGCCAAATAGACTATACAATAGAAGTACTATACAATACAAGCTAATGAAAAAATGTATCCCTAAACATGACACTAATTAACTGAAATAATTTGAACTTCCAATTACTTAAATGTTGAGATATTACTGAACTGAAAGAGTTACCTTTATCCGGATGGAAACGAAAGAGTTCGAGAAGAGCTTGGAATGATAGAGAGCAACACAAAAGATTTACTGATCCCTAACATTAGCAAAAATAAAATAAAATTATTACACACTGTAGCTAAGAGTCGGCTGAAGCCAAACAACACAAAGTTGCTACCCTCCCTTGGTCAAGCAACAATCTTGGTCGAGTGAAATTTAGCTACAAAAACTCAACAAAATGATGCAGATCCAAACCACATTATGTTGTGAAGAGCAAAACACAGACTCTAAACAAGTGAAAACACACACCAAATGAACAAGCAAGGCAATTTCAATGGTCTAAAAGTAACATAATGGTGCAAAATGTAACATAAAAATCTCTATTTCTTGAAAATTAGAGTTGAATTTGATTAACATTATCAGTGAAAATGAACCAAACATTCATCAGAAACCTAAATGTAAAAGAAGCATTGAGATTGCAAAGACCTAGAGAAGAAAAAATTTCAAGACAAGTGATAGTGTGTTACCTTTGGTATTGTAGAAACCTAAGTGCTAGCAATCTTGGTCGAAAAGATCATAGTCGAGAAGATCTTGGTCGAGGTCGAGAAGATCTTGGGGACTCTTGGTTGATGGCTGGTTGAACGACTATTTGTTTGCTGTCTTTTTTTTTAGATGGAAACCTAACAAATGGAAAAACAAACGAATGGGGTGTTACTTTTTCTCCAGCCTTTCTCTGACCAAGCACGTGCCACGGAGTGTCGAGGCACTCGTGCCTAGGAGGGTCCAGGCGTGCTCAAGGCCAGCAAACAAGGCTGGCTAGAACGACTAAAAAAATTTGAGGAGCAAGCAAATGGTGACGCAATTCATTTAAAAAGTATTAACACCTTTGACTAAAGTGTGATATAATGTTATATGTCTTTGTGCCACGCATGTGCATTCAAATGGTTGTTGCTTTTACCAGCATCACACTAGAATTCCAATTATAAATTTTCAAAAAAAAAACTTTTTTATTAATTCGTTTGAGATCTTTAATTACAAAATGCAATTTTAAATAATTTTGTATCAGATTTGGATTAGAGCACAATTTACCGAATTCAAATTTGAATTTGTACTTGATGATACATCAAACCGTCATTTGATCAGCACCGTATATGTGTCATGATAATCTCATCAACAGAATAAAACAGACTCAATTTCATGTTCAATCCAGCGAGGCCCAGACATCATTAAGCTCACTATTAGCAGATTCCAGAACGTTTGACTCGAATTGCAGTGCCTTAATAAGCACATACGTCATGCGGTTAAGCCCAATACTTGTAAGCTCTGATAAGTCAAGAGTAAGTCCTGAAAAGGAAAGTATATGGGGGATCGACCCAAGATAGGAAAGCCAATAGTACATCGAATCCGATTAGGAAACAAATACTAGAGCACAAGTCATGAAGGGAAACTACCCTTCATGGACACCTCCCAAACAAGAAAGGATGTCCAGCAAGATCTATTTCCCTAAACTACGCCCTCAAAGGCCTAACCGAACAAGGAATCTCACACTATAAAATGGAGATAAAGTCAATGAACTTAAGGTACGCTACAGAATCCCAATTTATAGCTTTAAGTCTCTCCTAAGACTTATCTAACTTAAGCATCGAAGTGTCCTTGACCGCCACACGGTGGTCCTTGGCTCACGTGTGCTACTTGTGCAGGTCTAGGTAAAGGCGAGGAAGGAGAACATGAATCGATTACATCAGTTTGGTACCGTCCGTGGGGAACGATAGAGTTCCTCAGAAGAAACAATAGTACCATCTTTCTCAGAGAACCAGAAAGATGGTGACAACAAGGTCTTGCAACAATGGAGATGTTGTGGAACCCTCAAACTGGCAGAGCGCCGCCCGTTGTACCACCACCACGAGAGGAACCCCCTCTGACCCCCACGCCGGTTGCAGCCACGGCGGACCCAAGGGTGGATTTATTGTCAACCTAGATGCAACAAATCGCAGAAGCACTGGAGGCACTCAAATAGTGGAATCCTCCACCTGCAGAAGGAAACTGCGAGCAGCGAATGACCTAGTCCCCAGCGAGCTTTAGAGAACACGTTCAGGAGAGCCGTGCTGCCTCTGCAGCTTCTCAGTGGACTAGAGATGGAGGAGCGCCCAATAGAGAATTAGCGTCCAGAGCCGACTTACACGTCTCGCACATCCCCATTCGGAGTGAGGCAACAAACCCAGAAGTATTGTTTAATCTCACGGTCTTTTCGTTCATGGATCATATCATGGACGAACAGTTGCAAAAAAGTACACATCACCGAAGCTGGAGTTTTACATCGGGACAAAAGACATGTCTGATCCCTTGCGCCATTGCACGTTATGGCACTCAAGGAAAGATTTGATGTGATAATGTGCCGATCATTCCCTGCCAGCCTGAAGACATCAGCGCTAACCTGGTTCCACAACCTCCTTCCAAAATTTATCGATTCATTTTGGACATTGGCAACAACGTTCCTCACACGCTTCGTGGACAGCCAACGAATCAGGAAGGCCCATATTATCTGTTGACCCTAAAGCAAAAACAAAACGAGACATTGAGGGAGTACGTCACTCATTTCAACGATGAGTTGACCCTCATCGACGGCTGTAGTGATGACACTGCCGTCACAACTTTCACTTCAGGTCTAAGAATAGGCAAGTTCTTGATGCGCTATTTTAGTAGCACACAACTTAATACCCTGCTTTGTGATTTGTAGTATAGAATAAGTAGGGATCGTTCTAGACCGGGGATTAGAGGGCTTGTTAATTACACTAATAATAATTAAAAGACAACTAACAACCTAATTAATTAAATAAAAGGGGATTGGATTTTCTAAATTAAATTATGAAAATAACTACGAAAATTAATGTAAAGATAATAAACTAAATAGATGACAAAGATGAGAAATTAGCTAAGGGTTTTATCTCCACACACCAAACATATGCTTATAAATTAATCTTCAATAATCACTTGCTAACTCGTGAGAGACAATGCTCAAGACTAACCGTGACCGCACTGCATTAATCTTATTATTTTCCCAAGTTCGTTGAATTAAACTAAGCGTCGCTTTCAAACTATTCTTATCATGCTATCTAAACAGGAATCGCAAGTTAAATAGCAATCTAAGATCATTAAGTTTTGTGGAAAATATGAACACTGACTAGGCAATCACAAGTATGATCAGCATCTTGTTCTTGCCTAGGTTTTGACTTAACCTTACCAACGTTCCTTGGTATTTACTACTTGTGAGTACAGAATCATAACAATTAGGTGAAATTCTCCTATACTCTAGCCCCAAATCCTAGCATGCTTACTAAGTTGGCCACCTTAACAAACATAAAAGGAAAAGTTCTCTATAAAGCAGTTAAGCAAAACACAATCACTAATAGCAAGGAAGATTAAATTCAATTAATTTATAAAGCACATGTTCGGGGCTTCGAATCCACCCCTAACTAAGAGGAGTTTAGCTAGACATATTAATTATGTTTAAACAGTAATCCATAATCAATAATCAAACTAAAATTAAGAGAAATAGATGTTTAGAGATGAAAACAAAACACTGATCCGTGGTGGTACAGAGTGGAACTGGGGTGCGAATAGCGCGAAATCATCTCCTTCACCTTCGCGATCTGCTCGTTCGGTCTGTTCCTCAGCTCCCTTCGTTCTGCTTCTTCGGTCTCCCTTCGTTCTGCTTCACCTCTTCCTTTCGATCTCTGCTTGTGAAACAGATTGAGAGAAATAAGGGGATGACGAGGGACTGAGACGGTGGCTGGCGAGGTGGCGATGGGTGGCGACAATTAGGGGCAGATAGAAAGGATTGAGACGAGGGTTTCGGTGTGAGAATGTTCTGATGGTGACGGCGATGAGGGAGTCAGGCGAGAGAGGGATGAGGCGACTGTGGTTGTAAGGAGGAGGGGATGAACAGGGTCCTACGTGGTGGTCTGCGGCTGTAGATGAGGGCAGTGAAGATGGTTGATGATGGGTGAGGACGGCGGCTAGGGTTTGTGCGAGGATGATCAGAGAGGAAAAGGAGATGATGGAGGCAGTGGATCAATGTTATTGCTCGATGGGTGGTTCCTCCTTCCAAGCCAGGTATGTCCCCTTTTTATTCTTGTTTTCTTCTTTATGTGGTTTCCTTGTTTGTGTGGTTTCCTTGCTTGTGTGAAGTCCTTGTGCAATTAGTATTCCTAATTTGCCAATTTGCTTCTATTTTAAAGTATTGTAATTGGAAACCTACACAAACATGAAAATAGCAATTAGTACCATAATTAACAAATAATAGCTAATAATACATATAGAAATATGGTACTAAAAATAGCATAATTATGCCCCTATCAAATTCCCCCACACTTATCTTTTGCTAGTCCTCGAGCAAATCCAAGAAACAAAAATAAAAGACTCAAATGACTCAATCTATACTTTCCAACATTTGTCTCAGAGATTTTCAACAGATCATGACATGTTAAGATTCTTTGTAAACACGAGATTAAATCCACATCATTCGAAAATTAATACACGTTCATAGCAATGATATAAAAATTTACAATTAAATTAAACCAAGTGACTATGAAACTCAAATGCGTGCCAAGAAGAATTAACCCAAAAATCTCACTTGATGCACTCTTTTCTTTTTCACTGATTGTTTGGTAAAATCACTCTTCCTATTCTAGCTATATGTGAGAGGATTGATGTGAAAGGGAAACAAATAGCTCACATATGATATAACAAGAAAGAATGGCATTTTCTGACTTTTTTTTTTTTTTTTTTTTTTTTTAGATATATGATCTTATGGAAGGAATGTTACTACTTGAATGCAAGAACTAGTGACACCATATGCTCATACCTCATTCGAATCTTCACATCGTGACATTGCAAGACACACTCAATCAAAAGGTCTTAATTCAGGTTGTAATGGGGTCAGGGGTCAAGGGAAGAGAAAGAACGGATATGAAGTTTTCAAAGGGCTTGAAGAATTTGTGAAAGCATGCAATAAGATTAGAGACATTAGCAAAGAATCATATGGTTCAAGACATAAGTGGGAAAATGACGAGGTGGCTCATTGATAATGAAGAGCTTCAGCAATTATTTTGTATCTACTTAAAAAGAATTGAACTATCTGTATGGTACTGTAATACTGAATGGATAAAGATAAAGACTTGTATCCCTTTTGTAACTTTTTTTTTTTTTTTTTGTGACTCTTTCTTTTTGAACTGTCTACCACAAGGGTCTTCCCCCACACTTGCTTTTCAACATACCTTGAACCACAATAAAGTATCTGCAAATCAAATTATGCTCCACTCATTTTATTAGGATAGAGAATGAGGGTAATGAAATAAAAGGCTTAATAACAGGCTCAATGGGGTTAACCTAAAGGAAAAAATATTATGGATCGGGCTTATTTGGCAATGGTGGAAACTAGGTGCCTTTATCATGTCAAGCATGTCATGCAATTCAATATGATGCTTTGAACGAAATTAATACAAGTTCTAGTGTTTCATTCTTAATTTTGAAAGCAATCCAAGCGGCAACCAAAACAAACAAAATTGAGATCATGCAACGAATTATTATTGACAAAAGAAATAAAAGATGACCTAACTAAAAACTCTCAAAATCAAAGGAACAATAGGCTCAAAACTCACATATGGGTTATAATGAGTTAAATTCAACTAAGCATGCTATGAGTACCAATTACTAAGTTGATTACATGTGAATTTGCATATGATAACCATAAATAAGCATTAACCAAAGAATAATATTAGATCTTGAATCATGTTTATAAATCATCTTAAAGTCATGCAATTAAAAACCAAATCTCATCATTGTGTTGGAAAGTATCCTAAGACTCAAAACAAATATAAATTTTTATTTTTTATTTTTATTTTTTTTTATTTTTTTTATTTTATGACACTAATACCAACAAAGAAAATAAAAACCAACAAATTTTTTTTTTTTTTTTTCAAAATAATTTTGCAAAATAATTCAAAATAAAACAATGTTTTGTTCCCCCACACTTAAATCTAACATTGTCCTCAATGTTAATAGATTATAGCACATGCAATGAAAGATTTAAACGCGAAATAAACAAACTACTAACAAACAAAAGCAAAAATAACAAAAATAAATTAAAATGATAAAGAAAGCAAATCTGATTGGGTTGCCTCCCAAGAAGCGCTTGTCTTAACGTCTTGCAGCCTGACGGTATCTCCAATTAATCCTCAGAATAAGTGGGAACATGGAGTGATACGTCCTCCACGTCATGCTCCACAAATGACGCATAATAGGGCTTAAGTCGATGCCCATTCACCTTAAACTCATTTCCAGTTGTGACACTTTTCACCTGTATAGCACCATGGGGAAAAACATTAGTAACAATAAAAGGACCAACCCACCTAGAACGTAACTTACCGGGAAAAAGTTTAAGGCGTGACTGAAAAAGTAAGACTTTCTGGCCCACCACAAAAGTCTTTCCACGGATCATGCGATCATGAAAAGCTTTAGTTTTCTCCTTATAGATCCTGGCACTCTCATATGAGTCATTCCGAATCTCTTTAAGCTCGTTCAGCTGTAATTTCCTATGAAGGCCAGCATCATCAATGTTCATATTGAAAGTCTTAATAGCCCAATGTGCCTTATGTTCCAGCTCAACTGGTAAATGACACGGTTTCCCATATACAATCCGAAAGGGAGACATCCCTATAGGTGTCTTATATGCTGTTCGATATGCCCATAAAGCATCATCAAGTCGCATGCTCCAATCTTTGCGAGTGGGCTTTACTGTTTTTTCAAGTATTCCCTTAATTTCACGATTTGAAACTTCTGCTTGTCCACTTGTTTGGGGATGATAAGGTGTTGAAACCTTATGTGTGACATTGTATTTCTTAAGCAAAGCTTCAATTGTACGGTTGCAAAAATGGGAACCTCCATCATTTATAATCACTCGCGGCATTCCAAATCTGACAAAAATGTTAGAACGAATAAATGCTGCAACAACTTTGGAATCGTCAGTACGGGTGGCTTTTGCTTCCACCCACTTTGAAACATAATCCACAGCAAGCAATATATAAATGAAACCATTAGAAGAAGGAAATGGACCCATGAAATCAATACCCCAAACATCGAAGATTTCCACATTATATATAGGATGTTGTGGCATTTGATCTCTAGGGCCTAAATTTCCTGTTCTTTGACACCGGTCACAAGTCATGCAAAATAATCTGGCATCCTTAAATAAAGTGGGCCAATAAAATCCACATTCTAAAACCTTACGAGCCGTTCTTTGAGTTCCAAAGTGTCCCCCACAAGCATAGGAATGACAATATGTCAATATGGAATTAAATTCAGAATCGGGTACGCACCTTCTAATCAGTTGATCGGTACAATGCTTCCACAGATAGGGATCATCCCATACAAACTGTTTCGCCACTTTCTTGAGCTTATCCTTCTGAACTCGAGTGAAGGTGTTTGGAATCTGTTTGGATACAAGGTAATTTACAATATCAGCATACCATGGTTCATTTACCTCGACCAAAAATAGTTGCTCGTCAGGAAAAGTCTCAAGAATTGGCTGGGGTTCCTCATGGCGCACCAAACGGCTCATATGGTCAGCTACCACATTTTCACTCCCTTTTTTATCCCTGATCTCCACATCAAACTCTTGAAGAAGAAGTATCCACCGTATAAGTCTCAGTTTTGCTTCTTTTTTCGTAAGCAAGTATTTTAAAGCTGCATGATCAGAGAAAATTATAACTTTAGTTCCAATTAAATAAGATCGAAATTTCTCTAAAGCAAATATAACAGCTAAAAGTTCTTTTTCAGTTGTGGAATAATTCAATTGAGCGTCATTCAAGGTTCGGGAGGCATAGTAAATGACGTGAAGACGTTTATCCCTCCGTTGGCCTAAAACTGCTCCTAAGGCATAATCTGATGCGTCACACATAAGTTCAAATGGAAGACTCCAATCCGGTGGTGCAATGATAGGTGCTGATGTCAACAACTCCTTAAGCTTGTCAAATGCTGTCTGACAGTCATTATTGAACTCAAATGGCACATCTTTTTGTAGGAGTCGACATAGTGGTCCAGAAACCTTAGAAAAATCTTTGATAAATCGCCGATAGAATCCTGCATGTCCAAGAAAAGAACGAACCTCTCTCACCGAAGTAGGAGAGGGTAAGTAACGTACAAGATCTATTTTAGCTTTATCAACCTCAATACCCCTAGCTGAAATCACATGACCTAAAACAATACCTTGGTTAACCATAAAGTGACATTTTTCCCAATTTAATACAAGGTTAACCTCAATGCATCGCTTTAAAATCAATGCAAGATTATCTAGACAATGGTCAAAAGAATCACCGAAAACACTAAAATCATCCATAAAAACCTCAATGATTTTTTCAATAAAGTCTGAAAATATACTTACCATACATCTCTGGAAGGTAGCCGGGGCATTACACAAACCGAATGGCATTCTTCTATATGCGAAAGTGCCGAATGGACATGTAAAGGTTGTCTTTTCTTGATCCTCTGGAGCGATGACAATCTGATTATATCCTGAATAACCATCAAGAAAACAATAAAAAGCACGACCGGCCAACCTTTCAAGCAATTGATCAATAAAGGGAAGAGGAAAATGATCTTTCCTGGTAGTTGCATTCAGCTTTCTATAGTCAATACAAACCCGCCACCCTGTTTGTATTCGCGTGGGAACCAACTCATTTTCCTCGTTCTTCACCACAGTTATGCCAGACTTCTTCGGCACTACTTGCACTGGTGAAACCCATTATAGGGGGGTTTAGGCGGCGCTGAGCTTCTCTAGTGGGTTTTGCACCTTCCTCAAGAAGTATACGGTGCATACAAGTGGTAGGGCTAATACCCTTTATGTCTGCCAATGTCCACCCAATTGCAATCTTGTATTCCTTCAAAACTCGAATAAGCTTTTCCTCCTCTAAATTTGTGAGTGATGATGATATGATGACAGGCAATGTCTCATCATCTCCCAAATACGCGTACTTCAAGTGATCCGGTAACGGTTTAAGCTCAAGTGTAGGTGCCTGAATCACAGAAGGTAAAAGTTTATTAGTAGATGAGGGAATAATAATTGGGGGAGATAACTCACTAACAATTCGTGGCATTGACTCAAAAGTTGCCACAGTCTCAATGATTTCCTCCCTCATGTTATCGACCGAGATCTTCATATTGTCACAAAGGACTCCATTTCTCTCATATCCGGCGCCAGTAGCAATGGTGATTTCAAGTTCATCATCGTTCATGACGTCAAGGAATTCCTGTGACAAAATATCCACCACGTCAATAGAAAAACAAGAATGATTATCAACAGGGTACCTCATGGCTTCAAAGATGTTGAAGCCAATCACATCACCATCAAATTCCATTGTCAATTTTCCTGCATGCACATCAATATTTGTTCTTGCAGTTTTCATGAAGGGCCGCCCTAAAATAAGAGGCAAAGGTGTTGACAATGCCGAATCTTTCATTTCAAGCACATAGAAATCTGCTGGGAAGATCAAATGATTAACCTGCACCAACACATCTTCCAACAAACCTCGCGGATATGCATTAGAGCGGTCAGCCAATTGAATAATCACACCATCATTTTTAAGTTCCCCAAGATTCATAGAACGATAAACAGAAAATGGCATAACATTAATTGAGGCACCTAAGTCTAACATTGCATTGTCAATTTTAGTATTACCGATAACACAAGGGATAGTAAAACTACCTGGATCCTTACACTTCGGTGGCAACTTCCTTTGAAGAACTGCGGAGACATTCTCACTTACCTTAACTACCTCTCCGTCTTGAAGTCGTCTCTTTGTTGTGCAAAGCTCCTTCAAAAATTTTGCATACTTAGGCACTTGCTTAATAGCATCAAGAAGCGGAATATTGACTTGGACTTTTCGAAAAGTTTCCAAAATTTCCTTATCCTGTTCATCTTTTCTAGATTTGGCAAACCTACCTGGAAAAGGCACAAAAGGTGGAACAAGATTAGCAGAAACTGAATTTGGAATGCTCACCTTCTTACCTTGAAGCTCTGGTGTTTCAATGGTGGTCGGATCATCCTTCTGTAACTCAGCTTTCTTATTTCGACTCTGTTCAGGGACTATTGGATCATTCTCAATTTGCCTACCACTCCTCAGTGTAATTGCTTTTGCGGTTTCAAACCCACCTTTTGGATTTGGAATGGTAGAACTAGGAAGTTTTCCTTGCTCGCGAATTTGTCCAATAAACTCAGCTATCTGTCCCATTTGTAGTTTCAAATCTGTTATATCTTTTGATTGGTTCTGCTAAGAAATAGTCAACGATTTCAAAATCTCATCATAATTAAGGGGCATACCTGAATTGTGCTGAGGTTGTTCTGGTTGCCTTTGGTCGAAACCAGGGGGTGGCCGATTCGAAGTTTGTTGTTGAGGTTGTTCTGAATTTCTCCATCCAAAACTGGGGTGATTTCTCCAACCTTCATTGTAGGTGTTCGAATAAGGATTATTTCTATAGTGATTTTGCCCCTGAAAACCTATTGCATTGACATTTTTCGAACCGCCATTCTCAATCAGTTGAGGACATTGATCAGATGGATGTCCTGGCTTTGTACACACGCCACAAACCTGTGCAACTCCTAGCATATTCGGCTTCCCTAGAGCCTGAGTCACAAGTGAGGTAAGATTAGCCATTTGAGCTTCCAAACTATAATTAGTACTTACCTCATTGACTTGGCGTGAAGGCTCTCCAATTCCTTCATACTGCTGGGCATTTAAGGCTCGGTTTGCAATCAAAGTTTTTGCTGCTGCTGGAGTTTTATCAACCAAAGCTCCTCCTGCCGCTGCATCTAACATCTGTCGCTCAAGAGGAAGCAATCCCTCATAAAAGTATTGAATCAGGAGCTCCTCCTTCATCTGATGCTGCGGGCATGATGCTATGAGAGTTTTGAAGCGTTCATAGTAAGCCGGATATGATTCTCCTGGACCTTGCTGTATGCCACTGATTTTCTTCCTCAATAAGATAATTTTGGAAGTTGGGAAGAATTTCTCTAGAAACACCTTCTTCATACTTTCCCAAGAATATACTGTTCCGGAAGGTAGTTCATAGAGCCAATCCTTAGCCCTATCAGTCAGAGAAAAAGAGAATGCTCTCAACTTCAGAATGTTTTCATCCACATTTATTGGCGTCATACTGGAGCATACAACTTCAAATTCCTTTAAATGTTTATTTGGATCCTCCATAGAAAGACCATGATACTTCGGAATATGATGAAGTAGGCTGGATTTCAGCTCGAATGACTCAGTCTTGCCCTGCGCGGCTAATGGGTACTGAATGCACAAGGGTGCGGCATTGTCCAAGGTGGATGCCGAAAGTTATTTAATAGATCTATTATCTCCCATGTCAAACTCTTCAGATTCAGATTCAAAGCTAGATGTTTGTAGTTCTTTTGTTTCTCTTCTTCGTCTTCTAAATGTTTTCTCAGGCTCTGAATCGTATTCTACCAAGTTTTCGCTGGATCTCCTATTGTGCATGAACTGGTACCTGAGATAAAGAAAGAAAAAAAAAATCAATAAAAATAAAATTAAATAAATAAAAACTAATTAAGTAATCAACAACTTTTCTAATCCCCGGCAACGGCGCCAAAAATTGATGCGCTATTTTAGTAGCACACAACTTAATACCCTGCTTTGTGATTTGTGGTATAGAATAAGTAGGGATCGTTCTAGACCGGGGATTAGAGGGCTTGTTAATTACACTAATAATAATTAAAAGACAACTAACAACCTAATTAATTAAATAAAAGGGGATTGGATTTTCTAAATTAAATTATGAAAATAACTACGAAAATTAATGTAAAGATAATAAACTAAATAGATGACAAAGATGAAAAATTAGCTAAGGGTTTTATCTCCACACACCAAACATATGCTTATAAATTAATCTTCAATAATCACTTGCTAACTCGTGAGAGACAATGCTCAAGACTAACCGTGACCGCACTGCATTAATCTTATTATTTTCCCAAGTTCGTTGAATTAAACTAAGCGTCGCTTTCAAACTATTCTTATCATGCTATCTAAACAGGAATCGCAAGTTAAATAGCAATCTAAGATCATTAAGTTTTGTGGAAAATATGAACACTGACTAGGCAATCACAAGTATGATCAGCATCTTGTTCTTGCCTAGGTTTTGACTTAACCTTACCAACGTTCCTTGGTATTTACTACTTGTGAGTACAGAATCATAACAATTAGGTGAAATTCTCCTATACTCTAGCCCCAAATCCTAGCATGCTTACTAAGTTGGCCACCTTAACAAACATAAAAGGAAAAGTTCTCTATAAAGCAGTTAAGCAAAACACAATCACTAATAGCAAGGAAGATTAAATTCAATTAATTTATAAAGCACATGTTCGGGGCTTCGAATCCACCCCTAACTAAGAGGAGTTTAGCTAGACATATTAATTATGTTTAAACAGTAATCCATAATCAATAATCAAACTAAAATTAAGAGAAATAGATGTTTACAGATGAAAACAAAACACTGATCCGTGGTGGTACTAAGTGGAACTGGGGTGCGAATAGCGCGAAATCGCCTCCTTCACCTTCGCGATCTGCTCGTTCGGTCTGTTCCTCAGCTCCCTTCGTTCTGCTTCTTCGGTCTCCCTTCGTTCTGCTTCACCTCTTCCTTTCGATCTCTGCTTGTGAAACAGATTGAGAGAAATAAGGGGATGACGAGGGACTGAGACGGTGGCTGGCGAGGTGGCGATGGGTGGCGACAATCAGGGGCAGATAGAAAGGATTGAGACGAGGGTTTCGGTGTGAGAATGTTCTGATGGTGACGGCGATGAGGGAGTCAGACGAGAGAGGGATGAGGCGACTGTGGTTGTAAGGAGGAGGAGATGAACAGGGTCCTACGTGGTGGTCTGCGGCTGTAGATGAGGGCAGTGAAGATGGTTGATGATGGGTGAGGACGGCGGCTAGGGTTTGTGCGAGGATGATCAGAGAGGAAAAGGAGATGATGGAGGCAGTGGATCAATGCTATTGCTCGATGGGTGGTTCCTCCTTCCAAGCCAGGTATGTCCCCTTTTTATTCTTGTTTTCTTCTTTATGTGGTTTCCTTGTTTGTGTGGTTTCCTTGCTTGTGTGAAGTCCTTGTGCAATTAGTATTCCTAATTTGCCAATTTGCTTCTATTTTAAAGTATTGTAATTAGAAACCTACACAAACATGAAAATAGCAATTAGTACCATAATTAACAAATAATAGCTAATAATACATATAGAAATATGGTACTAAAAATAGCATAATTATGCCCCTATCAGTTCTACGAATTCCTTACTCTAGACCCCCCAACCAATATGGCAGACCTACTCAATAATGCCCAGAGATATATGACTCTAGATGAGATGCTGGCCGCCAAGAGGGAAGTGGAGTCAGAGAAGAAACCCTATGTCCCCAAGGACAAGAAAGAAAAGAAGAAGAAAAGAACGACGATGGGAACAAAAGGAAGCACGCTGACAGTAAAAATGACTCGGGTCGCACAAGGCAGGACAAGGCCTCTAATTATGTCGGGTCCAGATCGGTCACTCCTCTCAACACCAATTTGTCCGACATCCTTGATTCCATCAAGGATTGGGAAGAGCTAAAATGGCCGCCTAAGCAGCGAAGAGACCCCGCTCGGCATGATAACAACAAATATTGCGCCTACCACAAGGAAGACAGACACGATACTGAGGATTGCATAAACCTTAGAGGAGAAGTCGAGTACTAGATTAGAAAAAGAAAGCTCAAGGAGTTCCTAGGCTTGGACAAGAGGCAGGGCCAAGCTAAGGAAAGAATAGACATTGTCAAGGAGATTGAAAAGGAAGCTCCTGGCATCATTTATGTCATCCACGAAGTTGGTCCCAAAGGGGAGCAATCTAACAGGTCCCATAAGAGAACGTTGGCCGAGATGCGAACACCATCTCAGTGCGAGGATCAACAGGTGTAGAATGGACGAGTTCACAGCCTGATACCACCACAGACATTTGCAGAAAGGGATCTCGATGGGGTACATTCTCCTCACAATGACGCCCTGATCATCTCCTTCCTCATTACCAAGTGGGAGGTAAAAAGGGTCTTGGTGGATATAAGAAGCTCACTCAATGTCTTGTTTCTCAGCACATTCCGCAACATGCATCTATATGAGAAAGACTTAACCTCCACCACCCACCACATAATCAGATTTAGTGGAAAGAATTGCTACCCCATAGGGAAGATCAATCTAATGGTGGAGGCGGGGGAACCCCAATTACGGAAATACCTTGTCCAAGAATTTATGGTGGTTGATGCTTCGTCCACCTACAACATTATTCCTGGAAGGCCATGGCTTCATCATATGGAGGTCGTAGTTTTCACTATGCACTAATGCATAAATTTTACAGCCAACCAGGCCCAAGGAACTATCCGAGGAGATCAACCTGCAACAAGAGACTGCCATTATGCAGCCATGAAATAGCTGAATTGTTGCCAATTGCAGCTCGGGTTCGCAGAACAAACATGTCAGGCACCGAACTTAGACATAAAGGGAGAATTACTCTACGAGGGCAGAAGAGCCCTGGAAACCAAAATGCAATGCACCCAAACCAATAAAGAGCTAAGCAACGATACTTCAGCAAACAGGAACCTACTCCAAGAGCTGATAATAAGCAAGGAACTGTCCGCCAGAACGAAGTCCACTATTCAGTAACTTCACTAGCTTTGGCAAAACAAGAAACTTCGCTAGAGGGACTATGCAATCCAAACTAGGACCATATGCGCCTCCTTAGAAGTCGGGTTAGCTTTGTCCCCGCTCGGAGTTACATTATTTTGTTGCTTTGATTTCATTTTTTGTTTTTCATTTCAGTTTAGAAGAACTATTCGTACCAGACACATTCTAGAAATAGAACATACTTTATTGATTGCAATAAAAGTTATTACAAAGCTTGCCGACCAACTAGTACAGAAGTTTATACACTACAAGTATCTAAGTCTGATGCAAATATCTATCCACTGAAACAAGCATATAAATTCCGATCTGCCTCCAAAAGAGAATGTGGTGAAAGTATATTGTCTAAAAAAAAGTCGAATGAACGCACTCGATTCATTGCACCGCCGAATCACCTAACAAGGATGATTCAAAGGTGGCAACATAACCATCGAAACGAAATACATATATCTGCAAAGAGGATTTGGATTTGGAGTAGAAAAAGGTGGACGGGGATGCCTCTTAAGATAGGAGTGCCTGGGGTGCTGTGAAGTGACTGACCCAGAACCGAAGGTCGCATCCTCCATAACTCCGTTTCGTCAACCTTCCTTCCTGTTGTTGCATCATGTGTGAAGCGACAAAAAATGGAAGACAAAACTGTCCCCTGAGAATGAGTCTGTACTTTTTCTGCGCAACATAAAAAGACATTACAAGATCTCATGGGATCAATCAGATGCCCACCCAGATCAGGTGGCACCGCATATTGGCAAGTCTTATTGGGACTCATCGACGCAAATGTCAAAACATTCGAAGACTCTAGTGAGGGAGATCTTCATTCAGCCTTTGGAAAACCCAAAACAAAATTTTTGGTAAGATGCATTTGATTAATATGATCTACTATTCTCATTGCAGTGTTTGAACAAGGAACGATCAACTTATATATAGGCGTGATGGTTTACGAAGCAGCGTCAGCCAACAATTACTTCAGCATTAAAAGCCGTACGGGAAATCAGGAGAAGGCGGTTCCAATTGCAATTGCACGAGTCCACATACTTCGACTTAATGACCCTACAAGCAGCCCCATTAATTGGGGGGTTATCGATACTGAATCGCCCCATTAACTGGGGGGTTATCGATATGCGCCATATCCCTGGCACGTTGATCTACAAAGGGTTTTTCATTTTCTAATTGGGCCCCTCCACCAATGGGCCCAAGCTTATGCCTTGCCAGATCTGACCCAATACATGCAAAGGAACAAACAACAAAAGCCTTGAGCGCCCATGGAATAAGGAGCGACCTATTGAGTATTATCAGTAAATTCAAGGCATTGGCCCTATTACTATTCCGCTGTTGTTCATTAAAGTCGGTCAATCTATTATTAGTCTGATCAATCGATTCGACTCGGGAATCAGACTGCCAAGCGAATTAAGTAAGTCGGGACACCCAAGTCAGACTTACACGCCCAAAATCATATTCTGACCAAAACTTAGTCAGCTCCAACTGATTATAATAGCTTCTGGTCCACTCTAACACCTAGCCCGCCAAAAGCGAACGATGATGGGTTAGAAAGTGGGAGCTTAGTCAACGTTTTTAATACCTGACCATGATGGCTTGCCAGAGACCGTTGTCCAACTATAGATAATGGTCTCCGAACCTAACCAAAGCTTAGGCGGTTTTGACCTATGACGATAGCTTCTGGTACGCTCTAACGCCCAGTCCGTTAAATTAAACGGATGTCCACGGTTTAGAGAGTGGCAACTTAGTCAGCGTTCTGATGCCTGATCGGGACTGCTTGTCAGGGATCATTGTCCAAACATGGGAAATAGTGATCGAACTCGACCAAAGCTTAGTCGGTGACGATCGATTACGATGATTTCTAATTTGCTGAAGCCTAGTCCGTCAATAACGAATTTTGACGGCTTAGAAAGTGGGAGTCTAGTCAGTTCTCTCAACGTTTGATTAAGATGGCTTGCCAAGGGTAACAACTCATACAAACAGCGTGCTCATTTATCCGAGGGAAAGTAAGTGGTTTGACCACCCTCAAAGATACTCGGACCTCAATGTCCTTAGCCCTAATCAGAATGACAATCACAGTCCTATACCCGTTCAACACCAGTTGACGGGAACAATGCCGAGGTACGGAGCTCCCAAATCTCTTTGATAACAGGAAATGAACACCCGACTGAAGCATACCTTGATGAAAACAGATAAACCCCTAAGGAGGAATCCCATATGTTTTACGAAGGACTTCCACATCCGACTTGGAGAGCAATTTCTCCTCGAAGAACTTGCGACCCTTAGTGAACAGTTCATCGAAAAGCTAAGTTCGGCCGCCACGAAAGATAGTACAAGCTTTCGAATACGGAAGCTAAGCAAAGTAAAAAACACAAAATCATGTACGACAAAGCAGAGTCTTTAAGATCAAAATAGTAAAAAAGCCAAACTCCACAGATACGAGATCTATATAGAAAACAGAACTCCCGCCTTTCTTTCTTTCGAGTTGACACACGCCCAATTAATGAAACTCGCTGCTCGAGGAAACAACTCATATTCAACCATCATGACTGCCAAGTTGCTTCATGAAATAACAGTGGAACGATGAGAAGACCCACCAACTTGGGGGGAGTAGTTGATGATACATCAAACCGTTTTCTGATCAGCACCATACACGTGTCATGATAATCTCATCAACAGAACAAAACATGCCCGATTGCATGTTCAATCCAGTGAAGCCCAAACAACATTAAGGCCACTATTGGTAGATTCCAGAACGTTGCACCCGAATTGCAGCGCCTTAATAAGCCCATACATCACGTGGTCAAGCCCAGTACTCGTAAGCCCTGAGAAGGCAAGAGTAAGCCCTGAAAAGGAAAGTATATGGGGGATCGACCCAAGACAGGCAGACCAGCAATACATCCGATCCAACTAGGAAATAAATACTAAAGTCTAAGTCGGGCAAGGAAACTTTGTTGCATGGACAATATTCAGAATGGGAAACCTCTCCTGCATATCTAGGAGCATAAGTCGTGATGGGAAACTACCCTTCATGGACAACTCACAAACAGGAAAAGATCTTCAGCAAGATCTCTTTCCCTAAACTACGCCACCAAATGTCTAGTTGAACAATGACTCTCACACTATAAAAGGAAGATAAGGTCGGTGAACTTAAGGTACGCTACAAAATTTCAATTTAAAAAGCTTTAAGCCTTTCCTAAGCCTTATCTAACTTAAGCATCAGAGTGCCATCGGCCGCCACATAGTGATCATTGGCTCACATGTGCTACTTATGCAGGTCTCGGTAAAAGTGAGGAAGGATAGCAAAAATCGACTACATCAATACTATTAAATTAAATTTTGATATCAGATTAAGATTTCATGTGTCCTTATTCAATTTGGATTTGGATTTGGATTTGGATTTCAAACAATCAGGTTTTAATTTGATTCTTTTACACCCGTTAACTAGCTGGATAGTTTACTCGCTAGTTACTCGATACAACTCACTAGAGTGAGTTTTCTAAAAATGGGAATCAGTCACTAAAACTCAGCCTTCAAAACTCGTCGAGCACACATAAACTTGGCCAAGTAACAAAACTAGGACATGGCTGTGCAACTCGCTTACTTTTTTTAAAAACATTTTCACCCTTACCCACCAACACTATAAAAGAAAAGAAAAAAAAAGATTTCGAGAGAAGAACGATATAAAGGGTTTCTGCTGCTGCTGGACTCACTGCTTTTGTTCGCTATCTATGCTATTGTTGCTGGTTGTCGTTGATGGTACTGTTGGTTGTTGTTGCTGAAACAAAATCTTGTTCTCTTTGTTCATCTTACTCTTCTCTCTTTCTAAAGTTAACAAACTCACTTGTGAGTTGTGATCCAATTTTACCTAATCAGTTTTTCCAATTTATTTGAATAGAGAACACAACTCAACTTATGTGTTATAAACTAGGGGTGGGCAAACGGGTCGAGAATCCGTGGGTTCAAACCAAACCGGACCGTTTTGCTCCAAACTGTTAGGATTGTAAGTTTGTATTTTTAGATACGTCCCGAATCCGTCATAAAACAGTTAAGCCTGGTTCCTATTATTTAAAATGAAACGGTCCGGGTTGGACCCGTTTTAAATCACATTTTACAAGTTAGAAACCTAAAATTGAAAGTGAGAAAGAAATTGTGTTCTTCTCTTCCCCTCTCTTCACTGTCTATCGTTTCTCTCCACCAGATTCCAGATCTATAGAAGTTGTTGGTCGAAGAAGAAAATCTGAGTGCATCTCTACCTAACAAGTCCCCATGGAACACTTTCACTTTGCTTTGCTTCATGATCCAAATCCACTCCTTGCAATGAGTATACATTGATCTTTTATCTCCAAGCCTTCTGTTCACACCTTTTTGGCAAACAAGCCATCAAAGAACAATGTTCAATGTCATCCTTCCCTGTACTACACGAGCAACAATCATCGGCCGTGTGGGGTTCCCCAGCTTGGTTTTTATTTGCAGGGCACCCGTGAACAATTGCCATAGTGAATTCAACTCTTTGGGAGGCAGGTCTACCCCAAACCATATCATACCTTGTAATTCCTATTAGCATGAAGTCTCAGGTCAGGATAGGCATTAGCAATACTAAATTTACCCCTAATAGAACTAAGCCAAACAAGTTGGTCTTGCTTATTAGGTTTAGGTGCAGGGACAATAATTGTGTTTAGCGAATTTGACAAACATTTCTAGAATACCAAATGCATAATGTACCTAATTGTTACTAATTGAAGAAAAATCATTTGTGTTTCTCTGTGCAAAAAATTGGCAGTGTGCTAGTATGCTTCCATATCTTCATGTTTGACTTTGTTGGATTCATATTCATTTTGATTCATAAATATCCATATGGAATCAGTTATGGTTGCTTACATACTCGACTACTCATGTTACTTTTCCATTCTTATAAATGTTGATTTCCATTTTGATTCATAAATATTCATATGGGATCAGTTGTGGTTGCTTACAAACTCGACTACTTGTGTTACTTTTCCATACTTATAAATGTTAATTTCCATTTTGATTCATAAATGTCCATAAGGAATCAATTGTGGTTGCTTACATACTTGACTACTTATGTTACTTTTCCATACTTAAAATGTTAATTTTAGAGTAGCAATGCATAGTTGCACACTTGTGTTTTCGATGTATATCATATGACATAGATCATATAAAAGAGATCGTTCCGTACTTGGCCTTTGTCATCACAATGTTGCTAAAGTAGGATAACACATTTTTTTCCTTTTACGTTTTATTATCCACTGGATTCATATGTTGTTGTTGTTGCAGCTTGATATATATATATATATATTTTGGAAAGCGAGCTGGGTTTTTATAGGATCCCATAACCTATCAACAAGGTGCGACCTACAGGTCAACACCATAAGAAAGTAACCATGCCGCCGCCGGGTCTCGAACCTAGGACGTGGGGGATAAACCCACACAGCCCTAACCACTCGACCATAACACCATTGGCTACAACTTGATATTAGATGTTGTAATGTTGTAAATTGTAATCCAATAAGCAAATTAGATGGGAAATGTTGTCATATTGTAAATTGTAAATTGTAAATTGTAAATTGTAAATTGTAATGCAACAAGTATTGTTACAGTGAGTGTATTGTGATTGCATGTGAATATTGTTACAGTGAGTATGTTATATGCACTTCTTGGCATTGTTACAATGAGTATGTTACAATGAGAGTATGTAACAATATATTCTTGGTATTGTTTCACTGAGTATTTTTTTTTTGAGAAACTTGTATAAACAAGAGATATAAACTTTTAATGACTTATGAATCAATACAATCAATACCAAGAATATATTCATGTACTCATTTTGGAATCGTTTGGAACCGAACCATTCCAAACGGTTCGAGTTAGGTTCGGTCCCAATGTTCAAAATGAGGAAATCCAAATCGGACTGAATCCATTAAATTTAAAAGATCCGAGTTAGGTTCCTCAAAATTTGGAACCGATTTGAACTGTGCCCTCCCCTAAATATAAACCCATAATTGCACACCCTCCTTTAATAAAAAAAAGTCACACACTAGTGCTAATGTGCTATATTGTATACTCCCTTTTGATTTTTATTTGTCAAAATCATGCCCTTTATTGAAAACTTCATTTGTTATTAGCATTTTTTTTGTTTGTAATTTGTATTTGGAATTAGAAATGCCTTCTTCATTGACATCATTTGTGTTTTTGCCGACTCACTACTTCCTCCTCAACTGAGTTGTTTATTAATAGCGTGTAAACTACCAAGCCAACTAGCAATAAAGCCCAAATAGTCCTTCTAAGCCAATGCCCTTTTAAGAAAACTAGGGGTGGAAGCGCACTATGTGCGCGTATATTCAATATATATATTTTTTATTTTAACATAAAATTTTATGATAAGTAAACATTTAAATATTAGGAGTAAAATATTGTGACCTAATATGACACTCTCACTATTTTAAGTGCATATTGATAGCTTATATATAATTTGAAAATTTTAAATAAATTATATTAGGGACTTAGGTATAATTAATCAATATTTGAGAGAATAAATTGAAGTAATATATAGTTTATTTATCTGCTAATTAATTTTTACACCATGTTTTTCTATTTCTCAAAATGCTCCAAACAATTCACCCAATACAAAATTCTGCATACCAATTGAATAAAGAGCCCCAAATAATGACCAAAAAAAAAACTTGAATTAGAAATCTTCAAAACCATCAAATTCATTCAAATCCATACCAAAGAGTAGAAAAACTCCTTGATCCATAAAACCTAAAACCCCCAATTGTAAGAGTTCCAAATAAACTTGTGAGAGAGACTACAAAACTTGCTATTTTATTTTCAAGATAATTTTGCTAAAAAATAAGTAACGTTTTTATTTTTTTTAATAAGAAGCATAAAACTTTTTGGAAGTACATAAGATAACACAAATTAGAGCCCTTCTAGGGAGCGAGAGATGGGTGTAACCACCCATCCTCCTTGAGATGAACAACAACATGCATCTTGATGGCGATGCGCTCATCTCGAAGAGGATGGGTATCCCTCGCTCTCTGAAATTTCTGCACAAATTAAGTCCAAAACATAAATATGGGGGATGGATGATATTGGGAAGCAACACGAGCATACAATCATATCTCTTTCTCATAACACACCAATAGTAGTCCTTTTTTTTTAGAAATTCTACCTGTCGAGGAAGTGGGCGAGGAAATGGGTGAGGGAGGGTGGCGAGCACGTGCAGAGCTGACGTGGTTAAAAAAAAAAGGCGGGGGAAATCCAAAATTTGGGGGAGAAGAAGGAGGGAATCGAAACCTTCTTTCTCCCCATTTCCTCATTCCCTCTCATTCTCTCCATTTTGGCGCACGCAGAGACGAAGCTCCCTCTCCCTCTCCCCATTTTGGCGCACGCAGAAACGAAGCTCCCTCTCCCTCTCCCCATTTTCCATCTCGACGCAGAGCTCTCCCTCTCCATCATCATCGACTGAAACGAAGGAGAAGAGAAGGTGAAACGAAAATCAGGGAAGAAGAAGGAAATAAGGAGAAGAGAAGAAGGTATCCCTCGTCCCTTTCCTCTCGCAAAAGGTAAACTCGGCCCTTGATTTTTCCTCTCATTTTAGGTTTTAGGTTTTAAGTTTTTGGTTTTTGGTTTTTGGTTTTTGGATTTTGGATTTTGATTTTGCCTTTACTTGGGTATTTTAGGTTTTTGGTTTCGGATAAGAAGTTGGTGGGCAATCTGGTTTTCATCGCTCGGACGCTGAGGTAAGATTTTGGGCTCCCTTTCTTCTTCTCTTCCTTTCGTCTTCAGCCGAAGAGCTTCAAAAAAAAAATTTGCTCCTCTTATTTTAGATCTATGGTTTCCGAAATTTCTTCAGAAATAGTCTGTAGATTTTTTTTTTTTTTAATTTCAGAGTTCATATCTGATTGAATTGTGGGTTTTTTTTATGATGAATTGTGTTTGGTTTTTTTGTCAATGGGCGAGGAAATGAAAAAATGGGACTGAAAAAATTCTACCTGTCGAATTTCAGTGTTCATATCCAAAATTCAGAAAAAAAAATTTAATTCAGAATTAGTCAATTCAGAAATGTTTTTTTTTAATTTCAGTGTTGATATCCAAAAATGTGAAAAAAATCTTCAGAAATGGTTTTTTTTTAATTTCAGTGTTCATATCCAAATTTTTTTTTACCACAGTTATAATCAATCCATAGTCATAATTGTCTTCACATTCTATTCAATTTATAACGAATGGAAGGGGACTGAAAAAATGGAGTAATATGTGAAACGTTAACATTGTTTGGAATACATGAGGTGTTGGTTTTCTAACTGATGGTTATATGCTAAGGTTATACTCATAATTTGATGGTTTGTGATGTTGGCAATTGCTGCTATAATGTTGGTAACTGTATAAATTTTGTCAAATAGGTGAAAGAGTTCACTGTATTTCATAGAGCCAGTCTCTTCCCCTTAGTTTATCATCTGTAAATTTTCCTATGTAACCCTTTAAAGCTTTCCTCTCTACTTGTAAGTTTCTATCTCTATCTCCTAAGTCTTTCCTCTGTAATTTCTTATTTTCAATATATAAAGCATGCATTATTGTTTATCTTCTTCTTCTTTTCTTTCAAAACTTTCTAAGAACTGTTCCTGCACGAACATCTTGTTATACTAGCTCACACCTAGTATCGGCACTGTTCGCTTGAATAGTTTAAAGAAATGTCTGCAATAATTGTAAGTATTTCCTTTTGTTCTTAAGTTTTCATCTTTCTGTATTTCTTGTACATATTAAATAAATAACATCTTTTCTCTATCTCTGACTATCCAAGATCTGTTATTAATTGAACATCTCGTTATACTAGCTAAACCCTAGTATCAGCACCGTTCGTTCTAACAGATCAAAGATAGAATCTCTGTATTGATTCTATGTTTTGTATTTCGTTTCTGTTTTGATTTATGCATATCATACTACTTATCATCTCTCTGTGATTAACCATTGTTGTTGTTATAATGAAAATAAAATTAAGGCTTTGATTGGTATTGTTTTGTTGGAGCACATGGGCTAAAGCATGAATTATTGTTTATCTTCTTCTTCTTTTCTTTCAAAACTTTCTAAGAATTGTTCCTGCACGAACATCTCGTTATACTAGCTCACACCTAGTATCAGCACCGTTCGCTTGAATAGTTTAAAGAAATGTCTGCAAAAATCTTGTTTTATTTGTTATAGTTTATAACAAATAAATTTTTGATGTTAATTAGGTTCTCCCTTCTGATGAAATGAAAAATTTTATCGTGAGATCACATCCTTTGTTTATGTGTGTGTTCTAGATCACCTTCTTTTATGACCTTGTTATGCACTTCATTGGCTATAATTTATAAACAAACATTACAGGAATGGATAGTGTAGAAGATAATGATTGTATGTTGGTCGAAGAAAATGTAGAAGAGGTGAGGGAACCTAAAGATGGGATGGAATTCGTCAGCCTTGACGAGTTCCAACGATATTATCATGAATATGGTAATAGAAAGGGATTTCCAGTGAAAATAATGACTACTGAAAAAGATGGTGATGGAAAACCTACGTTCATTCAGCTTTCATGTGGTCGGGCTGGAAAGCAAAGAGGTGATGGAAAAAATGTTTTGGGATTGCGTTCATCGACCAAATGTGGTTGTAAGGCTAAGATTAGAGGTCATATACGGGTTGATGGAACAGTTTCAGTGAAAAGAGTTACACTTGATCACAATCACGCGTTAAGCCCTAGTAAATCGAAATTTTATCGAAAGAACAGATCTATGAGCTCGTATGTCAAAAAGAAGCTTGAATATAATGATAGGGCGGGTATTAGACCAAATAAGAGTTATTTGTCGTGTGTGGTTGAAGTTGATGGGCATGAAATGTTGCATTTTTCCCAAAAAGACTGTTACAATTATTTGGACAAAGTGAGGAAGTTGAGACTTGGTGAGGGGGATGCGATGGCTCTTCATAACTACTTCCAAAGAATGCAAGCTAATAATGTTGATTTCTTTTATATGATGGATTTGGATGATGAAGGTAGGTTGAGAAATGTATTTTGGGTTGACGCATGGAGCAGGGCAGCTTACAAGGAGGTGGAGGAAAGATGTTAGGAGGGCTCATACGAAGGTGAAAATTGTTTATTCAGATTGGGGAATGAAGCCTGAAAATGTGTGATTTGAAAAGATGTGCAATGCCTTCTATGAAATGGCTGAATTCGACGCTGAGGATGAAAAGAAGACATGCGAAGTTCAAGAATGGATCACTTTGAAGATGGACCAATATAAAATTGTCGGTGGTGATGAGCATGTTGATTCACAGAGGTATTTGGAAGTGGGCACCACTACTTCTAGTTCTGCCATCCAGATTCATAGTCCATTAGCGGTTCGTAGCAAATGACGACCGTCTAAATCAAGGATGAAATCCACCGTCGAGAAGGTGTGTAAAAGGAGACAAAGGAAAAAAAAGAAAGACACGCAAACGAATCAGGCCATTGAGACTAATCTGGTATGTTTTGCAATGTGTTTTATGAATGTATATTTTTTAAGTTACATATATTGAAAATTTTATTTACAAATGTCATTTGTAGGGTTTACAGTGTATGCCTTATGTTATGCCTCGTGAAAGCAATACGATGCCTAGTCAAAGCAATACACAGGTTTGTTTGTTATATTTACAAGGTATGAATCAGTAAGTATGTTTGCCCACTTATGATTTGTATGTTTGTTATCGTTAAGGATGATAATACGGGGTCACGCGATTTACAACCTGGAAGCGTTGATCAATTCTACTCGCTCCTCTCACAGGTACATATTTTGTATTTTGTATGTATCTCTTTGTACGGTTTGTTAGTTTGTTATGTTTTTGTATGCCTCCTATTATTTCTTTTTTTATCAGTATTATTTACTTTTGCAGCCGCCCGGTTCAAGCCACGGAATGGACTATACAAATTATAGGTTATGATAAGGTTGGTCAAGCTTGTTCATGACTTTCATGTTTATTACCCCTGTTCATGCATTATCATTTTAAAAAACACTGACATCTATTTTCATTTTAAGGTTGGTTTAGCGTGCATTATAATTTTAAGACTGTTTATTACTCCTGTTAAGGCTGAGATTCTATTTTCATGTCAAGTCTGTAAGAATTGAATTCTTTCTTTTATCTTTGAATGTGTATTCAGTGATTGAAGTCTGTCAGTGATTGAATTCTGTAAGAATTGCTAGTGCTATAGAGGCCAGTGATTGCATTTCTAACAATTCTGTCAGTGATTGCATTTCTAAGAATTGCTATTGCTATAGAGGTCAGTGATTGCATTTCTAAGAATTCTGTCAGTGATTGGTTACAAAGTCTGAGTGTTGAGATTTCTGTGGTGACTTGACTGTGAACTTGATTACCAGGTGAATTATGCTCTTGGAGCTCTCTATTACCTCTGCAACCCTGCAACTAAGGAAGAGATATTACAACTTGAAGTAATTGAAGTCATCAAGAGATATGCTTCAGCTGGTGCATTAAACGTAAGTTTCAGCAATTTGGCCAAAGCATTCTTGGATAAGCATGTTTCTGACCAAACATAAAAGATCAAGCCTACATTTTGCAATCCCCCCATTTATTGAAGACTTCTCAGTTACAAGGTCTCAAGCCTATATCAAAATCTTCGACGAACTCAGACACAAATCGATCTGTGGCATCTGTCTCCAAATTAGCAGTGCTTGCAATTCAGTTCCAGTTGTGCATGCTAATGCATGGGTGCTGCGACATTTGTCTCCAAATGCACCCTTGCAAAAGTTTTCTTTTCTCCAAATGTAATTTGTTCATATGGGGAGTATGTTGAATACATGATAGGTAGTCTGTGCAGGTACCAATCTTACAAGTTAAGTGTGTTATTAAGTAATGAAAAAGCTTACTATTAATACTTAATTGGATGTGATTTATAATTTTTGGTAAAACCCTGCAGCTGTTCCTTATACAATGAATTACTTCAAAATGTTTTTTTGTGAAATTGTGACTTTTCATGCAATTTTTGAGATATGTAGTAATATTGGGCTTTATACATTGCTGTGAATATGTTGAAGGATGACTGCTGAAAGCTCAGCGTTCACAACTATCTACAACCCTGTGCAGTGAAGATCTCAATCCTCACAATAAAGCTCATGTCGTCCACATGGTAAGTTCATGTCTATCTGGCGATGATAAACCATTCGCTGTGCAGACTAGGTGAATAAATACAAATCCATCCAATTCTGATTAAGATTGACATTTAAAATCCTAATCATACAAATACAACTTTATCCCCATCAGATCAAAATTAACATTTAATCCTGAAGGTCCATTTTCTTGTTGGTTTTCTTCTTCCTACCCCTTTCTAAGTAAAGAAAAACAAATTCACAAAAATTTCTAAAGTTCTGACAGAAAGAAAGAAAGCTTAGAGATTCCACAAGCAATTGCTGAAGTAGAGATTGTATTGATGATACTGAAATTGTAATTACAAGATTCTATTCTGACAGAAAGAAATACAATGTAATATGAATGAATAAGGAAGGTTGTTCGAGATGCCTTGATCTCCTAAAGAGCACTTGCTCAGATGTACATTTGTTTATACAATTCATGAATGAATGCAATGTTATTGTCATTCTCCTATTTATACTAATACCTCACAGAGGCCTTTGCAAAATAACTAACAGAGCATTTGCATTCTAACAGAGCACTCTTCTAATCACTAACAGATCTTCTAACCACTAACAGAATATACTAACAGAAAATACTGAAAACCCTTCTAATTCCTCATCTGACAGAACATTCTGCAACCACCTTAGCATTTGCATTCTTCACCATCTGACAGAGCAACATTTTATTCTTTTACATATTACATCTGTATGTATCATCTTACATCAGTAACAACTGGAACTCAGCATTTACAATCTGTATGTATCACTCTTCCATTGCTTCAGGATTTTCTTATCTCCTCTTCTCCTTCTCAATATCTTGTCATCCACATAGAACATAGTATTAAGTTAACTGGTTCACATGGGGTTCACTCTTGAAATTTTCTAATAGGTCAGGATCTGGTGACTTCTTGGTATTCAAGGCCACTTCAATCCAAAATTGGCACTCCATCAAAAGCATAGCATTTTGGGGTTTTTACAGTATTAGTTCAGCAAAATTGTATGACAATGTTCACAGGATAAGGATGGGTTCAAGCTTATGCACACACTTATGCACAATGTTCTCAATTAACACTTATGCACACACTTATGCAGGAAATGAGATGCACTTGAGACATTTTATTAAGTACCTGAATTTTTTAAAACTGTTGAGAGGTTTAGTGATTCCAAGCTCCTGCTATACACAAACTGAAGCTTTTGGCCAGTCGCTCGAATCAGAATTGCAGTAAAAAAGTCAACCACCACAAACAGTAAAAACAGAAACAAATTAGCCAGACTTCTTAAAATGGTCAACATCACAATTTCAAAACAGACTTTGTACAGTACACTAGCAACACGACATTCACTTTCAAGTTTCAGGTCTAGTATTAATTTTTATTTTCCAATTATTTCTTGGTGAAAAATCATGTTTGTAGAGGTTGGATCCACCAGAAAAGTGCATCTTAAAGAAATTATTATGGTCTATACAAAAATCAAGCCCTTATATGGTATATCAAACAGAAAAAAAAAACCAAGTAAATCTAATATACCTTTTCACATTTCTTACTACAGAACCAGTTTCCTTCAGGACAACCATCTAGCTTCATGTGTCTTATTTTCCTTAAGCACTTATATGTGTCTTATTTTCCTTAGGAATACATGAACTCTGTCTGTTGATCTGAATTAGGTGATTCCATCCTGCAGAGCATTACAAAAACAAGTCAGATCTTATCACACTATTGAATAAGTAAATCAGCGCACTTACCGAGAGTAGGAAGTCTGATGAAGAATCCTGGCAGAATTTGGAATGCAAACAGCAAGCTACACTCCGCAACCACAGCTTGCGTTCAAAAAAGAATAACAAAAACAATATGAAACAAAAGCATACCATAATGAAGAAGAAAAAAGAACAATATGAAAAACAAATTTCATTGGATTATGAAATATATTCACATAATACATATGTATGTACATATTACATTACATATAATTCCATCATTCGTCCAAGAGCTTAAGAATAAATATTAAACCTAAGATAATAAGTACAATTATCAAAGTATTGATTAAGCCCCTCGTAAAAGCCCAATGATCATTGTTCCCTTGAGTGACATTTCTTTGATCATTCGATGGACCGGCTTGATCGTCAAAAACTACATCGTTAACTGTGACATCTTTGTTGTTGTTGGATTCCTCCTAATCTCTCCTTGCCGCTTCTGAGCGAACCCACAACTCGTATGATTCCTCGGCTTCTTCGACTGACATAAACCCCTTGTAAGAAGCACCACTATACCTTGATACCGCAGATAAACATGCGGGCCAGTTTAGGTATACTCCAGGCTGACGACCTCGATAGACAACGTACGCTATGAATGCCATTCCTGCATTTAAAAAAATAAATACCGTGATAGATACACATGTGGATAGTGTTTCTTCTTAAACTACCTAATGGTCATATCTCATTATCTTCAGACTATAAACAACAATTATATACTTCAGAGTTTCTAGCGTTGAAAAACACAATGCAAAACTCGATTACTTTTCTAAATTGTGTATGTATCAAGTGACAAATATTTTAAATTGGGAAGAACTCCACCCATCGATCTTCTCCATTTCAAACCATAAATCAGCTATTATATCAAGCTTAGGTTGAAGTTACCAGTCGCAACAGGAGGGGATATAAGGAAGAGGGAAGTATAGTGTGAGAGGCTGTCGGAATTCAGGCGTGCGAACAAAGTCGAAAATCACACAAAGGTC
Organism: Berberis vulgaris; assembly: GCA_963556465.1. NCBI lineage: Eukaryota > Viridiplantae > Streptophyta > Magnoliopsida > Ranunculales > Berberidaceae > Berberis > Berberis vulgaris. The sequence continues at coordinate 15,846,397 of OY747124.1, forward strand.
TAAAAGTTCATTAACATCTTGAAACTCAGAAAGATTTTATTTATTTAATATGTTCAAGAAATACAGAAAGATGAAAGCTTAAGAACAGAAGGAAAGAGTTACAATATTATTGCAGACATTTCTTTAAACTATTCAAGCGAACGGTGTCGATACTAGGTGTGAGCTAGTATAACGAGATGTTCGTGCAGGAACAATTCTTAGAAAGTTTTGAAAGAAAAGAAGAAGAAGATAAACAATAATTCATGCTTTAGCCCATGTGCTCCAACAAAGCAATACCAATCAAAGCCTTAATTTTATTTTCATTATAACAACAACAATGGTTAATCACAGAGAGATGATAAGCAGTATGATATGCAGAAATCAAAACAGAAATGAAATACAAAACATAGAATCAATACAGAGATTCTATCTTTGATCTGTTAGAACGAACGGTGTCGATACTAGGGTTCAGCTAGTATAACGAGATGTTCAATTAATAACAGATCTTGGATAGTCAGAGATAGAGAAAAGATGTTATTTATTTAATATGTACAAGAAATACAGAAAGACGAAAGCTTAAGAACAGAAGAAAAGATTTACAATTATTGCAGACATTTCTTTAAACTATTCAAGCGAACGGTGCCGATACTAGGTGTGAGCTAGTATAACGAGATGTTCGTGCATGAACAGTTCTTAGAAAGTTTTGAAAGAAAAGAAGAAGAAGATAAACAATAATGCATGCTTTATATATTGAAAATAAGAAATTACAGAGGAAATACTTAGGAGATAGAGATAGAAACTTACAAGTAGAGAGGAAAGCTTTAAAGGGTTACATAGGAAAATTTACAGATGATAACTAAGGGGAAGAGACTGGCTCTATGAAATACAGTGAACTCTTTCACCTATTTGACAAAATTTATACAGTTACCAACATTATAGCAGCAATTGCCAACATCACAAACCATCAAATTATGAGTATAACCTTAGCATATAACCATCAGTTAGAAAACCAACACCTCATGTATTCCAAACAATGTTAACGTTTCACATATTACTCCATTTTTTCAGTCCCCTTCCATTCGTTATAAATTGAATAGAATGTGAAGACAATTATGACTGTGGATTGATTATAACTATGGTAAAAAAAATTTGGATATGAACACTGAAATAAAAAAAAACCATTTCTGAAGAATATTTTCACATTTTTGGATATCAACACTGAAATTAAAAAAAACCATTTCTGAATAGACTAATTCTGAATTAAATTCTTTTTCTGAATTTTGGATATGAACACTGAAATTCGACAGGTAGAATTTTTTCAGTCCCATTTTTTCATTTCCTCGCCCATTGACAAAAAAACCAAACACAATTCATCATAAAAAAAAACCCACAATTCAATCAGATATGAAGAAATTTAAAAAACCCTAGATCTAAAATAAGAGCAAAAAAAAAATTTTGAAGCTCTTCGGCTGAAGACAAAACGAAGAGAAGGAGAAAGGGAGCCCGAAATCTTACCTCTGCGTCCGAGCGATGAAAACCAGATTGCCCACCAACTTCTTGTCCGAAACCAAAAACCTAAAACACCCAAGTAAAGGCAAAATCAAAATCCAAAAACTAAAAACCTAAAACCTAAAACCTAAAATAAAAGGGAAAATCAAGGGCCGAGTTTACCTTTTGCGAGAGGAAAGGGACGAGGGAGACCTTATTCTCTTCTCCTTCGTTTCAGTCGATGACGATGGAGAGGGAGAGCTCTGTGTCGAGATGGAAAATGGGGAGAGGGAGCTTCGTCTCTGCGTGCGCCAAAATGGGGAGAGGGAGAGGGAATGAGGAAATGGGGAGAAAGAAGGTTTCGATTCCCTCCTTCTCCCCCAAATTTTGGATTTCCTCCGCCTTTTTTTTTTAAACCACGTCAGCTCTGCACGTGCTCGCCACCCTCCATACACTTCGTGCTTGCTCTCCTGATCGTGTTCTTGCTACTCCATCTCTCTCTGCGTTTGATTTATCTGCCTGTCTCTCAAGTCTCTCTCTCGGTGGGTTTTGGCGATGGAGGCTTGGAGTTTTCTGGGATTTGAAGTGGAGAGAGTTTATGAGACGAAGAATAGAGATGAATCTATATTTTATTTTTAAAGCATTAGGTTTTCTCGAGATATGTTTGTAAATATTAATAATTCTAGAAGGTAAAACGGGAAACACAAATATCATGACGAAATTCACGTTTTCACTGTTTCTAAGCTGAAGTTTTACTATTCATTGTTAACTGGAACAAAGTCAAATCGAAAGAATTAGAGATAAAAGATGATTATGATTAAAAGTTTGGAAATATATTGAATTTGAGGGTTGAGATTCATTTTTCATCATAACATATTTATAAATATTAAATATGTAGAAAAACAAAAATAATGAAAAACTTTTGAAAAAAAGTTGGTGGAATATATATATGTGGCTGAGCGGTAAAATATTGTGTTTTGCTTTTAGCAAAATGAAAATTATTATAACTATCTACATTGTTATCGAATTTTGGTAAAATTAATATTGTTGAAATCCATTTTTTAAGATCTTTTCAATAAAATCAGTGATCAACACGAGCGCTAAAATTTTAAAAATATATATTCTATAATTAAAAAATATATAAAGTATTTCACGTTTTTAATATTTTTCAAAGCAATGAGACGGACCGATCATACCAGAAAAAATGAATCGGGCATCTTAATGCACATTTAAACAAAAACTCTAAATTTCATATTTTGGTGAATTCAAAGATTGGGGGAGAACTCATTATTGGCATTAAAAAAAATTTCCAACTGATTTAAATTTGACTAAGTCTAACTCTAAAATTTATATATATATACCTTAAAATAAGCTTACACTTAATACTGATTCAGAGCCAAAATTGGGATAGTGAAATAGGTGTTCTGTACAAAATATTTAGCAAAAATAAAATTTTATGAAATGCCAACGACACGGGGCATGCTCTAATTTTATATATATATTAAAAAAAATGATCTTGTTGTTTGATGCGAAAGTCGAAGATCCCATCTTTTCAAGTTGAACGATTCTAGCTGGCCTGGGTGGCTGCCTGGACTCTCCTTGGCACGTGCGCCTGGGAGGGTCCAAGGCACGTGATGGTGGATTTTGGGGGAGTTTCAGCAGCAACAAATTTTTCCCCAATTTCGATTTTGGTTGAACCTCCCTCCCCATCGAAGAAGAAAACTGAGAGAAACTGAGATCTCGAAACTTGGTTTATCCTCCCTCCATCGCATCTTCCCTCCCCATCGAAGAAGAAGCTCCATCGCACCCTCCCTCCCCATCGAAGAAGAAGTTCCATCGCATCCTCCCTCCCCCATCGTCGACTCCACCGAGAGAAGAATCGAGAGAAGAAGCTCCCCATCACACGAAGAAACCAAAGAAGGTAAGATCTAGGATTTTGGTTTCATTTCTTCTTGATTTCTTCTTGTGGGGTTCTAGATCTAGATCTAGGGTTTAATAGAACTACAAATTTGATAAAGTAAAGGTCATTACTTATTTTGATGAACTAGTGGTCTCTATACTAACCTTACTACTGGTCTACTTGTATCACGGGGTTTTGATGAACTAGTGGTCTCTATCCTACAACATCTAAGTTTAGTTTTGTTGTGTTTCTCAACTTGCTCAGAAATTTTTTAGCCTAATATACTTGCATACATGCCAATGTCTCCTTGATAAATGCTTTGATTGGGTTTTCAGTGATTAGTAAATGCTTTGAACTAGTATTTCTTGTTTTGGGGATTATTAACTGGAACAATGATAGTTATTGTTTGCTTGGTTTGATCATCTATGAATCAATCTTTGCATTTTAGCTTTATGCTTGTAGAGTTTGATCATCACAGTGGATCCCATTTATCTATAGAGGTCTATGTAGGGTATGACAGTATGATTGATTCATGTTTTTCTGATTTGGGTTTTTGTTGTTGGATGAATATCAAGTTCAGTATGCTTGTTTTGATACTTATCTCTATTTGAGATTGGGAAGAGGCTTAGTGCATGGCAATATGATGATTGATTGAGTTTTTGATTTGGGGTTTTGTTGTGTAGAGACTAGAGTTTGCATTTCATCCAACACAAATGAGGTGTAATTGGGTTTTGCTTATGGTTTATGATTTGGGGTTTGATCAGAAACAGAGGTGATGCAGTTAAGTATTTGTAAAGATAGAGCTTGGAGAAGTTCTACTACAGTTGAGTTTACCGCCGATCCAGTCTAATTGAGTCGCTTATTGTTGTTTGGAACTAATTAATGGCCCGTTTGTAAATGCAGATCTCGGAGAAGGTCAAACCACACCCAGTGGTGGTGAACATATTGGCAAGAGTAGAAGAGATCATACCCAAATGGAAGATAGTACCTACAAAGGATGTCATAGATGCTGCTTTTAAATACCCAACCAAGCGCGAAGAGGTTAGATGATCATCCCCATCAAGCCAATTTGTCCTTGTATTTATAAGTAATTACAGAGGCGATAAATGGATACTTTTTAATAATACACAAGGTGTGGTTCGTTCCCACCAATTTACCTACATGCAGGTTCGGAGCAATAAGTTAATCTATCAAGACAAGCCTAGGCTGAAAACAGCTTTGGAGATGCTAAGAACTAGCATGAGCCTTGAAGACAACTTACACGAGGTTTGCATTTTCTCTAGTCCTACTTGATGTGTATGTGTTGATAATTCACAAATTTGATCAGAATAGCATGTGTATATGTTTTCAGGTTACGGTGCCATTTTTTGTGTTGCATGGATAGGCAGATATAGTTACAGATCCTGGAGTGAGTCGAGCATTGTATGAGAAAGCGGGAAGCAAAGATAAGACCATCAAGATGTACCCAGGAATGTGGCATGCTCTAACATCAGGGGAGCCTGATGACAACATAGAGATTGTTTTTGCAGACATCATAGCATGGCTTCATAAGCGAAGTAATGTCGTCGGTGAGCAATTATCGGCCACCACCACCTCCTTCAAAGTACCTAGGCAGACTAACCCTTTGATGAGTGCTGCTGTGCATCCTATCGAACACAAAACAGCGCCTAAGCAAGCCAGTTATCTTTGTGGGTGGAAAGGATGGAGAATGCATAATCATTCTGCTATGTAATTTGTAATATGATCTTTATGTTAAGAAAGTGTTATAGAGAAATGAAAATTTATGCCTTTTGCGAGTTTAGTTTTAGTATTAGTGTTATGCAATTGTCTCGTAAAGCTTACATCCATGGAGCAATAGCTAACATCAAGTTGGTTGTATAAGTTTTCTTCTCTAAGCAAGTAATGTCACACCTACAAGGACATTCAAACTCTTTTCCCAGTATATGTAAGCAGAAATAAAGCCATGGAGGATAGCAGTTGTTCTTCAATAATAGCGCAATTGATGCTTTCAAAAAAAAATAACGCAATTGATCTTCCAAGCTTCAAGCTTGCTATAATCCAACAAGAAACCCTTAACACCATTTCATTCAAAATCATTCCAAACTTGATCCCCAAGAGGATCTTTGGTACATAACCGGACATGAGGTTGAAGGTGAAACAAATGCAAGTAAAGCGCACAAATACATTAGAGATCAAATTGGAATATCTAAGAGGCTCACTGTCTACAATGATTTTAAGCTATATGAAGCAAGAGCTGGAAATAGCCAACAATGTGAAAAAAATAGTTTATGACAGAAAAAAAAAGTAACTTTCAAAAGGGTAGTAGTGTTGTTGCGGGCTGCTGCTTGTATTAAAACTACTCTTATGGGAGGAATTTCATCTGCTATAACTAAACATTACGCTGAGGAAGACATTTCGGAACCTCCTTCCTTGTTATCACCAAAGATGCGCTGACGGAAGTCAGTTACCATCATAGGAAGACCTTTGCGGAGTGGCACAGCGGGTTCCCACCCAAGTAACTCCTTTGCCTTTGAGATGTCGGGTTTCCTTTTGTGGGGGTCATCCTCTGTATTGGGGCGGAACTCAATCCTTGCATTAGGATCTATTGTTTCCTGAACCACCTGTAGTCAGATAGCAAGTTATAGACGTGGTGAGGTCCATTGGATGTGACATTATCGTTCACAAAGTGATAACTTATAATGATATGGAAATGGTTATTACCTGGGCAAGCTCAATCATTGTGAATTCTCCGGGGTTACCAAGATTAAAGGGGCCTACGTGCTCGCCTTCCATCAATCGCATCAGACCCTCAACCTACAATAATGAACCAAGTAGTCAGAACTGTCTGATTAAATTTGTAGGGCATACATTTTTAGCTGATACACAACATCAAGCACAATATGACAATGCAGATATATCTACTGTTATATTTAGAGCGCGCACATCCAGTGATTCAACATACATAGTTACAGACTCTTTGGCATAAAGACTGCCTTGTCTGTAAGTAAAGTAATACGTTTTGAAGAGTAAATCTTGAACCGAGTACTAAAATCAAGCACAAAACCAATAAGCTATTTCGACAGTTAATCATAACCAAGGCAAACAACTATCAATGGTTCTAGTTAATCATCCCGAAAAGCAACAAACACTAGTAGAAACATGTAATAATCACTCAAAACACCAATTACACCTCATTTGTGTTGGATGAAATGCAAACTCTAGTCTCTACACAACAAAACCCCAAATCAAAAACTCAATCAATCATCATATTGCCATGCACTAAGCCTCTTCCCAATCTCAAATAGAGATAAGTATCAAAACAAGCATACTGAACTTGATATTCATCCAACAACAAAAACCCAAATCAGAAAAACATGAATCAATCATACTGTCATACCCTACATAGACCTCTATAGATAAATGGGATCCACTGTGATGATCAAACTCTACAAGCATAAAGCTAAAATGCAAAGATTGATTCATAGATGATCAAACCAAGCAAACAATAACTATCATTGTTCCAGTTAATAATCCCCAAAACAAGAAATACTAGTTCAAAGCATTTACTAATCACTGAAAACCCAATCAAAGCATTTATCAAGGAGACATTGGCATGTATGCAAGTATATTAGGCTAAAAAATTTCTGAGCAAGTTGAGAAACACAACAAAACTAAACTTAGATGTTGTAGGATAGAGACCACTAGTTCATCAAAACCCCGTGATACAAGTAGACCAGTAGTAAGGTTAGTATAGAGACCACTAGTTCATCAAAATAAGTAATGACCTTTACTTTCTCAAATTTGTAGTTCTATTAAACCCTAGATCTAGACTAGAAACCCTAGATCTAGAACCCCACAAGAAGAAATCAAGAAGAAATGAAGCCAAAAACCCTAGATCTTACCTTCTCTGGTTTCTTCGTGCGATGGGGAGCTTCTTCTCTCGGTGGAGTCGACGATGGGGAGGGAGGATGCGATGGAGCTTCTTCTTCGATGGGGAGGGAAGATGCGATGGAGGGAGGATAAACCAAGCTTCGAGATCTCAGTTTCTCTCGGTTTTCTTCTTCGATGGGGAGGGAGGTTCAACCAAAATCGAAATTGGGGAAAAATTTGTTGCTGCTGAAACTCCCCCAAAATGCACCATCACGTGCCTTGGACCCTCCGGCCTTGGACCCTCCCAGGCGCACGTGCCAAGGAACGTCCAGGTAGCCACCCAGGCGCTCGACCCAGGCCAGCTAGAATCGTTCTTTCAAGTTTCAAGTTGCATTTGGGGTCTGAAATGACAACCCAAAAGTCCAATAGAACCAGGCTTTGAAATTAGATGTTATGTTTTGTGATCTACCAAAAAGCCCATGATAAACCCAGGCTGAACTCTAGCTTAGCCCATTTCCTCACTTCATTCATTTCAATATGGAAAATTCTAAATGGCGAGGAAATTCTAGTTCATCCCATTTTCCATTTGTCGTTCTAGCTGTCGAGGAAAGGGGCGAGGAAAGGAGCGAGGGGGTGGGTATTACCGCTCATCCCCCTCGAAATGCGTGTCTGTGCCTTCGAGATGCATAGTTGTGTGAATTTCGAGGGGGAAGAGTGGTAATACTCACTCCCCTCGCTCCTTTCCTCGAGGGGGAAGAGTGGTAATACTCACTCCCTTCGCTCCTTTCCTCGAGGGGGATGAGTGGTAATACTTAGGGGTGGGCAAAAACCGATTTAAATTCGGTTAACCGACCGAACCAAAATATGAGTAGATAGAAAATAATTTAAACCGAACCGATTATAAACGGCTCGAAATCGGTTTACGGTTTTGAACCGACCGATTAATTAGATATATATAAATAACTAAATAACAAGTAGGTGTCAATACTTGATTAGTGCAACAAATGCACTGCAGTACACCCTGTTGCACTGAATCACCCCATTCTCTCAAAGTTTTTCAATTTTGGGCTAAAAATTGGGTCTGTAAAAAAATTGGGCCTGTAAAAAAATTGGACATGTTTTAATGAAAGTCTTTCAAATGCTTGAGCCTGAAATTTCGGCCCAACCGAACCGAACCGATCCGAAATTCGGTTCAACCGAATTCATCGGTTTACAAATACAAAATTCGGTTTCGATTTGGGTTTTGGGTAAACCGAATGAAATTGGTTCAAAATCGGTTTGGGGCTCAAAACCGAACCGAACCGAAATTGCCCACCCCTAGTGATACTCGTTCTAGCTGTCGAGGAAAGGAGCGAGGGGAGTGAGTATTACCACTCATCCTCCTCGAGATTCGCGCAGCTATGCATCTCGAGAGCACATGCATGCATCTCGAAGGGATGAGCGGTAATACCCACCCCTCGCCCCTTTCCTCGACAGCTAGAACGACTCTTTAATATATAGACAGTTTCTTTCTTCTTCTTTTCGTTCCCCTTTCTGTCTTTCCTCCTCGTGAAATGTTTCCCTCAAACACTCTTTTTTAGAACTCACCAGATCTCTTCCTTTTTCTTCTTCTTCTTCACTCCAATGTTCGTTGTTTCAGCTGAGATTCCGCAGTTCTGATCAATTCAAGGTAATTCACTCACTCTCACTGACTCACTCGTCAAACTCAGATCCGATCTCTCTATCTTTTGAATCTCGAATTAGGGTTTAAATTCCATTCAACACTTGGTCTTCGCAGATCTCACTATAAACATCTCCGCACGGGAAATCGAGCAGAGAAACAATGGAGTGGACCACAGTTCAGCATCTGGATCTTCGGCACGTCGATCGCAATTTCCGAACTCTGCAACCTCACGCTGCTGCATTTCATCCGAATCAAGCATTCATAGCTGCTGCTATTGGCACCTATGTAGTCGGTCAGTTCATTATCTTGTTACAAGTTTGAATTTGGTTTTTTTTCGTCAAATTTCTCTTCAAGATTGAATTTTGATTGAAATTGTGAAAACTTTGATACATTAGCTTACTGCTTCCTTCTAATTTATCATTCTTTACATGAATTTTGAATTTGATACGTTTGAATTTAATTTCTCTTCCGTTTTGTAGAATTCGATGTGCTTACTGGAAGCAAGATTTCTTCAATTGACATTGGTGCACCTGTTGTGCGCATGTTGTATAGTCCTACAAGTGCACATGCAGTGATTGCAATGCTTGAGGTTGGTCTCCTTTGCTCGCTTATGTGTTTTGTAAATCTTTTAGATTGCTATGATAGTTTAAGAAGTTGATAGTAGTATAAGAATTTTGTTGAAATGTTTTTGGTGTATGGATTGTGTAGTACAGTAGTCTCGAGAATCGTTAATTTTTATTGCTCTGTTGCAATTTATCGAGTGACACATTTGTTTATGCACTATGATCATTCTATTACTATGTAAAAGATTAGTTCTTTCACCACATTGGACTTTTCTAGATCACCATATGTTCATTCGGTTGAAATACAGTATACTCTGGACATCAATCAAGTTATTAGCATCTTCATTGAGATATTCATCCACGGCAATGTACTCCTTGACCATGACTTGGAAGTTAGAAGGATGCAGGCAAGACTAATTTTCAAATATATTTCCAGATGCTTTCTGCAAATCGTCATATAGAAGACCCCTGTTTTTCCACTGTAAATCTCATCATTGGTTTATTTGTTATTAGAAATCCGTGCAAAATCCATCTCCCTAGGACAAATGCTTCTAGCTTTGGTTTGGTCATATGAAACATCAATATCCCCACATGATCTTATGGAACTTTCCACATTGAAAGTAGGTCTCAAATTTAGAATAACTTCAACATTCAGATTAGTGAAAGGACGTTATACTTGTGAATATAGTCCAAAACGCGGGTAGTGTAGAAAGAATTGGGATCATCTACTCCAGGGTGTAGGCTTTTCAACATTTATACCCTAAATGAATTAATTCCAGACCCGCCCACCCATGTATGGAATACCCAAATAGTCCCTAAAAGACAATTATAACATGTTCTTTTCTTAGGGCGCAAAGTTCAAATCTGTATACCTGGGTGTAGATGATCTAGGTTTGCATAGAAAATGCTCCACTGATTTCATAAAATCAGATATAATATCGGAACATGGAAACTAATCAAAGCCATTTGTGTCCAAAACTCCTCTCAATGAATTAATTGATGCAATCTACACCTCTTGGCTACATGGTTTCTCCCCCCACTAAAATCCACAATTGTGCAACAACTGTGTGGGTAATGAAATAGTTCATCGAGGTTTGGATTTCCATTTTTAATGCTTTCGCTGAAGTTTTCTTCATCCAATACTTAGTTCCATTTATCAACAAAATTGATAGTCAACACCCTAGTTCTGACATCTCCATCGACATGTTGAACTTAACCGGAATTGATCGGCTTATATAGAGGTATTAACTTTGAGGTCACACTAGACAAACACTTGAGTTGCAATTGATTATGAATACTTGATACACACCAACAAATATTTGGAAAATAATAAAGAAGAATAAGACAAAGTCCTCGTTTTTCCAATCCTTGCAATTATATTATTAGAATTACACTCTCGCAATAATAATCTCTTTTGGGGAAAACACTTTAACCCCCACCCTTCCTTTACAATAAAACATAAGGCTATGTTTATAGTGATTTGCCTTGTCCTAGTAAGAAACTGGTCCTAATTTCTTAACGGACTCATCTTCAGAATAATTTAGTAATGTCGTAGACCTTTTGGGGAATTGCCTTGGGATCAATTGAGTTATGACGTACCAATCCAAAATACCAAAGACCGCTAAGCTCCTCGTAGGAAGATACCTTGAATCATTGAGTTCGATTAGTTGTTTGTTTGACCATGTGAAACAAACCTTCCCATAAAGATGTTAATCATCAAACAAGGCCTAAAAAATTCACATAGTTTTCTATGTTAACCATCAAATAAGGCCTAAAAGAGTCACATAGTTTCTTATAAATATGGTAACCATCACACAAGACCTAAAAGATGCATATAGTTGCTTACCTTACAAACTACTCCCATATAATAAAATTAGATGGCTTTAAAATCTTCCCTCTATGACCATTGTAATTCTCCAGGGCGTGAGTAATAGGATGTAGATGCCAGTTGTTGTACACGTGTGGTTCTCATCCCTCATAGTAGGAGAAATGAAATTTCCAAACATGTCCTTGACATTTCATTTTGTCCTATCTTATAGGATACATGCCCCTCCATTGCTCATCTACATGAAGAATTTGTGCTCAACCTCGCTCTGCCCTATACTTCCTTTCCCAAATGAGCACTGTACATGCTGCATTCACTCTCTGATTCCATAATAAATATACGGTATTGCTGCCTTGGTTAATCTCTTACATGATGCCTTTTGTGTGGAATGTGGATTCAGAATCCCTATCCGTTGGATGCTTCATAGTTCATAGTTAATATGCCGCACCTTTAGATTTACTACGATTCCCTTCAACCGGTCTATCATGATTGGCATGGATAGCAATAAAACATCTTTGGGTACTCTAGGCAGATTCTCTTTCTTTTGAAAGGTTCAACTTTGATTGATATTTTTTTTTGATCGGGCAAAACACAAAATGCACTATATTAGTGGCAATGAATTCGGTTACAGCTGCAATTAGCAATGGAGAGCTTTCCACGTAACTCCCGTGAGGTGAGCCCAAATCTACAGAATGGATTGTGATTGAAGGACAAGGTGTTCTATATTTCTAACTTTCTCCTAAAAAATGCGAGCATTTTGCTGTTTCCATAAGATCCAATTCACTGTGTTGCGAACTTTTGCACAAAGCCAAGCTCCCAGTGAAGTAACACTTTCCATTTTCCACTCCTTCACTCATTCATGGAGGGAACTGGAATTGGTTCGTTAATCTTGATTTCATATAAGTATGTCATGCACAGCCTTTTGGCCATCTTGCAAGTGAGGAATAGGTGTTTCACTGAATCTTCATGGCTGTAACACATGATGCACAGGTTTCCGAACCATATCCCTTCTTTTTGAGATTGTCTCAAGTAAAAGTTCTTCCTTGTAGATTGACCCATGCTAAGAAACACATCCGAGATGGGACATTCATACTCCCAAGTACTGTTGCAACTCGTATCCTCACCAATGGTTTCATATCCATAGATGATGTTGTAGAAAGGCAGAAAATCCCTCCCATCTCCATTGCCCAACCCAACTGTCAGCTCTTCCTTGGCTATTACTTTGCTGACTATTATGAATGATTAGGCAATGCTAGCTGCTCCTTATGATTTACATTTTTCACACTTTTTAAATTCGTTTGACCCTTAAAAAAATAAGATCAAAATTATGAGATAACTTGGTTGGATCCACCTCCTACCACTCGTTTTGTTTTGACATATCTTCACTAATTCTACTCACATCTCTTGTGCTAAGCTAATCATCGTTCTTCCTAGCTTGGTAATCGCTGTCCTTACCCCCCCATTGGATGAGGTGTCCAGCCAAAGAGGAAACTTGTATGGCTAGAGAGTCTTGCTTCCGTGGCTAGTTAAAGTGTGTCACTATTAGCTGTTTTAACCATTTGAATGGATTGTGTTTCCTTTTGTGTTACTCTGAGTATTGCATATCTGTACGCTGTACTATCTTTTGGGTCATTATCTTTTGTGTTACTCTGAGTGTTGCATATCTAAACTATCATTGTTGCTGAAGATCTTTCATCCGAGCATGATTATGATGATGAATTACAGAGGCTCTCTGGTCAGTCACCACCAAGAGCTGATGTCCGCGAGTGTAGCACTCCGCCGGCCAGGGAAGGAGACACCCTCAATTACTCCGTCCAATCTTGAGCCGAACAACACTCCCAACCTTGCGCTCTTGTCTCCTTTTTTGATCTACACTCCTATTCCTGCGTCACCATCGATTGAACAACTTTTAGACACGGGCAACAGACTTGGCATAACTGGGGACCAATCAGAGATTTGGTAGTTAAGCTTTTAACTGATCCCACCAACTCTCCTTCCAGGTCTGCACGAGATCCCCCATCTCCTCCTGGGCATGCCTCTTCTCATGGGGATTAAATTTGTTACTTGGAATTGTGGGGGTTGGGAAGTTTAGACGGAGTAACAGGGCTTAGAGCTTTGGTTAACAAAACCCAACCCTCCATCACCCTCATACAAGAAACAAAGAGAGTTTTGATTCTGAAACTGATCAACAATATTTGGGGTAGAAATGCTGTCGCCTGGGATTTTGTTGAAGCCCAAGGGAGATGGGGGGAATTCTCACTGTTTTGCAAACAGATATCTTCAGTTTCATTGAGTTTCTCAAAGGAGCTTTCACTCTCTCCTTAAATTGAAGTGCACTGAGGAAGACTTTACTTGGGTGCTTACCAATGTGTATGGGCTAGTTGATAATTGCTGCTCTCTCCAATTTTGGGAGGAATTGGAAAGCATTGCTGGGATGTGGGATGATCCTTGGCTTATTGGAGGTGATTTTAACAGAGTCATTAGTAATGAAGAAAGAAAAGGTAGGTTCAAAGAGCTACTAGAAGGAGACACTTCTGATATTTTATCTCTAATTACAGCCTCAGAGGCTTTACTTTGAAGGGTGGTTGATACACTTGGTCTAATAAGTAATAACCAAATACAACATTTTATGTCTAGACTTGACAGATTCATTTGTTCAAATGATTGGGGAGATCACTTTACAAATATCAATGAACTCCTACTTGATAAATATGGGTCAGTCACAATGCTATTATACTGCAACCTGATGTTCTTACCTCAGGTCCATGTCCCTGTCACTTTGAAAGGATGTGGTTTGAACACCCCAACTTAATGTCTGAAATAGAAAAACAATGGAGAGCTGTCAAATTGTTTGGTAATGCAGGTATCAGGCTTTGGAGCAAGCTCAAACAACTGAAAACTTTTCTGAAGGACTGGAACAAAAATGTCTTTGGGCAGCTACAACTTATGATTGACAATACTCAAGCTTCTCTTAATACTCTTGTCCTTATTGAAGAGGATAGGGAGCTAAATGATGATGAATGGTATCAAAGGGGTAACTTCAGAACTGAGCTGGTTCAACTTCTCAAGAGAGACCATATCCAGTGGAAAAGAAAGGCAGGAGTGAAATGGGGACTATTGTTCCAACTTATTCCACAAACTAGCAAACTTCAGAAGAGTTTCCAATTACATCTCCTTCCTTTCCATTGATGGGGTGGTTATTATTGATCAAGAAACTATGGCTGCTCATGTCACCAATTTCTACAAGTCTCTCTATAATGATCCTATTGCTTGGAGACCTACCATTGATGCTATCCAGCTCTCTACCATCACTCAAGAGGTTTGTGATCAGCTCCAAGTTGATATCACTGAACCTGAGCTTTTGACATCCATGAATGACTTAAAATGGGATGTTGCTATGGGTATTGATGGGTACTCAACTGACTTCTTCATCAAAGCTTGGGATTTCATCAAGTCTGATATCATGGCAGCTGTTGCTGATTTCAGCAACACTGGTTTCCTTGATTGGAGATTGAACACCCCTCTTATCAGTCTCATCCTAAAAAAGAAAGAGGCTTGCATGATTGAGGATTCAATATATCAGCCTGATTCCTTCATTGTGCAAATGCATTTGTAAGGTGCTTTCTTCCAGGCTATGTCCAACTCCTCTCCCTCTTATCAACCCAGTTCCAGTCAGCTGGGTTGATAACAGACAACTTATTGATGGTGTCCTTGTAGGTAATGAAATACTGGATTCTAGAATCAAGCAAAGCAGGCCTGGTCTGATGCTTAAGATTGACCTCTACAAAGCTTTTTACACTTTCTCTTGGAGCTACCTGCAGGATATGATGGCTAATTTTGGCATGGGAACCAAAGGGAGCATTGGATCCACACCATTCTATCTACTGCTTCCTTTTGTATATCTATCAATGGCACACCATACTCATTTTCTTTCTCCTCCCTGTCCCTGATCGCAGTCCATCACTGCCCACCACCGGAACCTCTCCCGTCACCATCGCCCCCTTCCTGCGACTCACTGTCACCCACCGCCCCCTTCCTGCGACTCACCGCCACCCACCGCCAAATCCTCTTATCTCTCCAAGCACCATTGGCCTCCCCCTTTCCTCCCTTTTGCTTGAACTCACCAAATCCACCACCCCCAATTCAGATGAGCAAGGGCTCAAGACTCTTAAGTGGATTTGGTTCAAATCTGCTACAATCAACCAATGATTCCACCACAACTCAGCTGACCAATTGAAAATTAAGTAGAAAGAATGAGAGAGATAGCAATAGTAATGATGGCGAGCTTTTCTACTCTCGAACTCACTACCTCGCAGCTCCCCACTCTCCATTTCTCAACCAATGTCGATTCAAGGTATTACAAACAAACCCTTCTCTCCTTTTCTGTTCATTCATTAATGTTAGAATGGCCAAATTTTTGTGTAAAGAGTTCTTCTGTAAGATGCTCATCAGCACTGATGCCTCGAGATGCAGTTGAGCCACCAGAAGTTGAGACGTCCCATTCGTCTTCTGCTTCTTCTCAGTCGAGCATTTCTACTTTCAATTGGTGTGCGGGGCTTGGAGCTGTGGGGTTTATTTGGGGACTATGGAAGAGAAATGGGTGTATGAAATTGGTGGAAAAAAATTGGGGAGGAAGTTGGGGAGGATGAGAAGAAGGCGCGGTGTTCTTCATCTCGGCTCAACAAGTACGTTTTCTTCCCTTCTCTACATCTTCTTCCTTATGGGTTTTCTCTTTACACTTCATGTGTCAAATTCCTTTCCCTCTTCCTCCCACTTTCCTCATTGAAGTTTTAAGAAAGGAAGAGATCTGATTAACTGAAAAAGGAATCTGATTGATTGTGAAGAAGAGAAAAACCTTTAAATATAAAAGAATAGATTTGATTAATTGTGAGGAAGAGAAAATCCACTTATTAATTGAAGAAGGAACTTAAGAAAGTGAACTTTGAAAATCTATCTCTATTTGTTTATGGGTTAAAAAAAGCCATATTTAAGTGTGTTAAAAAAGTCAATGGCTATTGGATCCTTGGCATTATGGAGAAGACAATTGGAGCCCCACCTAATGTTGATTTCAATATTTTGGAGGATTAGCATTTTTAAGAGTGTTAAAATAAAATCTTATACTACTGGTAAAAAAAATTATATGCATTATAAAATTCTAAGTAATGCGGTGTTTGGAAACTATTGCATTGTCATATCAAGTGCGTGGTTGTGCATTTTAATAAAACTATTATATTTTGTGTGTGAAGAAGGCATGAACAAGGGTGGCATGCTGGAGAAATTTCTTAATAATGCCATCAGTTGCAGCCAAAATTCACATGGGACAACATGAGATATTTCTTAATGTTGAATCCCTTCATTCTTATTCTTATTTTTAGTTAAGTTGACATTTGGTGCAGTAAATTCTTATACATTGGTTGAATTGATCGGTATTATTAACATTGTTGTTAATGTGTATTGATTCTTTTTTTAAAGTTACTTCATCGTAATTGTTGTAATACACAATTGAGTAAGTGTTTTAAGAAAAATGAACTAAAAGCCCGTGTTGTATGTATTGTACATAACTGTGAATGTATGATGTACTTCGCGGTAGTGCCAACGACACGGATATTATATTAGTATGAATACAATACAACCGTACGATGTACTTTGTAGTATTGCCAACAACACGGGTATTATATTACATAGCCGTGAAGGTACGATGTATTTTGTTTTGCTGATAAAAAAAAGTCTTCCTCCCCCGGTTCTAATTAATATTTTCTTTATGTAGGATTGTACAATCCGGTCATGTGATTTCGACACTGAGCAGACCTGTGTTCTACATTCACCCGAAAAGAAGAACGAGCAAATTTCTGGTGAAGCAGACGTGCACCTTGCATTGACACCTCTCCAACCTGTTGTATTCTTTGGTTTTCACAAACGGATGAGTGTAACAGGTTCTTTTATTTATTTAATTAATTAATTTATTTGTTTTCAGTTTTTGGGGATAACAATACCTAATAGTTATGTATTAAAAAAACCTCATATTTGCATGTACTGCATGAAGTTGTCGGAACCATTGAGGGGGGAAGGGTACCAACAAAAATAAAGACAGATCTGAAAAGGCCGATTGTGAATCTTTCTTGCCATCCCCGCCTTCCTGTTCTGGTAACTTTGCTTACTATGACCTTTAAAACATTTTAGTGAATTTTATACTTCTGGCTAAAGTGTCCGACACTTATTTCATTTGAAAAGATTTTAACTTTGCATTGGTTTTAGTATGTAGCCTATGCCGAGGGTTTGATCCGAGCTTACAACATTCATACCTATGTTGTTCTTTACACACTACAGCGTAATCTTTTTGTGCTTCCAATCTAGAGTTTGTTCTTGCAGTTGTCTTAGATAGTTTCATAAGATGCATTTTTGTTTTTTCATGCAGTTGATAATACCATTAAACTCATTGGTGCTGGTGCATTTGCTTTTCATCCAACCTTGGAGTGGATGTTTGTTGGTGACAGGAGGGGCACTCTTCTAGCATGGGATGTATCAACTGAAAGACCGAGTATGATTGGCATGTAAGATACTGGAATGTCTAAACTATCTTTCTATTAGTGGGTTATGGAAAACTCAAAATTAACCCCCTTTGAGGTTTCATGTCATTATCAGCGATAGATTGTATATTGGTCATTTGCTTTTAGTTAGTTTTCCCTAGTTATTGTGTTCCTATGGTAATTACGAGCTCAAGATCTATGAATGATATTTTTAGTGTGCTCCCAGTAAAATGGTTTCTTTCCTTCACTATTTATTGGTATTTGGGAGTGTGAGCCGAGCATATATTCATTTGCAGCCATCGGGACGAGGATGAGTCAGCTTTGTGGCTGCTAGCTAATCTTTATATGCCGTTTGTCCTTGGGCTTTTTGTTTTCTTAGAGACTGTTTTGGGTTTGGGTCTATCTGGCTTACTACTTAATGCATCCATCATTCTAACGGGCTTAATGCGCAAATTCCAGGCTGGGTATTGGGCTTATTTCCATCAGATTCAAATTAGAGTATGTTTTGTATAGTTACATCTTTTATTATATTAATCTTAGACTTTTTTTTTTTTTTTTACTTGTTTATTTTTATGTGGTAATAGTTTTTTACATGTTTATTTTTTATGCGGTACATCTCTAATACTGTATCTATACATATATATGTACGTGTCTAGGTGCCACCTTGCCAAGCTTTCCATGGCCAGTTCACCCGATTGGATTTTATACATGTATATATTGTACAAACATATAAAAACACAAAGACATGTATGTCAAGTTGTCAACATCTTCTGTCTTCAAGATCTTTTGATTTTTTAAGAAAGTAGATTGTGATGAGTTTTTGAAATGGTGTCACTTGCTTAACTAATTACATGTTAGCACGTTGTAATGCACATTCCATTTGGTTCTGCTTATCTGATGTTGAGCATCCATGGTCTTTCAAATTATACACTATCATTATAATTCCTGGTGTAGAGATTTCCGCTGGATGCATTCGTTGTATATTCTGGCATTTCTAGTACTTCACTTTGAATTTAGGTTACTGCATGCTTTGACTATTAAGTTGTTTTTATCTCTAAAAGCATAGGAAATCTAACTGTGATATCAAGATGGTCTGAACAGCACAACTAAATTGATTTCCTATTGGGTATATCTAGGGCTGGTTTTGTATGATTTTCTAATGTGACACATGTTTCTATCTGCCACATTTGATTTAGTACAAAAACCTTTTAACGTTTTTGTTGACCTCTGCTAAAATTATGTCTCACTGCCATATTCCCTAAGGTCTTCTGACATTTTACTCAAATTCAGTACACAGGTGGGTTCACAGCCAATCACATCAATTGCTTGGCTTCCTATGCTGCGGTTACTCGTTACTCTTTCCAAGGATGGAAATATTCATGTGTGGAAAACACGAGTAGTAATTAATCCGAACAGACCTCCTATGCAAGCTAATTTTTTTGAGGCTGCTGGTTAGTTCATTACTTCACAACAAGTTCTGTTACGCTCTTAGCTTCCTATTTGAAGTTTTCAAGTCAACATTGATGCTATATGGTGATTTGTGCTTGATTATACCAACTTATTTTTTATTACATTCTTCTAGCTTGTTTTTGGTTCAACTTCTATTTTGAGATCAATTCAACTGATTTTATAAAGAATAAGGGAACGAACACAACCACGAATTTTAAGAAAAGAAAAAAAAACGAAAAAGGAGTATATGCTCCAATTCACAACACTTCCAATCCACTGTGCTCCAGTCGCCTATCACTTTGAGGCTATAAGAGTTTCAGCATATTTCTTATATATATATATATGTATTCGTACAAAGTACTAATTAAACATGCATGGAATCAACATCCTTCCATGATCCATTCCTAATTTCAAATCAAGTAATAGATTCTAATTTCCTGAGTGGTGAAAGAGAGGCTGTGAGAGAGAAAGAGAGACCAACTGAGAGCAAAGGAGAGGAACTGGTGAACTTTCCCATAGAAGACGTCCTCCAAGCTATGGGCATCGAACATCCTATCCCACTGTTTCAGCTGTGGTAATATCAAGTACTGCAGGAAACAAAGCGTTTGTACAAGAAACATCCTTTATATTCTTTTCTCAGCTCATCTAGGCGAATGCCTAACAGAAAGCGAGGTGACCTGGGTAGGAAAGATGAGGCAATTTTTTTCTAAGCTGCTTAGGTTGCCTAGCATAGCCGTTGGAACTAGCATCCCAATAGCCAACTTGCTTTCTTCCCTTAAAGAATGCATCATCTCCAACCAACAATACCTATAGTGAATTCTTTTTAGATTAGGAAAAGTATACATTTGTTCCAGGCAAATGTGCAGGCCTAATTCTCAGACTTTGTTCGAGTGGGGTTTCTCTTGGCAGAGACTAACTATATCTAGCACGGGTTTTTTGGCTGTGGAATAGTGTTGGTGTCCCTGTGTGGGTAGTTTGAGTGTTTGAGGATCTACCTGTGTTCTTAATGGACCCTTCCACACTTGTATTTTTGGTTGGGGCATTTGGCTAGCCTATTCTCTCTGTGTGATGTAGCTCACATCCCTCTCTTTGTTTCTCCAGTGACCTGCTCAGTCGCTGTCTTGTCTTATCTATTTTTTTTTTATTATTATTTTTTTTTTCTTCTGTACTTGTATTCTATTTATGGTTCTCTTCAAATTTTCAATATATGCCTTGTGTTTGATTGATCCAAAAAAGGAGTTTACGTTGGTATCAAGAATATGAATGAAAGGGCCTACTTTAAGAGAGGAAGCTAAGAAAAGAAAAAAGAAAAATCTGTGACACTTTAAATGAACTCCACAAATCCTGTACGAATGCTTAGTCCGGCCTTCAATATAATAATCTATATTACAGAACAGAATGGTGTTAGAGGTGGGAGATAAAAGACGGTTGAGATTTACCCAAATATAATAATCAGACGGATCACATAGAACTTAAAGCACCAAGAGTGCATGGGTTCGATTCCCATATCAAACATTTTGATATTTATTTATTTTTCTTCAATTGTTGGTGGTGATTAGGCATATAAGTATAAAGGATGAAAACTTAAGCGTGATCATGTTTTGACAAGTTTTAAACTTTTATCGTGCCGTGGCACGGGGAATACTCTAGTAATATATGTATCCGTACCAAGTTTAGATGTATATGTTGTGGAATTACCATTGTAGTTAAAGCTTGAGGCGGATAAGCCTGAAAACGCCTCAGGCGTGAGGTGAGGCGGACGTCTCACTTCATTGAGGCGGTCTTAATATTTTTTGAAAATTTTTTTATAATAAATTGAAATATATTAGCATAGAATCAATATTAATACATCATCATTTTGATAAGTATCATAAGCAAATATGTACAAAAAGTGACACAACTACCTAGAATCAATATTTTTTAAAGATTTTTTTTATAATAAATTGAAACATATCAGCATAATAGTGTACATCATCATTTTGATAAGTATCATAAGCAAATATGTTGAAAAAAATGACACAACTACCTAAAATCTAAATGAAAATATAATAAAGTTGCATACCATAGCGAAAAGATGTCTTACATAAGTGTCAAGTAACAAGCAAATATCCACTAAATCATTAAAAATTATTAATCTTGAAAGAATAGAAACTTGAGAATATTGAACTTAGATGAAATTGTTGGTAAAAATCCACAAGTATAATCACTATTGGTATTCTAAAAGCATAAAAATCATTGAACTAAGCTATGAAAAATCAAGATTGATGTTGATCACATATTGATCAAAATATGGTATGTTTTCTCCAAAAAATAATATAAAAAGCGTGACAAATTCATCAAAACTTAAAAATGTTTTATCCTGTTTTTATCAAATTGATCAAATATTACACCAAGAAATATAAAACCTTATTATAGAGTGGTTGCAACCTCTTTTTGCTGCAATTAGGCTGTAATTGGGCTAGCTACAACCAGTTTTTGGGTTGAGGCGGTCTAAGGCGGACACATCATTTCACTGCATTGCCTCACTTTGAGGCGGAATTTTGTAAAATTGCTAAAGTTAGACAAATTGCTAAACTAGAACTAAAAATCTTCATTTCCCTGTTGTCGCATAAAAAAACGCATTATATTGTTTAAAAAAATGCTCAAATGATAGATTGGGAACTGAGGCTTAAGCCTCAATAGGCGTGGACAAGGCTATAGCTTCACTCATGTGAGGTGTATGCCTTGACTCTTAAGAATTGAGTCGTTAGTCTCATAAAGGCAAAAAGGGTGATGTTTAGCATGTATTTAAAAAAAGAAAAAGAATACACAAAATATCCTTGCTCTAATTTGGACTCAAGGTTTTATGCCTCAATAATGGATGTCTTATTTGTTATGATACAACCATGGTTTTATTGGATGTCTTATTTGTTATGATACTACCATGATTTTATTATGTTTATTTCGTATAATAGTTGTTAGAGTTAGGGGATTTAGGGGGTGTTTGGTTGTATGAAATCATATTTTATGGGAATCCATGAGGGGACCACTCATTTTTAAGGCAAACTTGAGGTTATATTCATCATGAACATTTAGATTTGTGATCATTTGGGAATTAAACTCCCGTGGACTAGATAATCATATTCTTTGGGGGAGTAAGGAGTGTGATTCCCATGCCCATTGGAGTTTCATTCCCAACATTGATCTCAAATCTAGATGTTCATGAAGAATGTACTTCGAGTTTGCCTTAAAGGTAAGTAGTCCCCATGGATGCCATGCAAACCAAACACAAATTTATATTGTTCTCATTTTTTTTTCACTATTTTTAATAGCAATTTACCAATTGAATTCTAACAACCCCTCATTTTTGCCTCACGCCTCGTCAAAAGTTTTTGTCTCAGTTCTCGATTAAGATTTTTTAAACCTTATTCGCACTTTACACAATTAAAGTGTTTTAAGTTGTTTGACGTCTAATGTTGCTCAATTGAAGCTTGGCATATACTTCCGAACTTTGTTTAATTTATATAAGTGTGTACATGGGTTTACGTATTCTGCGTTTAACTTGCATAACTCCACTTGGAAATTGGTTTATAGTTGATTTAAATTCTTTTGAAAAGTACTCCTCCCATTTTGTTTTGCAGCAATTGAACCAATTGACATCACCAAAGTTCTGTCCCAATGTGGTGGAGAGGCTATCTATCCCTTGCCACGGATCAAGGCTTTAGTAGTTCACCCAAAGTTAAACTTGGCAGCATTACTGTTTGCAGTTAAGTTTGTGTCATAGTATTAACTCAGATTCAAAATCTTACCAATGTAGTGCCTCATGAGCGCTGTCCCTTTCTTACAGAATGTGACAGGTAAAGACATGTTAAAAAATAGGTCTGCATACACTAGAGAAGGCAGGAAGCAGCTTTTTGCAGTTTTGCAGAGTGCCAGAGGTTCCTCAGGTGAATATATATTGGCATTCTATATGAATATCTGACATTTTTTGTTATAATACAATTGATCATAGTATGGTATCTGTTTGAGAAACAAGCAGGTTAATATTTACACTATCTGTTATGGTTGTGCAGAAAACCGACTGAACCAACAAAACTGACTTAGGATCTCAGTTCGGTTTTTATTTATGGTTGGCTTGGTTTGTTTTTCAAAAATCAAGTATCGACTAGGTCATATAGGTTTTTGTCATTTAAATTTATAAACTGAATGTAGATGACCTAACCTATATCAATATCACAATAGATATACCCATCCACTAATTTGGTTTTCACATTGGTTTATGTGGTAGACGAGGAACTATGTCATCCAAGAAGGTACAGTCTAAATAATAATAAAAGAACTTTGTAGAAGTTATGTGGTGAGGAAGAAACATATGTCAGTGGAGTTGTCACAAACTGTAGCAAACTCGAAAAACTTTGATTAGAAATCTTTCATCAAAGAAAAAAAAAAGATAAAAGAAGGGGAAAAAAAATAATCTGAAGTCACAGTTGAACAGGCACAATCATAATTTTCTAACTTCTACTCACTTCAGCCACAAGTAGAGTCCAAGATCTTGTTTAACAAACATTGAACTACCTGCATAATCTTAACCATGAGATTCACTAAAGTGCCAATTTGGCATATCATTATGCCAAGTGCTTGCATCAGTCTAATCATATGGAATAGATCATTGGAAATTGTAACAATATCGTCAAAAGAAGAAGTCTCACACAAGGAGAGTTAAGTGACTAAAGCTATCGTGAAATTGCTAGAATGATAGCTTTGATCAAGGAAAACCCCATTCGTGTCTCTTCTCACCAATTCTTCCCATTACCATTTTTCTTCTCATAACTTTATTGTGAGGCGGCCATAGAAGTAACAAGTTGCTTTTGGACAACCTTCTTTTATTTACTACATTTTTTTGGTAGGTAAAATAACAACGAATGTATTAGAAATGAGCGAGGAGTTCGAAAAGATACAAAACGTAAAGCAAATACATGAATGCCAAAGCAATTATATGAACAATCTATACTAATTGAAGACAAGTATGAAAAGGGATGTTAGAAAAGATATGTTTGAGAGAATGCCTAAAGTGTTACTCCATCTCCACAACAAAGATCTAATATCCTTACAAATCATCTCGACATCCATACTTTTGCCTGGAAGATATGGGTCTTCTTCCCTTTCCACAATAAATAATCCACAAAATGGTAAATTGGCGGTGGTGATGTTGTCCCAAACACAATCATCAGTGGCATTGAAACGTTGGTTATCCAACTCCTCCATGGAAGCACCGCTAGGCCTACTAACTCTAGATTGACTCACTAATGAAGACCACATCATCACCGAGAAGGGGCATTCAAAGTAAACATGGCCAATAGATTCATGATTCAATTCGTACAACACACAATGATTGGATATTTCCATACCTCGCATGATCATATTATCCACCGTGAAAGCATGACCATGTGCGAAGTACTAGACCAAGAAATTAGCCCTCAAATTCGCTTAACTATTCAACAAGATGATAAGCGG
The DNA here is from genome assembly GCA_963556465.1 of Berberis vulgaris. NCBI lineage: Eukaryota > Viridiplantae > Streptophyta > Magnoliopsida > Ranunculales > Berberidaceae > Berberis > Berberis vulgaris. Next base: position 15,871,154 of record OY747124.1, read on the forward strand.
ACAAAGAACTTAATGATTGATTAACATTCTGACTAAACAAATTCCTCATGACGAAAGTGTAACTGGACTTCGTAGACAACTTACTCGATTTATCATCCCAAATCCATTCTGCTTGTCATAAGAGAGAAAAATCATCGAACAATCTTATCATGAAGGGAGTTAAAGCTACCAAGGTTAACCATTAAATATCTTGATAAACTATCTTTGTCGATGTTTAAGGACTTGCCCCTTTAGGTAGTTTGAGACAATGGGCGCTGATCTAGCCAGTCTCGCTCTCAAGGTGGGCTCTCGTTTGCTTCACTCGCTTCGTGAACATGATACGGTGCAACGTCACATTTTAACGAGTATATTGAAACAAGATGAATCTAACACGTTTTTTATGTGAATCCGTAATTCTCAAAATATCTGCTCAAATAGAGCTCAAATGAAATATTTGGTCATGTGTATGTATGGTCCTTAAATGTAAATGAAACTAAGGGCGTGTTTGGTTAGCCCATTGACCGTCGTAATGTAATGGTTTGACCATTACAATGTAATGGGTCAAAGGCATTCCTGCGTTTGGTATCACATAAAACCATCGTAATGGTCATTCCCATTACAGATTTGGTTGTAATGGCCATTCCCACCTCCCCCCCTATGAATGGCCATTACCATTCCCATTGTAATGGTCAAAGTTATACAATGACCATTTTTACCCTCCTCACCCTCCCCCATTTTAACTAAGTGAGGGTATTTTTGGAAATAAATTTTACATTACCACCTTACCATTTTAAAAGTATACCAAACATACATATTCCCATTACCATTCCCATTTCCATTTTCATTCCCATTACCATTACCATTCCTATTACCATTCTCATTCCCATTCCCATTCCATCGAGTAACCAAACGAGCCGTAAGTGTTCTAAATGAAAATTCAAAAAATTGGATCTGTTTTATTTATTTATTTAATAATAGTAATAAAATATTATTATTATTATTATTATTATTATTATTATTATTATTATTATTATTATTAGAGTTAGAATTGAAGACATACTATAGCGATTTTATTAATAGAAAAAAGCTGAGTGAGAAACTCACAGTACAACGAAGGAAAAAAGAACTCAAAATCAATCTCAGGAAAAGGAAATGAGCTAAAATTTTGAATCACAATTAATTGATGCCCATGAACTGTAACTGTCTAGAAATGGGAAGCATACTTTGAAGGTGATTAGCTAAAACGTTAGGTAAGACGTCTATGGATGAATGTTAGCGTTCAAATAAGGTGAGTCATTTGGATTTGAGAAGAACTTGTGGATTGTTTTCAACTTTGGTGTTCGAACTCCAAAGCAGATCTCAATTTCTTTTACGGAGCTCTCATTATGACAATGAAAGTTTCAAGGTAGTTTGAAGTTTGAACTTTAAAGAGAAGCATGCCTTCGATAAGAAAGAATCAACTATCTATGACACTGACCTTCTGCAGCTCTGCTACAAAAGCAAAAGACATTAGCTCCCTAGGTTCTCTGCTTTTATAACACCCTACTAAAAAAATTATAGTCTGAGCATAACAAGCTATCTCACCTTGAATAAGGAAGAAAAAGGGGCTCAAGGAACCGAAACTGAAGCTAAGTATAAATATCATCAATGTTAGCTGTAATGACTCTTATAATAAATGTAAGCTGTAATGATTCTTATAGTAAATCTAACTCTTTAAGTCTTTGACATGGGTATCTCCGTTTGGAGGTTCTGTTTCATTTGGGAAAAACTTAAAAACCGAAGGTGTCAGTCTATCCTCAAAATTGAAGCGTGCACATCCTTAGTATCTGTTTATTCTATTCGCAGATAATAGACTTGTGGGTACTTCAGGTTTTAAGATGCTACCAATGTTTGAATCATTGAACTGAGGTTACTCACTTACAAATGGACTTGGTTTGGAGATGGCTGTATGGCTAGGAGGTAATCATTATGAGAGACTTAGTCTTAAACCAATTTATAAAATGATGAACAAAAAGAACATATTAATAGAGGAAAAGAAGTGTCTAAGCAAAGGTTTGAAGAAGTTGATGATTAGTATATGCTTAGTAAGCAGTAAACAAATGACATGGCAATATTTTAGGGTGAGTCCCAATTGTTTTGGTGCTTGGTACACTCAATGCAAAGCCTCTTGAGATAGTAGTTTTTTGAGCTCACACATCTCTTTGACAACGTTCAGTGTTATAATGCATATAAGAATCCTAAATCTATTTTTGCAAAACTTTGCGGTTTAGTAAAAACCCCTAGATTCATGAAGTCTTACTAGAATTCAAAGCCGTCTTGTCAAAATATTTCATTTTCTCAAGGAACAAAAACTCCTAGATTCATGTCATTACACATCCGCCATTTCATGTTGCATTTTTAATTTGGGACAATATTTTCCTTATGTAATTTGTTGTAGTTGCCCTAGGGCTTTGGTTTGTTTGTTTCTAGTTGATCTTCTCAATCACTAGTCTTGTATTCTCTGGTTTTTGTTTATTAATATTCTGCTGTTTTATTGAGCCCCCCACCCCCCCCCTAGATTCATCATGTCTTACTTTTAAAGTTGTTAGGCCTCATATCATTTCTAGAAAATATTGATGACAATGAAAAATTGTCAGTGTGATTTCAATGAAAGAAAAATTCTGCAGTTTGAACTCTGAAGACAGAGAAGATGAATTATAACCCAACCAAGTGTGTCTCGAGTATATTCAAAGAATATTTTACTGTTGATCTCTCTCCATTATTTAATCTTCAAGTTTCATGAAAAGAATGATGGTGACGATGAAGAGGCTCAAGGGGGATGAAGGTGGAGGTGGAGTGTGTTCTTTGGACTGGCGACTGGAAAATTACAATCATCTCTTCATTGGTGTACTCTTTCACGAGATTTTTTTTCTTCTTTCTATATCAGTTTCCTTGGGTGGAAATAAGGATGATTGAAACTATAACCCTATCAATTTTATCTCAAACCCCTAGATCTATGTTCAAACTAGCAATTCCACGATTCCACCACCTATATATGATAAAATCCCCTATTCTCAACGTGTAGCATTTACTTCACTCATGCACTTGACATGGTTATAAAAAAAAAGAAAATTATACTTCCAGTTTGAGAGAACTATTAAAAATTTGATGTTAATTTAAGATTCATGAAAGAGTCTTCCAATAAATTCTGGAGGTAGTCTCCCTTTCCGAATTCTGGCTGTACTTTTTTTGTCAGTATGTTAGTTAATAGCATGCATAAGTGTGGGGATCCGAACATTGTTGTATTCAAACGGAGGTGTGCATGCAAGTAGAGTTGTTCCTTACAATTTTCTTTTGAATTATTATTATTATTTTTTTTTTGGGGGGGGCGATTTAAATTGAAATTGGGTTCCTTATGTATTATGTTCTCCCTGTTTAATGGTACATATACATATTTTGTATTTCATCTTTTTGTGAGTTAATTGAGAATAATTTATTTCCAAAAAATGGTGGGAAGAAGTATCCTTAACATTTTGAAAATGCCATTATGTTAACTAATTTGAGCTTACTGTATTATAGGAGGAAAACAAAAATTATATGGTATGGATGTATGTGGTGATCAGTTTCGCTGTCATTAAATATATCGGCTGGAGCTTTAGAATGATACCATTTGTCTCAAAATCGGGCTTTTGGTTAATAGTTTAAGCATTTAGTAAGAGTGGGAAGGAGTGAACGTTAAACTATTTAGGTGCTGGTCAATGTAGTGGTATTTGGTGGACGCAAGTTAAACACTTTACAAACCTACTATAAAGTGAGAAACAAATGTGGTGTTTTTTTGGTTACAATATACCAGTTAATAAGGGTATACTGATGAGAAAACGGTCATTTTCCTAGTTTCATATTGTGTCTACAATAATCATTTTAGTCATGATAATAAAAGAAGTGCAGTTCTCATAAATTTTTATTGGAAAATGACTTTTAGGGCCTACTTTTTAACAAAATAGACAATTTAGATACTATAGTTGATGTACTGGCTAATTTGTACCTACTTTTATACTTTTATGACTAACAAAGACTATTTCATAAACCCAGGTTCACTCATAAAGGTATATGACATATTTATCTTTCCTAAAAAAATAGAGAATTTAATTTTATACTTTTATGACCAACAATGACTTTTATAAATGATTTTTTTTTTAATTTTAGATACTCTCTTCAATACTTAAGACCATTGATGCTAAAAAAAATTAAAATTTAACAGTGAAGTTGTAAGTGTGGCAACGACAAAGATTGTGATTTCGCGAAATTACACCGAAATTTTCGTTTTTTTTGAAATTATGAAAAGAAAAAAAACAAATAAGGGTTTTTTCAAAAAATTTCAAGGATTTTTCATAAATTTCGGGGGGGGGGGGGGGGTTTCTTAAATTTCGTTTTTCGTAAAAGTACAAAACTTCATTTTTTTTCTTAAATTTTGGGATTCTTTCTTCTAATTATCCTTTATTCTAATTATTTATTGATTGTTTAAACCACCCTCTAATTTTCTAATTAATATTTCTTCTACTTATATATTGATGTTTGAAACTAACCTTGATTTTCTAATTAATGTGTTTAATACATTTATTTACTTGCATCTTATTTTTCACATATTTAATATATCCTTGAAATTCATTATATATATTTCATTTAACCTTGAAATTTTTACGTTTTTTCTTAACACGGTGAAATATTTAAAATAAGGAACCGAAATTAACTCGAAAAACGAAATCACAATCCTTGGTTATAATTCCATTGGAATGTAAAAATTTATGACAAAATAATCAAATTGATTTTATGAATTAATTAAAATCAAATTTCTAATCATCATTAGCTACATTATGAAAAGTTTACCAAACCTTAGCATAATAATTTAATTAACTTGTCAGTCAATAAAAACTTTAAAAAATTTATAATTTGTTGATCATAATTACAATAATTAATATTGATACCTACCAACGGCAAGGGGTGGGAGGGGTTAGGGGTTAAAAAATAAAAGAAAAAAAATAAAATTATTAATAAAAGAGTCCTTGTTGGTCATAAAAGTATAAATTATTTTTTTATTTGTTTAGGAAAGGTAAATATGTCCTATAACTTTTTGAGTTAGCCTGAGTTAATAAAATAGTCTTTGTCGGTCATAAAAGTATAAATATAGGTACAAATTAGCCATTACATCAACTACGATATCTAAATGATCTATTTTGTGAAGTAGGCTTTAAAAGTCATTTTCTAAATTTTTATAGGAGATGCATCTAAGCTAACATATTAGTAAAAGATAGAAAATTGAGTCATTAGTGGAGTTCTTGACAATCCTCGTCAGGTTTTTTGGTGTCTATCACTTTGATATCTTAGTTTTGCATGTAAAAGTGGAGATTCTTTATTAAAATGCTTTATGAACATTAATATAGCATCCCACATATGGTGCACATAGAACATAGAACTTGAATGATTATGTACATATGATTTAGGTGTGATTTCCAGCTTATGTTTCTCTTTTCTAAAAGATTTTAGTCAGTCTGTTGTTGTGACACCATTGTTTCGTACTAGCAGTGCTTTCATCTTAAGCTCATCTCTTTTCACCAAATGAGCTAATTATTTGAAGTGTTTTGCAGCCTCTGTGTTGAAGGAAAAGCTTTCATCCCTAGGTTCATCTGGAATTTTAGCTGATCACCAGCTTCAAATGCAGCTGCAAGAGCACCACTTGAAGGGGTGAGCTTTATATTATCATTAAATAGTCCTTTAAAGAGAATGCTCAGGGAATTCGATTTGGGTTTGTCTGGTTGCAAGTTTTTTTCCATGAAAAGGAAATGATTCTCCCTCAAGTTCTGTGTTAAGGCTGTTTGATGACTAAAATTTTCCATGATTAATTTTCAATAATGTCTCGACTCACACAGGTAAAGTTTCAGAATATTTCCCCTGATTTGCGTGTTAAGGATGTTTGGTTGCACTAATTTTCTGTGGAAATTTTTATTGGTGCCTCGACACGTCTGTTGAAATTGTAACAAAAGACCTAATATTTTTCCCTTTACAATATGTGGATTTTGGGTTACACTAATGGAAAGTTTAGGAATACTTTTCGTCATGCACGTTTGATTGGGGAGGGGTTGTGCATAACAATACTTAATGTGATCTCCTTAAGAGCACAATGATTCTCTTTATCACTGGAATGCCTATTTTTTGAAGTAATACAATTATACTGTTTTCTCCATAGAAAAAAGAAAAAAAAAAGAATCAGTTTCTCCTAAGGGCTGTAAAAATTACTGAATAAACTGACCGAACCAAACGGTTCACTTAGCTTTTTTACATTTTCAGTTTGAATGCTTACTAGCCGATAAATTTGAGTCTGTTTAGGTTTCCACAACTTTAAAAATGAATGAAACTGAACGAACATAAAGTAATGTGTTTATTGTAAAAATTATTCAAGTATAAATTCATAGCAAAAAAAAGCATTTGGCACATTTTTCAAATTAAAAAAACTTTGGTTAATTAACTTTACTTATGAAGATATGATTGGAAATATATTTTTAACAAAGATTTAAATATGACTTTCTATTGTCTATTCCCAAAAGATAAAATAACTTGAGTTATGCACAAAAGTCGAGATTAGAAAGAAGAATAGAGTTCTTCATCTTCAAGACTTCCACTCTCTGAATTGAATTTTTTTTTGTTTTTGTTTTTTCAACTCTCTGAACCCTGTCAATTGAATCTTGGTGCAAATATTAACTATTTTGAAACAGTTGATTGTTAGGGAAGATGTACATGGATTTAGATTTTCTTTTGTGAAAGAAATACATAAAATTTGATTCAAATAAGCTATAGGGGTATGTTCCCCTTCATACTTCATCATCCTCTAGGCAAAATACATCAAACATACTTGATAGCTTAGACATTCAAGTATCTGAAATAGAACAAAAATTACAACAATGGTCAATCCCCAAAACTCACATCTATGATAATCAAAACTCAATCTTTTCCCAAAACCATCAACTCTAATAACTTAAGATTTTATTGTCAAATTGACCCAATCATTCTAAATTTTCCACAAAAAGAACAACATAACTAAATTCCAAGAATAACTTTAAGAGCGTTTCTTTGTGGGAGGCCCAAGCAAGAAAAAGTACTAGATATAGTGAGAAGAAAACTTCCTTTGTAGTTTTGAGACGTGAAAGGTATACAATTGAGTGTGTTAGTGGAATGGTTTTTGTTTGAGATGTTTGAGACATGTGACCATTAATGAAAACCCAAATAAATATTTAAAATAAGGTTTTAAAGCTTTGAAAAGTCAACCAGGGCTTGCAAATTTAATTGCTTGATTCAAGGTCAAATCGTAAATCAGTACGATGTGCAAATCAAATCGCATGATTTACTTGTTGTAAGATTTTTCATTTAATTTAGCTCGGCTACTATAAGATAGGGGTGGCATCCCATCCCGTTTCTATTTTTTTGGGTTCTTTTGCGATTGGTAAAACTTATCCCAATCCCGTCCCGTCCCGATCTAGGGTACAAAGATAGAAATTTCAGTTTGAATATTTTAGGTCAAATAGAACCTATAAAAATTTATGCTTTTCACATATTAGATTGGTTATACGACAATTTTTCTTATAGAAAATAAAAGTAAATGATGATTTGGTTTAGTTTTGCACTATGAGTTATGTAGTTGGAAATTTGGTCAATGAGCAATATTTTTCATTTTTGAATTTATATTAAGATAACTTGGGAACTTATATCATTCATACTAGATACAATTAGAAGAAATGTGAGATACAATTTTATATGACATTTTATGTTATAATGAAAATTATATGTATATAAATTAGACATTATTGGTGTGAGAAATTTTATTATTATTCTTCATTGGAAGACTATTTAGTACATGCTCATTCTGTCCCGTCCCGAACCCGTTTGAGATGGGACGAGGTTGGGTTGAGGTCTATTCCGTCCTGTTCCCGAATGAACGGGATGGGATATGGATGAGGTCCATCCCGTCCCGTACTCACCTCTACTATAAGATTTGGTTTGAATCGTCTATATTGTATTTATTTGCTATTATTTATTTGTATATGTTTGAACTATGCTTGAAACTTTGTTATGGTTGTCTTGAATCAATTACTAATATCAAAGAATATTCATTAAGTGGTGCTTTACATTTTTTTATTATTGTACTTATGCCATTAATTTTTTTGATATTATGTATTTTTAATGTAATGTGCATCATCATGAAAATGCATTTTTCTCCTGCCAGCCAAAGTCAACTTACTATATCAGATATTGCACGGAAGGCATTTCTCCACAGTGTAAGTTTCCTTTCATGAAAACTTTTAAATCCTTGTTTGTTGTACATTTTCCACACAACTTGCTCTTGTCTCTCTGGTGTTTGTGTAAGGTTTTGAATGATATCTTAATGCATCTTTTAACTAAATTTTGAAAGAAACTTGGCTAGCTTTGATCTCGTCTATTTAATCACGTTTGCAACAATCATTCCAAGTTAAATTTCATACCAAAACTTGAGTTTCTTCTCCTTCTAAGAGAAAAGGAGATTCTTTTCATAATTCCACGCATATTTTTTATTTATTTATAATTTACTTCATGGTTTGGAATCCAAACTCCAAGCACGACTACCCATATCATATTAAATTCGATTACTCTCATTCACAAACTATCCATTTCCTTGCCACACCTCCAATGATATAATTCACACAACGCGGATTTCATTTTTTCTTGAAAGTTTTTGGTCACAAGCTTGTGAAACTCATATTGGTGTGCATAGAAGCCCGAGTTTGAAGCATCATGAGAGCCATTCCTAAGAACAAGTCAGGAGCAAACACTTTCCAACTTGCTTGCTGCAGAGTCTGGAAAAGAGAAAAGCAATATGTTATAGGTATAAGAGTATAGACAAATGCACTCTAGGCAAGTTTTACTGTGACTGATGTAATATGGCATTTTTTGTCACATTGGTCAGATCATAGCCCAACAATTCCCATCACGTTGAACTAAGTTGCCACTGGCCAAGGCCAGGTCATGATCCACCCAACGCAATCTCCTCAATCCGCAACGTCGAAGTTCCCATGTACCGAATCCTTTTAGCGCAAACTAGCAAGTTTCCTTTTCAACTTATGAAGATGAGAAATCAGATTATGAAACAATGAATTGGGGAAGAAGTTATTTGCACCCCCATCATCAATAAGTATCGCCGCCCAAGTGATTCACAGGAAAAACGTTGTACCACAAGGAGTTTTGAATATTCTGATTTTGATATTCAAACTATTCACCATGACAGGCCATGTACCTTGGGAGATAGTGGTTATGATCCGATTTAGAACAATTTCATGGCTAATTTTAAGGAAAAGTTTGCGCACAATACTCAAATCATGAAGTCGATATCCTTTGAACCCAGGATTCACACTGGACTTTGTTTTCCATTCTCTTCTTCCTCATCCACGCGGCTTCTCCTGCCTGCACCTTGTTATTCATTATCTGATTTCCCATTTCACCGACTCATACTACCCATTGTCGTCGCCTCTAGCCTCGACTTTTCTCACCTTATTTGTTCTACAAATTCTCACCATCACCATCTCCCATAACCATCAACTTGACCTATTTACCCTCGTCCATGTTCGACTTCTTCCCAGCACCACAAACCATCGTCACTACCTCACTTTCGATCTCTTCAGAGACAAAAAATCACTACCCATAAGATTTACATTTTTGCAATTAATATTTTATTGGGGCATTGGGAGTTTAGGGACAAAAACTTGTTTTTACTAACTTATGAGGACCCCCTAAGTTTTCATTGTAAATTAAGGACCGTACATACACATGACTAAATAAAAACTATATCATTTGAGCATCATTACGCTAAAACATGTGGAAAATTAAAGACCAACAACAAAATATTGTGTCAGTTTTAGCTCGTTTTGACATGTGTGTCTCGAGATCTGCACTAAGTGTGATGAAGAAAATTTCTCTATTAATATCACGAAGCAAAGGCCAACCTTGGGCGCGATACAAGCCGGCTGATAAGCCAAATAGCGTCCATTGTCCAAGAACATCCGAAAGGGTGGTCCTTAAACACTTACAAAGATCTTTTATGAAAATATTTAATGGTGGGGACCTAAACATGTATCTCGAGGAACGGTGTCTAAAGGGCCTGAAACTTGTGCACGTTATTTCTAGTGGTAATCCATAAGTTTCCTAAAAATTTCAATTCAAACAGACAATGTTTTAAAAAGCGATTTTAAGCCTTAAGGCGATCAAGCTTTTTCTGAGGCGAAGCGGTGCCTCGAGGCGTAACGAGGCGTTTTTTCATAAAAAAAATGAAAAATTATGGATATTATTTAGCACACAACCTTCTTGGACAGACTAACAACATTTTATATAGCACATTAATACAAATATTATTATTGGTTATTTAACCAATGTTTAGCTAACCATTGTTATTAATGTTTAGCTGACCAATGTTATTAATTAGCTAAAATGAATACAGATATTATTATTTTAACCAATGTTTAGCTAACCATTGTTATTATCGTTTAACTAACCATTGTTATTATTATTTAGCTAACTAATGAATACATAAATTATTATTTAGCTTACCAATGTTATCTAAAATGAATAAAAATATTATTATTTGCAGAGACATGCACAAAACAGTATGTCGCTCCATCCCTTTTTCTATGAACAAAACTGAAAAGAGTTTCAGAGACGAGTGGAAGAAGAAGAAGAATAAGAGATCGATGAAGTGAAGATTGAAGAAGTGGAAGAAGAGAATCACTTGATATTGTAAGTTCAGTTTTTCTCTGTCTTCCCCTTCTTCTCAGAAATTAACAGTGAGATGATCGACATACAGCTGCACGATCGAATGTCACAGTCTCAAGTCTTCTTCTTTCCCTTCTTTCTTCCCTTTCTTCTTCTTTGAATCGAGCTACAAACCTGCAAACAAAAACAAAAAACAGAACAAAAACAAAAAACAGAACACAGACACAAGTTGAGGCAAATCTCAAGTCTAACTCGTACACAAATCAGAATCGCAAGTCTTTTTCTTTCCCTTCTTTGAATCGAGCTACAAACCTGCAAACACAAATAAAGAAACAGAAAAAAAAAATTTCAAGTCTGACTCGTACGTATCAGTGCGGTTTTCTTCTGAGTTGAGGCGACTCGCGAGTCAAAAACACTGCAAACACAGCTCAAACGAATTAAAAAATAATTTTTGATTAATAGTGCTGTTAATTTACAATGAAAACTAAGGGGGTCCTCCCAAGTTACTAAAAACCACTTTGTTCCTAAACTTCCAATGCCTCCAAATTGCAAAAAAATGTAAATATTATTGGTAGTGGTTTTTTTTGTATGTGTAAAGAGATTGAAAGTGAGGTGGTGATGGTGAGAATTAGTAGATCAAAGAAGAGGCATAAGGTAGGAAAAGTAGTGGCTAAAGGCGACGACGGGTGGTACGAGTCGGTGAGATGGGAAATCAAAGAATGAATAACAAGGTGCAGGCAGGGGAGGTGGATGAGGAAGAGGAAAATGGAAAACAATATATTTTAGGTTTTTAATTTTTTTTTAACTTTTGTTTAATATCAATCGTCGGATCATGTATCGAGATTTACATAACTCATACATGGGACCTAGCAAGTGCAAGACACGTGATGTGCAGGGGCATTTTGGTCTGTGAATTAGTCTTGACAAGTCTACGTCACTGACTTCATGAAATCGTCTCATTTTGGGGTCTGACTCAATTAGCTTTTAAAATGAGGACTAAATAGTGGTGCATGGAACTAATGGGGCAAAAATCAAATAACTCCAAAACAAAGTCCAGTGGAAATCTTGGGTTCAAAGGATATTCACTTCATGATTTGAATATTATGCGCAAACTTTTCCTCAAAATTAGTAACAAAATTGTTCTAAATTGGATCTTAAATATTGTCTTGCTGAGGTACATGGCTTGTCATGTATGCGGTGGAGAATAGTTTGAATATCAAAACGAGAATATTCAAAACTCCTTGGTGGCACAAAGTTTTTCCTATGAATCACTTGGGCGGCAGTACTAACTGAAGATGGGGGTGCAAATGACTCTCCCCCTATTCATTGTTTCACAATCTGATTTCTCATCTTTGTAAGTTGAACTGTGGCGAACAATCGTGCGAGGAAACTTGGGTCGGCTTGTGAGAGCAACAACATGGAGATCTACATGAGGGACAATTAGAGTTCATTGAGGATAGCAACCATTACAATGGCATTCTCCAGCTCTGGAAGCTACTTACTTAAGCCACCCATCGTCAGGGGCAAACCAATTAAAAAAAATTCTATCTTAATCTTACCAGGATTCCACCACATTGTGGAAATTTGGAGGTCAGAGTTTTGGATGAATTGCGGAAACAAAAGTCTTTTGGAGAAAGGAAGAGAAAAAAAGATTAAGAAGAAGAAGACAAGTAGGGAAAGAGAGATTTAGAAGATTAATGAGAAGGACTTGTTTGGTGATCTCTTTTTCCATTTGGATTGGGGAAGAAATAGACCACCAACTTTCCGATCTCATCGAGATCCAGATAAAAATTCATGGCCCTTGTTTCATTTTGATGGGTTTATAAACGTAACTAGCACGTGCCAAATGTGTAATATGGGGTACTTTGGTCCAAAAATTAGTTTTGACGTGTCCACATCGTTGATTTCACATACGCTTCTCATTTTGGGGTTAGACTCAATTAGCTTTTAAAATGGGGGGCTGAATTGTGTTGCATGTAAACTAATGGGGACCAAAATCAAAATAACCCTTGTTTTTGGTATTTTTAATTTGGGAAACTCTAACCCATTGTTGAGGGGGAGAAAAACCCTAGAAAAAGAGTTGCGTAAGAGCTTTGTGTTGTGAGGCCCTAGAAGGGAGCTTTATGTGGGATATCTTTGTCAGAGAGATCCTTTCTTCAACCAGAGACCGAGTGAATGGGAGACAAGTGAATGAGAGATGAATTGGGAAGAGTTGAAAAATGGGAGTCTGGAATAGAAAGGATTGGAGACTCCTCTATCTTAATGAATCTCTTGTTATGCAACTAAGAAAAAGAAAAATCACACTAAATATTTTAGATATGTAAATGTCACGACTTCAACAAGATGGAAATATTAGTTGATACTTGAAATCAAAAGATTCTTTGAGAACTTGATTGTTAATTGGGATTCTTTAGTCTTGGGAGGTTATCGTATTGTAAAACCACAAATAATGCTGAATAAAAGTTTAACCTTGAAAAAAAACTCAAAATCGTGGAAATAAATATAGTTTATGGCGACTCTTTCTTGCATATTCCATAAATTGAAGACACTTGGAATCTTTGGAATCTTCTCAATGAAACGAAAGAATGTGAAACTGGGTAGCTCTCTTCTTCACAGCCAAAGATCACAACCCTGATTTACAGTGATTGTTGTTCACCACAAAAGTTGTGAATAACAGATAGTTTTCAATTTACCCAGTATTCAGGGATAGTTATTTGTTATTTGTTATTTGTATACATTTGGGTTCTCTGCTCTACTTTATTTGTTTGTTCATTAAAATTTCTATACAGCATTTCATAGAAGGACACTCCAAAAGTGCTCCAATAACACGGCTGCCTCTCATAAATGTATCAAATGCGAACCATCACCTAAAGGATTTTCCCGTTTGTCAGGTATGGTGCTGATCATCATTTTATCCTCATGATAATTGTGTGCTTTTATTGCCATGTTGCAACTCTGCTGTCATTGGATTCATCTGCAGCCATTCCATTTGGAGCTTAATTTCTTCAATAGAGAGAACCGAGTTCTTCAATATCCTGTAAGGGCATTTTATGTAGATGGTTTCAACCTGATGGGTTATAACCTCACCTCCGGAGCAGATAATATACACAAGAAGCTCTATACGTCGGTAATGGTGATAGCCCTGCTTTAATTGCATGAATAATTTAATGTAGAAGTACATCTAGCATTACTCTTTGGTTAAATTATATATGTGCATATTTACTGTATTTATCCACTTTGTCATTACAGGTTCCTGGGAATGTTGAATGTTTTTCTAAAAGAATGCTTTACAGTCCAAAGCAACATCTATTTCTTATAGTTTTTGAGTTTAGCGGCACTGCAAATGAAGTTGTTGTTTATTGGGAGAATACTAATTTTCAGACAGCCAATAACAAAGAAAGTACAGTCAAAGGTGTGACAGACTTTATGATATTTATCTTTTGGTTTGTTTTTTTGTTTTATTTTATTTATTTGACTAAACATGGTTCTGCATATTTTTGCTGTATAGGTCGGGATGCAGCATTTATTGGACCTGTTGACAGTCAGTTTGCTATTCTTGACGAGGACAAGACTGGCCTAGCTTTGTATATTTTGCCTGGGGTGGTGGCTCCAAAAAAAGTTGGTGAAAGTAATGGAGTAATGCCTGATCTGATTGGTGAAAAGGATGAAATGCCTGCTAGAGATTCATCTGCTGATGCTAATGTTGGATCAATAAAGGGTCCAATGCAGTTTATGTTTGAAGCTGAAGTTGACCGCGTATTTTCTTCACCATTAGGTGACTCGTGAAAAGATTTTATGTTGTATTGCATAGATTAGTGGCTGATCCATGTTATTGGTAATATTTGCTGATCATCTTGCGGTGATCGTTTTGCAGAGTCAACAATAATGTATGCTTCTCATGGGAGCCACATTGGCATGACAAAGTTGATTCAAGGCTATCGTCTATCAGTAGATGAAGGTCAACAGAAATCAACAGAGCCTAAAGGGAATAAGTCAATCAAGTTGAAAGTAAATGAGATTGTACTACAGGTAAATAGTTCAAGTTCATTTTAGTTTAAAAAGATCTTTACTTTTCCTGAATCATGGAAATCTGTAGACACTGTTCTGTAGTGTTTCAGTATTCGCTATGTTCATGAGTATTAAGTTAGTGTCTTATTTTAGAAAAGAATAACTCTTTCATTTGATGGATGTAGAAAGAATGGTATTTTGCTTTATGTAATCTGTTCACAAGGATATAATTATTTCATCAATATCTTGTGGTGTGAACAAGAGCAATAGTTATCTTCTGACAAGTTCTCTGTGGAGCTTCCCCCTGCTCAACACCAAAAAAAAGTTTTTCATCAATTTTCTTGCACTGAATAGCAATCGTTTGATCCATCTCAACAAACACACAGTACATTCCACTCCGTGTATTCATTTCTCTTTGTTTCAACAATATTCATCAACCAACCACACCCACCCCCTTCCCTCCCTCCATCCCTCTTCTCCCCCACACACAACTTTTCAATAGGGATAAGTGAACAATTCATGGATGTCTATACTTGTGGTTATTGGAACTTTGGAAATCTCAGATGTTCCAAGAGAATCAGAAATTGCCCTGCTATTGAAACCTAAGATATTAAAACTTGGTGTCACTGACACACTAAGGGAATGGGGATATATCTACATCCTAGGTGATAATTAATTCAAAAGCTAATACCGAGATAAAGTTATTTAATGCATAAATACCTGTAAAAAAACATTTTTAGGCATAATTACATAAATGTGAATTTATTACTTTTTAAATGTGAATTTATTACTTTTCCACATCTAACTGATTAGCCAAATGACTGACAGAATTTATCGTTAATCTTTTTCATAATTTCAAATTTAGGTTTCATCACCCCACACTAGATTCCAGTCTTGGGTATATTTGTGTTTCTGACATATCTGTGACGAGTCCTTCTACTCTTAACTCTCTAACTCTGTTTGACTCTCTGATGTGGAGTTCTTATTGGCTCACAATTATTGGTTTCTTGTTACATACGCATTTAAAGGAACACTAAATAAAAGCCACTGAGATGCTGCCACATCAGAGAGTCAAAATGGGAGTTAGAATACAACCTATTACTACTACTACTACTACTACTATATTATTTCGTAATGTTTTCCTTTATTGATTTGTTACAGGTTCAGTGGCATGAAATCATTAGAGGCCATGTTGTGGGAATTTTGACAACTCACAGGGTGCTTATTGTTTCGGCAGATTTAGAGATACTAGCAAGCAGCTCTACCAAATTTGACAAGGGACTACCTTCAATATCCTAGAAAACTTGAATTACTTTGATTGGTCTTGTTTCACATTTATTTCCTTGCAATCTATGATCGTTTGAGTGTAGTTTTGTTTGAAAGCCTTGACTTCTTATTTCACTTTAGATCTCTCTTATGGGTCGGGCCTGCACTTCTCTTTTCAACTGCGACTGCTATTAGTGTGCTTGGATGGGATAGCAAAGTCAGGACAGTCCTGTCTATTAGCATGCCCTATTCAGGTTATCTTCCAACCTTAATTATGTGGCTTGAAGGTTGTGTTGTAAACCAATTAGAGAGGAAGCAATATAGAATTTCCATTAGTCAAATCCCAAAGAAACATATTGATCTTCACCACACATGAAGAAACCTCAACTTCTCGAAAGCCCATAATCTTGTATTCTACAAGTCTACAACAACATCAAAACAGAACAAAGTGGAATGGTTCCATAAAGACCACTTTTTAAATGTTACAACTTTGACCTACAGTGCATAAACACATAAAAAAAATATCAGTGAAAAGCAACTTTGAAATAAAAGCTATGTATCAATGACATCGATAGGGTGTGTTGGATATCGACATGGGTACTGCAGGGGATACAATGAACTAAGAAAACAATGATACAGATGTGTTGCTTATATATAAAGTTCAATTTTATTTTAAATATATTTATACTTCGTTTTTTAGTTATAGGTTTTACTTGGTGAAATATAAGTGATATTCTTAATTTTTTTTATAAAGAAATAATATTTATGGTCTAAACATTATAAAATCTAGGCTAACACACAATAAAGAATTGCATAGTGTTTTTTTACCAAAAAAATTAAGAGTTGCATTATGAATTGCACTTGTTTTTTTTTTTTTTTTTTTTTTTATTTTATCAAACAAAGGAAACTATTTATTGTGTTGATTTCCCCCCCAACGCCGGGCAAAATAACAATTATCTTTTAGGCTAGTTTCAACAGACAATTCACAGGGAAAGAACACAAGAGAATCGCCCAAAAAACATAGAGAAATAACTCTAATGTTCAATTAAATTATTCAAATCAAAGGTATCTCTAAAGTCAGCCCACAAGCCTGGCTTTATAGCTAAAACTCATGATTATTAGAATTTTACCAAAAATAGCGAATCCCAATAATCATGCTAAAACAAAATACATAATAAAAGAAACAATATGCAAAAGATCTGGCCCAAATTTGGTTCAGAAACACTTTCTAACGAAGAATGAAATATTACATAAAAAGAAAAAATTACTAAAATTATAGATTCGGAAGGGAAAACAGTTGATTTTGGTCTCGAAAAGATGTGCAACGAGCGTAGCTGGTTGGCTACGACGTGCACGCCGAAAATAGCTTTCCGAATTGGGGTCATATGCGCGATTCTGATACCCGTAGCTAAAGTTATGGCCAAAATACCGAAACGCACCAAAAACTGCCCAAAAGATCATGATTTCCTGCTATCTTTGCGCTGATCTGCCAATTCAAGGTATCTCAGTGCCAATAACGTGCTATCTAACAGTTCAGCATCATCTGTCTCGGATCCTCTTGCATCAGTCGCCTCGGGTTGGAAAGAACTCGTCTTCGAGTTCGCAATATCTTCATCGAAATCCACAAAACAAGGATTCAAAAGCTTTACATTAAAGACATCAGAAGTCCTCAATTGACTGGGGAGGCGCAGTCTGTAGGCGTTATCATTGATCTTCTGCAAGATCTCACACGGTCCAATCTTCCGCTCCTTAAGCTTATTATACTCTCCAACAGAGAAATGATAACGGGTTAATATTGCCCAAACAAAATCACCAACATCAAAAAGTACTTGACGACGGTGACTGCCGGCCTGATCCTTGTACTTGGAATTACTCTCATGAATGGCCAGCTTTACCTGCTCATGGATACTCCGAAGATGTTATGCCATTGCATTATACTCTCCAACAAAAAAATGATCACGGGTTAATATTGCCCAAACAAAATCACTAACATCAAAAAGTACTTGACGACGGTGACTGTCGGCCTGATCCTTGTACTTGGAATTACTCTCGTGAATGGCCAGCTTTACCTGCTCATGGATACCCCGAAGATGTTATGCCATCGCATCTGCCTTATGACTCAAATGACCCACACTTAGAATAGGGGCCAAGTCAAGTACCCCGGACGGATTCTGACCATAGACAATCTCAAATGGGCTCATTCCTGTGGTTCTGTTCTTCGACCTGTTATAGGCAAATTCTGTTTGAGGCAACGCCAAATCCCACTGCTTCGGTTTAGTTTCTGCCAAACTCCTCAAAAGGTTCTCTAAACTCCGGTCCGGTTCACCACCTCGGTCTGACCATCCGTCTAGGGGTGGTATGCGCTGCTAATATTCAATTTTGTCCCCAGTATCTCCCATAAACTCCTCCAGAAATGACTCATGAACTTGGTGTCACGATCTGAAGTAATGGATCGAGGAACACCATGTAAACGCACAATCTCCTTGAAGTAGAGATGGGCGTCCAGGCAGCATCCATTGTTTTTCTGCAAGCTACAAAATGGGTCATCTTGGAAAATCTGTCAACCACTACCAAAATAGAATCACAGGCCCGTTGGGTACGGGGTAAGCCCAATACAAAGTCCATACTGATATCAAACCAAGGGGCTTCAGGTACAGGTAAAGGTGTGTACAGGCCCGCATTAGTGAGAACTCCCTTGACACATAAAATGCTCCACATAACGAGCCACGTCATTGGTCAATTTGGGCCAATAATAGGTAGAAGAGATCAAGGTCAACGTCTTATCTCATCCAAAGTGACCCTCGTTATGAAGTTCACGAATAATTTGCTGCCTTAGTGAACAATCTGGAATGCACAACTGTAATCCACGAAACATATGACCATTATGCAAAGTAAAATCATGACGTTGACCATCAGTTACCTTCTGAATTATCCTCCCGAAGGAAGGATCTGCAGCATACATATCAGAGAAAGCCTCAAATCCTGCAACTCTAGTGCTCATGGTGGTGAGGAGTAACGTACGACGGCTCAGTGCATCTGCGACACGATTCAAACTCCTTGCTTGGTGCCTCAGTGCAAACGTGAACTCCGGCAAGTACGCCACCCATTTGGCATGCCGTTTACTCAGCTTGTGTTGGCCATTGATGTGCTTCAGAGCCTCATGATCAGTGAGAAGAATGAATTCCCTTTGTACTAGGTAGTGACGCCAATGCTTTAGGGACTGAACTATGGCATAAAACTCTAGATCATAGGTGAAATAATTCTTCTTTGATCCTGATAGCTTTTCTCAGAGAAAAGCTATCGGGTGCCCCTCCTGACTCAGAACACCACCAATGCCAACCCCAGATGCATCACAGTTTACCTCATACACCTTTTCAAAATCAGGAAGTGTCAAAACTGGTGCCTCTGTCATCTTTTGCTTGACCAGTTGAAAACTAGTCTCCGCTTCTGCGGACCACTGGAAATCACGTCCCTTAACGCACTCTGTGATAGGAGTAATCAGAGTGCTAAAGTTTCTGATGAATCACCGGTAGAAGAACGCCAATCTATGGAAACTTTTGACATCGTGTAAGGTCTTTGGTTTGGGCCACTCCAAGACTGCATCTATCTTTGACTGATTTCCATGAACACCATCAGTAGACACAACAAAACCTAGAAAAGTTACAGAAGAAGTGAAGAAAGAACACTTCTTCTGATTAACGAACATGTGCTCCGTCCTCAACACTTCAAAAACAGCACGGAGGTGATCCAAATGTGACGCCCATGTCGGGCTATAAATGAGGATGTCGTCGAAGTAAACTACAACGAATTTCCCCATGAAAGGCCGTAAAACCTGATGCATAAATCTCATAAATGTGCTGGGCGCATTGGACAGTTCAAAAGGCACGACCATCCGTTCATACAACCCATGTTGCGTCTTAAACACTGTATTCCACTCATCTCCAGGCCTTATTATGATCTGGTGGTATCCGCTTTTAAGGTCAATTTTTGATAAGACATTAGAACCGGACAACTAGTCTAACATATCATCCAGGCGGGGAATTGGAAACCTGTATTTCAGTGTAATCCTGTTGATTGCTCTGCTATCAACACACATACGCCAAGAGTCATCTTTTTTCGGCACCAACAGAACAGGAACTGCACGTGGGCTCATACTCTCACGGATGTAGCCCTTCTCCAATAACTCTACCACCTTTTGCTGCAACTCTTCAGATTCTTTGGGACTGAGGCGATAAGCCGGTCGGTTAGGTAAACTAGAACCCGGAAAAAGGTCGATCTGATGCTGAATATCTCTCATAGGCGGCAGCCCAGGAGAAAGATCCTCTAGCATCAGGTCAGAAAACTCTGCTAGCAGTTGCTATACCTCTGTTGGCAAATCTGGATTCACGTCTGCTGTACTATTCCCACAAGGCAGTAGAGCATAGACCACGTCTCCTTGCTCAATCTCAACTAAAAACCTGGACCTAGAAAGCAGGTTAGTATTATTGGCTATCGGGGTAGGAGTGGGTCCTTCCCGATGAGGTGCCAACACAATCTTTTTCCCTTTGATGCTAAGGGAATGTATTTTTTCGCCCATCATGAATAACATTGCGATCATACTGCCAAGGTCTGCCTAACAATACATGACAAGCATCCATAGACACAACATCACACCAAGCATTATCAAAATATTTTCTGCCAATCAAAAAAGACACTACGCATCGCCTATCTACTTTTACCTCACTGCCTTTATTCAGCCACGACAATTTGTACCGCTTGGGATGACGATCTGTCTTCAACTGCAATTCTGGACAGCCTCTTCAGGCACCACATTTTCACAACTGTCACTGTTAATGATCAACTTGCAGACTTTATTTGCAACTGTGCAGGTCTTGTGGAAAATATTGGTTCTCAACCAATCATCCCCTGAATCGTCCTTGGGAGTCAGTAGGCTCTTACGAACAACCAAAGTCTCATGGCCATCTCCATACAACACATCTCCATCTTCATCATCGTCATACACATGCTCTCCAAGCTCCTCATTGTCGTCTACCACGTCTTTCTCAATCAGGAGATTGTTTCCCTTCTGAATAGCGGACTTCTTGCACTCAGTCGCTATATGTCCATGTTCACCACATCTGAAACATCTAATATTTGAATTAGAATTACCTTGCGGTGGTTGCTGGGTAGGACGGGATTCTTGATGGCAAACTGGCCGATTACTTTGATCACTTTTGATCATTGGTCTCCTGTTCTGCTGTTTTTTCACAGCAAGTGCACGCTGGTATGTTTCAGAAACGGTCCACAACGAGTGAATGCTGAGGACATCCTGCAGGGCTGTCGTAATCCCTTCAAATACCGTGCCACCATCTGCTCATTCGTCTCAGATAAGTCATTCCGGGCCATCAATTGATAAAACTCTTCCGTGTAATCATCTACCGCTCGTGTGGCTTGCCTCAACGAGTGAAGTCGTTGAAACAAAGTTTGAGTGTAGCCGAAAGGAAGTGGCCTTTCATCTTTTTCTTCATCTTCTCCCAATCAGTGATCTTGACATTGCCCTGTCTGTCTCGTGATCGCCTCAACTTCTCCCACCACGCAGATGTTCTTCCTTTGAGTTTGATGACTACCAATTTCACTTTGACACGATCTGAAACTTTCTTATACTAAAAAATATGCTCTACTTCATTCAACCAATCAACGAATTCTTCGGCTGGTAACGTACTAGAAAACTGGGGCAGATCTACTCTGAAATCGAGGTCTTCATGACGATCCTCCCGACCATGGCGCTCCCAGAATCGAGCACGATTGTGATACGGGTTTTCGAAACTGGAATCAGAATCGTGATCTTTCATCTCACGATCTTCGAAATCCTGCGCCGCCAGATGCTGGTTAACTCTGCAACTTGCCTCTATAAATCCTCAATCATCACATCCTGAACGTTACGATCACGGTGTGGGGCTTCCTCGTTCGGAACCTGTCCGCGACGACCACGACCACCAACCATAGAAACTGATGAAATTTCACCCCAAGAAGATGTTGAAACTCTGATACCAACTGATGCTGGCAAAATAACGATTATCCTGCAGGCTAGTTTCAACAGACAATTCACAGGAAAATAACACAAGAGAATCGCTCAAAAAATACAGAAATAACTCTAATGTTCAATTAAATTATTCAAATCAAACGTATCTCTAAAGTCAGCCCACAAGCCGGGCTTTATAGCTAAAACTCGTGATTATTAGAATTTTATCAAAAATAGCAAATTCCAATAATTATGCTAAAACAAAATACGTAATAAAAGAAAACATGCCAAAAATCTGGCCCAAATTGGGTTAAAAAACACTTCCTAAACGAAGAATGAAATATTACCATAAAAGGAAAATTTACTAAAATTGTAGATTCGGAAGAGGAAACAATGGATTTTGGCCTCGAAAAGATGTGCAACGAGCGTAGCTGGCTGGCTACGACATGTGCGCCGAAAAGAGCTTTTCGAATTGGAGTCATATGCGCGATTCTGATACCCGTAGTTAAAGTTATGGCCAAAATACCGAAACGCACCCAAAATTGCCCAAAAGATCACGATTTCCTATTATCTTTGCGCTGATCTGCCAATTCAAGGTATCTCAGTGCCAATAACGTGCTATCTGACAACTCAGCATCATCTGTCTCGGATCCTCCTGCATCACCCCCTCTCTATCGGCTTTCTTTGAGGATCTATATCTCAAGAGTCTTTGTATATTTTTCTCTAGTTAATGTGTTTTATGTGAGAAAGCGATTAAACATGCCGTGTCCTAGAGTGCGAACACAATTTTTTTATTATTATTTTATAAATAGAGTTAGCTGGTACATAGAATAGAAGTGGGGTCATTTGGCCCTTTGGTGTGCACACATGCAGTTAAATATGGAAACAAAATTCATGTCAGCTTGGAATTTCCTTTATGAATGTAAGGCTATTTAGTGTTTTATATCCTAACCTGTTTGGTTGATGCATATTTTTGGCCATTGCAATGCTGCAACATGTATTTCTTTCTCTCAATTCTCAAGATAAACTTCTTGCTTGCAGTTCTGGTCGGTGCTTTGAATGATCGATTGCTGCTCGCAAGCCCAACAGATATAAATCCTAGACAAAAGAAAGCGGTTGAGATAAGGAGCTATCTAGTTGGGCTTCTTGAACCACTTCTTATTGGTTTTTCCACAATGCAGCAAGTTTTTGAGCAGAAGCTTGATCTTCCTGAAATTCTTTACCAATTAACATCCAGGTTTTCTCTTCTTATTCATATAATTTTGAATATGTATTACTTTTATTTGTGATTGTGATTTTAGACATATGGTTTACTTCTTCAGCTCGAAATTACTGGGTAAGATTCAAGTTTATAATTCTGTACATGTTAGTTGGACCCATGTGTTGCAAATAATTAATAAATAGATACGTAAATAAATAAAATAGGATAGAATTGTAAAAATTGAATCTGACCTCTGACATCATTCATTTCTTATTTGCTTGAAGGTTCGACAGCTTGCGCATTACTCCGAGATCTCTTGATATCCTTGCTAGAGGTTCTCCTGTTTGTGGAGATCTTGCCGTGTCATTATCTCAAGCAGGTCCACAGTTCACTCAGGTAGGATCCGCTGTTGCATTATGCATGCATTTCTTTTGATTCTTAGGGTGTGTTTGGTTGGACGGAACCCTATGCCATGGGAATCCAGGAGGGGACCCCTACATTTTAGGCTAAATTGAAGTATCACTCCACATCCACCATTTGATGTTGTGATCAATGGTGGAAATGGAAGTCCCATAAAATGGGATTACCAAGGCATGTGATTCACATGTTCATGAGACTTCCATTCCCACCATTGATCATAAAATCAAATGGTGGATGTGGAGCGATATTTCAAATTAGCTTAAAATATAAGGGTCCCCTCATGGATTCTCATGGCTCGATGCAACCAAACACACCCTTGGACATCAAGGGTTTAAGCTTCTTTTTTTTTCGAATATCACAGGTGCTGCGATGCATCTATGCAATTAAAGCTCTCCGTTTCTCAACTGCTTTGTCAGTTCTCAAGGATGAATTTCTACGGTCAAGAGATTATCCACAGTGTCCTCCTACCTCTCTTTTGTTCCACCGCTTTCGCCAGTTGGGATATGCCTGCGTCAAGTGAGCATGCTTCATAATCTATCACATTTTTCACATCGCTTATAATGCATGCCTTACCTGATGGAATATGCTTTTGTAATTGCTTGATCGAATTGCAGATATGGTCAGTTTGACAGTGCAAAAGAAACTTTTGAGGTTATTGCGGACTTTGAAAGCCTGCTTGACCTATTTATATGCCACTTGAACCCTAGTGCCATGCGGCACCTTGCCCAAAAATTGGAAGATGCTGGTGTTGATTCAGAACTCAGACGATACTGTGAAAGGATTTTGAGAGTTCGTTCAACTGGATGGACACAAGGTATATTTGCCAATTTTGCTGCTGAAAGTATGGTTCCGAAAGGACCAGAGTGGGGTGGTGGGAACTGGGAAATCAAGACACCAACCAACTCGAAGAGCATACCTCAATGGGAGCTGGCTGCAGAGGTGATGCCATACATGAAAACAAGTGATGGAATCATCCCATCTCTCATTGCCGACCATATTGGCATCTATTTGGGAGCAATTAAGGGGAGAGGCAATGTGATAGAAGTAAGGGAGGATAGTTTGGTTAAAGCATTTACAGCAGCAGGTGCTGATACAAAGGTGACTGGTTTTCAATCAAATGTGGCTCAGCCTATATCAGCTAGGCCGAAGGGAATAGGAGATAGCAACAAAAATAATGATTCTTTGATGGGCTTGGAAACTCTTACCAACAATGTTCAAGGCTCCTCTGCTGCAGACGAGCAAGCGAGAGCGGAAGAAGAATTTAAGAAATCACTATATGGTGTTGCTGATGGCAGCAGCAGTGATGATGATGATGGTACAAATAAGGCCAAAAAGATACGCATAAGGATACGAGACAAGCCAATTGCAGCCTCTACGGTTGATGTTGATAAGATAAAGGAAGCTACAAAGCAGTTCAAACTTGCTGAGGGATTGGGTGCACCCATGAGTAGAATGAAGACAATGTCGGGGGGATCTCAAGATCTTTCATTGGTATTGTCTCAGCCAACTCTTGCATCTTCAACTGCAACACCTGCTGTTTCTAGTTCAGCTGATCTATTTGGAACAGATGCTCTGGGACAACCTGCACCAGCAACAAACCCTGTGAGTGATGGTGGACTGTCAGCTAGACCTATACCTGAGGACTTTTTCCAGAATACGATATCATCCCTCCAGGTTGCAGCGTCTTTACCACCACCAGGATCATTCTTAGCAAGACAAGATCAGAAATCTCAAGGCGCTGATGGTAACCAAGGAACCTCTAACAAGGTTAATGTGACAGCTGATATTGGTCTTCCAGGTGGTGGTGTCCCACCTCAAGGTCCTCAACAGTCTGTTGTTTCACTTGAGCCTGTGGGACTCCCAGATGGTGGTGTTCCACCACAATCCATGGGCCAGACTGGTCCTGTGCAGCAATCCCAAGCCCAGGCTGCTCGGATGCCTATCTCCTCGCAGCCTATTGATCTTAGCTCACTTGAACCTCCCGGTTCGGTCAATGCCAGGAAGCCTCCTGGACAGCCTACATCTCCTCCATCAAACGTGCGCCCTGGACAGGTATGTCATTGTTGTCCATTAGATGCGTATTGCCTCTTATGATTAATTTGAGCCCTAGTTGTTGTTGTTGCTTCCTCCCCTGTAAAAAACATTTCTTTTCTCAGGTTCCTCGTGGGGCTGCTGCATCAGTATGTTATAAAACTGGACTAGCACACCTTGAGCTAAATCAACTTTCAGATGCATTATCTTGTTTCGATGAAGCATTTCTGGCTCTGGCGAAGGATCAGTCTCGTGGAGCAGACATCAAGGCCCAAGCCACAATATGTGCTCAGTATAAGATTGCAGTTGCTTTACTCCAGGTATTATTGTCAACAATAAGTTAGTAAAATACATTAATCAAATAAAGTAGACATAATGTTCAATTAGTCCCCAAAGCGCATCTCCCTCACCTGTTTAGAGTCCAACCCACAAGCCAAAACTTGTTAAACAATGATGGAAGAAGATACTTGGATCTTCATGCTCTGATGCTCAAGGCTCTTAATTTTCTTCCTTTTATTTTCCTTTATGTTTGTTTTTATTTTAGTTATTTTTATATATGCCGTTTGTTTTTATTTTAATTATTTTTATATATGCCGTAATCCTTATACTCAGTCTTGAAGCCTCAAATGATTATGGATTTTGTTATTATTCAAAATGTGATTTGCGAAAAGCTACACATCCTTGTACCTTTTAACGAGAAATCATTTTTTTGGCACAGGAAATAGGACGGCTGCAGAAAGTTCATGGCGCAAGTGCGATTAGTGCAAAAGACGAGATGGCTAGACTGTCTCGTCATCTTGGTTCTTTGCCTCTTCAAGCTAAGCACCGTATAAACTGCATACGGACAGCCATCAAACGTAACATGGAGGTGCAGAATTACGCATATTCCAAGCAGATGCTTGAACTCCTCCTCTCCAAAGCACCTCCTAGTAAGCAAGAAGAATTGAGGACCTTAGCCGATATGTGCATTCAGAGGGGTTTAACCAATAAGTCTATTGATCCACTGGAAGATCCCTCCCAGTTCTGTGCAGCAACATTGAGTCGCCTTTCAACTATTGGACATGATGTTTGTGACCTTTGTGGAGCTAAATTTTCTGCTTTAACGGCTCCTGGATGCATCATCTGTGGCATGGGGAGCATTAAAAGATCAGATGCAATTGCTGGTCCTGTTCCTTCTCCATTTGGGTGAGTTGGGTCAGAAGCACTAACGAATCAGATGTAGTTGCAGGGCATATTTCTGTTTCGTTGAGTTCTTGACTGAGATACTGGATTCAGAAGTTCGTTGCCCCTCTGCACTGGTTCATTTGGGAAAAAAAATCTCCATAAAGCTGCTGCACACACCTCACAGATTGCTATGGAGATGGAGGAAGAAGAGCTGTTGTTGTATTAGTTTGTATCGTGTATTAATTTGTTCATAATAGGTTTATAGTTTTCTTTGCTGTTTTTTAACTCATCGACCAGCAATTTTCGAGCATGGTTCAATCGTTTATCAAGCTAGCCTAGATTGACAAACTTGAGGCTGTTTGCGGTACACTGTAATTCCTAGATAAATCGAGTGTGATTATCGATGGGTGCATTTTTACTGCATGTTTATAATTTTATTTCCTGCAACTGCCACTTTAATATTAGTATAATTTCAATTTTTTGCTTGCTCTATTTCTCCGTTGTTAAAACATTAGCTTGAATTTGGACACAATTAATGTTAGATGGTAATGATGCAAGATGGAAATATAAGCCATTAATAGTTGCATTGCATCATACAAGCTTCTTATTGTGAAAATTAAAGGATGTTTTGATCCATGACCATTGCAGGTAAGGTAACATTGAGAACTAAAACAAATGAGCCTCCCTTCCTCGCGCCCTAGAATCAGTGAAAAAAATTTGATTGAAAGCAAGAATTATGCATTTTGCACATTGTTGTCCAAGATTGATCAGCTCCCTACAAATTTCTGTAGGCTCAGCAAATTCAATAAACTCCCTGACATCAGTTAAATGCTGTTAAAGCTAAATCTACTTGAGAAGGTCCTTAAAACAAGTGTAAGAGATATTAACACCAAGTGCAGCACAAGAGAATAAAGAACCTTAGAATGTATCTATTCTATGCTTTAGAATAATTTCACAAGTTCTTCGGTGATGTTCAAAGTGATCTCCATTTTCTACTTTTTCTTCTTCTTTCTAAACCATTTTTTGTGATTTTCTTCTCAACCAAAGACACTCTTATTGTCACCAGCATAATCATTAAGGTACCTTGTTGACATCTTATTATCGATTTCATTTTCAAAAATAAAATAAAATAAAAATTCAGTGCTATATATCACTGGGATTCTTTCTTGTGTTGCTGTTTCTCTCGTGCGACATACTCCATTTCTCAATACTTGCCCTTCTGGTCATCTACTCTGTTCACTCCACATTATCCCCAAACTCTTAACCTTATCATGGAAAGCACTTGTCCTTACTTGAGATGTTTGGATACAGCTTGAATTGCTTCCTTCTTGAAAGTGAATAAAGTGGAATTGGGTCATGGAGGTACTGAAAACAACTTGCATTGCTTTACTTGGAGCCTATGTTGACCACTAATCTGTTCTCATGTATTCTCTTCAGGTTGTCAAGTGATGAAAATTTTTGCACAAACATTGTGGTGAAAGGCTCAACCAAGCTTGTCTATCACACTTGTTTGATATGAGAATTGAGAGCTTTTCTTCATCAGGTATGTTGTGTGGTTTGGATTTTTGTATGGTACAGTTTTACTCACATACTTTGGGAGTGTCAGACCAAATGGACTTCATCTCAGAATAACATCTACATTGGGTGGGAAAAACATATTAGAACAATAATGCAAGATGGGGATACTATTGAAGAGTTCAAGTATGGTTATTTTTTTATGTTTTTGATACTTGCATGATACACTTATTCTTGCTTCATTTGACAACATACCGACGCATAGAAGCAATCTATACAAGAAGTAGGTTTGAACATCTAAACACACCATTACTGGCAATGCTTGCGGCCATTTCTTCCAAAAACCAAATCACAATGCTAAATAGGAAAGGTTGAGCTCATCCGACGGTCAAGTTGTACAGTCCTAACATCAATAGTAAGATGATTAAGGTAAATTCCAAAATCTTCATAGTAAAACTGCAATACCCAATCCAATGATTATAATGAAAGATCTCTCCACCAGCAAATTGAATGAGGGAATGACAGTATCTTCAAAGCTCCAAAACCTTTTTATGTAACAAAAATAATATTTCTCTCACAGTTGCATTTACATACGTATATTCTATATATATTTTTTCCTTTGTTTTCTATAGCTGTGTACAGAATCCAAATTCTGAATCCCATTTTTAGCTGAGGAGAAAGCTTTTATTGATGCAGGAGATGCCTGAAACTGAATTCATATGGCATTACTTGCACACACTGAGAAAGAGGCTCTGTTCTCCCTCTCTCAAGACAACGAATTGCTTCATTTCGTAAGTCAGAGGGTAACTGCAGGCAGACCCAATCCAGGAATGACTCCATGTCCTTGGCAAAGTCGAGTAGGTACCAATCCAATAGCTTAGGGATGGCTAACTTGTTTGCTTTTGTAATGGCAACTGCTGCTTGTAGGTAGTCTTTCTTTGCTAGTTCCAATTCATTTTTGACATTAGATGCTGTATACACTCTCACCTTCATTTAAAAAATTTTGTGCTCTTCAGGAACATAGTGTAACATGACAGGTGTTGAGCTACTGGATGGTTGACAAACAACAACAGATCAATGCTTTCTAATAGTAGATTTGAAGGTTGAATAAAATTTTCTGTTCTTGTAAGATGTGACCAAACTTACAGAAGGAGAGGACCAGCTTCCACACGAGAGTGCAAATGTAACCAAAGGTTCAGACCATTCCAGTCCAAAAATGCTCTGCGCTTTCATCTCATCATTTTTAACACCTTTTGAGAATGCCTGGCATATCCTCAAAAGTCTGCAGTAAGTAAAAAAAAAGAAGATAATTTCATTATGTTGATGGTTTCAGTTCTAGAGAATGTTTCATTGAACCCATAGTGATGGAGAATATGTAGAACCGGCTGGAGATGAACATTACTTACATATTTTGACAGATAAGGCAGTCTCAAGATGAAATGCTCAATTGTCATTGCATTTAGTGATTGCCCTCCAACATTTATCATTATCTGAAATAGACAGTTGCAAGTCAATTAGTAAAGATGATTTAAAGTCTATATGACCGTAAACTCTCAAGTATTATATGTTAGAGATGAACCATGAGGACAGTTTATGATGCTTTGTAAAAATTTAAGATCAATGAATGATACATAGTCAGTGTGTCTAATCTGATTCAATCTTCATAGATGTCTTTAACGGTAAAATGATACAAAAACAACATACACATAGCTGGGGCAAGGGAAAAGCCACTTAAAATTTTCAGTGGATAAATATGCACTACATATTGGTCAGTGGTTCAGATCAAAAATGTAAATCTACTTGTCATGGTCTTCAGTGCAGATTGAACTATGTTAAGAGGTAATGTTTACTTTCTTGTGGGTTGATAAATTTCTGTAATGACATACTAGAGTCAGACTCTATGCAGTTAAAACGGATAACGGATCCATAACGGTCCAAGAGCGTTATAGATTATAACGGGATATACCGAGATACAATGTTTTAAAAAGCGTTTTTCAGCCTCGAGGAGGTCAAGCTTTTTTCGAGGCGAAGCGGTGCCTCAAGGCGAAGCTAGGCGATTTTTCATAAAAAAAAAAAAAATTACAAACAAATTAAAAAAAAATTTTGAAGACTAGATGAGAACAATGAATGCATTTGCAATTGAATTGATGATCCTCAAGGATTTAATATATTTGAACTAATCACAATGTACAAGTCAATTTTCAATCAAATAATGGCTATTGACCTAAATACTTGAAACTTATTAATTGTCATCTTGAGCATGCCATACCAATTGCAATTAAACAATGAAATTCTCTATCTCCATTCTCCACTTATAATCATAAATTGAGCCCTGTATTTAATTGAGCAATTGGCATTGTAAATTAAAATATTACAAATAATTAATGGATGCTTTACACATTAACATATTGAGTCTTAACATGAGCTCATAGAATTCTCTCTCCAATTGGTAGTGAAATCAATCAGTTAAACCAGAATAAATAATGAAATTATCTCGACATTCTCTCTCTCACACTCTATCTCCAAGAAATATCTATCTCCACATTTTCTATCTCCAAGAAACAACACACTTCCCAACCCTTGACCTTTTTCATTTCTCCAAGAAACACAAGTTACACAACACACACTTCTCAACTTCATCCTTTTCTTGGTTGATAAGGACCCTTCCACCAATGGTCTCTACATCTTAAATGGCTTTTCAAAGCAGAGAGGATTAGAAGAAGAAGAAGAATCAAAGATCGATGCATTAGAAGAAGAAGAATCAGAGATCAGTGCAGTGAAGATTGAAGAAGAAGCGGAAGAAGATAATCACTTGATCTTGTAAGTTCAACCACAGTGTTCGAATCGCAAATGAAACAGGTTCGCTCGATCGACCAAAGTGTTCGAGGGTTCGACCGTCCTTCGTCCTGTCTTCTTTGATGGTCTCACTCTGGTTCGATCTTCTCTTCTCCTTCCTCTTTTCTTCTCCTCTTCTTCTTCAGTTTTTCCTCTGTTCCTCACTCTTCTCTGTCTGCAAATGAAACAAGAGGAAATATTGAGTTAGGTTAAGTTTTCTCAAATGAAATCATAATGTCAGCCGTTGGATCTGTTAAAGATCTGAAACAGATCAGATGATCCCCATTTGATGAAGCGTCCGCCTCAATACCCCTTGACGCGTACGCCTCGACTCGGACGAGTCGGAACAATGAGGCGAGCGCTTTGAATCAACAACACGACTCGTACGCCTAGAGGCGATTTTTTGGCGCCCCGCCTCAAATCGCGCCTCAACTCGTACGCCCAGATCACCTTTTAAAACCATGCCGAGATATAACGGTGTATAACGGAATAGTTTTTTAAATATATATTTTAATACCCCCACAAAATATTAATGTATTATAGTAAAAAAAAAAAGTAAATCATGTTCATAACATTAAATTCAAAAACAAAAAACCTTAATAAAAAAACATCTTCCTTTAGTATGAGAGTGAGATCGCAAGAGAGAGTGCGATCGACTCTTCGTCTTCTTCCCTTCTTATCTCATTCTCTGTCAAACGACGAGGTCTAGTTCTTTGGCGATTGGCGACGGCGAGCTCTGGTCCTTATTTCCTATGAGTCTAGGGTTCTGGTTCGATCGAGAATGAAAATGGTGATTTTTTTTAATGTAGTAGAACAAAACGTTAAAACGGTGTTATTGAAAAAAAACTTTATCTCAATAACGACCACATAACGCCGTTATATCAGAGTTGAGATACCATAACGTGATAGTGTTATAACGTAACGGCTCACCCACGTTAAGAGTTATATCGGCGTTATAACGTTGTTTTAACTACACAGGTCAAACTATATATCATTATATGTTTAAAGACTAGTTCTGAGTTTTCAGTGGAACATAAATATCGGGATAAATGGTCTTCGAATTTATTAATCTCTAGAGTTCTCAGTCCACACAATGATAAAAATGTCAGATATGTTTGGTAACCATGCCGCTGAATGCACTGGGCATCAAATCAATGGCACTCAGTTTTATCTAAGAATTAAAGAGGGCATTTTCAACAATTAAGACTGGCATGTAACTCCTAATTTGTAAGGGTCTCCATAACACCATAGGAACAAATAGATCTAATAATGAGGTATAAAACAAAATTGAAATGAACATCAATAGAGGGGGTTAAATATTTTAAACATGCAAATTAGTTGTTGAGTAAACCTGACCTTCTGCATCAGAGAAATGACTATCTGAGGATTTTCAGGTATTTCGTGCTCTAGGAATGCCTAAGAGAAAAATAGAGAAGAATGATTTTCATTTGCAAAAGAATTAAAGAAGAGAAACATCCACATCATGGTGGACTGGTGGAGTATTCACTTAGTAACTATTTGAGATAGCATTGAAAGATATAACTCCTAACAATGTAAGGCATTACTCATACATTCATCATGCAGGAATTGTAGACATTGATCCAGAATGCTAACTTATGTTGATGTGTAAGACCTTGTAAATCAACCAAGGCAAGCTTCCCAAGGATGAGCCTAGAAATCAATGCACGCAACAATGAGTTTACCAAACGAGCAGTCAAAAAGAGTGAAGTGAGACATAATTTAGAAAATTTACTTCAGTCTCCGGATCAGAAACAACGAGTTCATCGCTCTGTAAGTATTGATAGAGTTGGCTTCAATGGCACAAGGATGCTGGTATGGGCCAATATTTCTCTTGTTGAAGTGTCTTGAAACTCGATTTTTTTCAAGGTGTTCATGAGTGTGCATGCCTATCCTGACGAATATACTTGACGTGCACTTCACAAGATCCTCAGAGGTTTTGTTGGTATTATTACTTTCTCCTTCTGAAGCTCTTTCATCAGAGCTAACCAAAGAGTTCTTGTTTGTAGTATCTTGGTCTAACATTCTGCAATCTAGCTGGAAGTAGAAAACCATCTTTAAATATATCATATAAAAGAAAATGTAGTTTTTTGTTAAAATTGTGTTTCATAGATACCTTGAGTTTCGATGGATCCAAAAGCTTCTCCTTGGAATTACTGTCCATAGACGCTCTCCTAGCACGTGGTCTAATTCTTTGACTATTTGAGAATTGGTTGTTCTTTGTAATGCAAACCTGGTTTTCTTTGACTTGCACATCTTCTACGGGTGAACAGGCATTGGGCCTTCTCAAAGATTGCCTCGTATTGATGTGATTATTCAAACCGTTACCACTTTGATTCGAAATGAATCCGGATGCCAATTGGGTTGAACCCACAGTGGATGTTGCTGCATTTCCATCAGCCTGAGCTGAAAAGCTTGATTTCTCTTTCTTGGATCTCATACACGTGTTATCAGATATATCGCCTGAATTCTCCTTGTTTCTCTTAGTGGATGAAATGTAGACAGCTTCCTCATAGAGACCTCGTCTGAAATTCACAACCAGTTCTTCCAGCCTTACAACCTCCTCCTCCAAGATGGCAACTTCGGCTAGAAGTTCCAATGTCTAGAACAGCATAAACCCGAATCATGTTAAAAACACCAATCTATGGACAAGAATGAAAAATTAAGGAACACATTGTCTATGCACCATTTGGCACAAATGACAGTTAATTCCCACCCTTCCAAAGCAAATTTAATCGAAATTTCAAATTAAACGCTATTTACACACTGTGTAGTTTCAGAAATCCCAAGAAGGTAGAATGAAGACTAAAAATGAAAAGTAGAAAAGAAAAGATAGGTGAGGATGTGCCTAATCACAAATAATTCAGTAATCCTTCAATTAAGAAAATAGAGGTCTGGATCTCTTTGGGATTCGGATATTTATGACTACATTCTTCCTTCTTCAACTACAATGTGACCAATTTGCTCATCTATCTATCAATTTTATCACCTCGATATAGATTTTGGATTTATCGCATTTGTTAGAATGAAAATGAAGGAAATGGAACACGGGACAAAGAGATGGAGAAAACATGAATGTATAGCAATAATACTCACAGCAGGAGGGAGGTAAGGAGGAAGACGAGGGAGAGCACCCAAAGGTCTGGTGAAAGTTCTCTCTAAAACTCTATGAACACTCACTTCATGTCTGAGCTTCTTCTTTAGCTTATCAACCTGAAACAAACATAGTAATTAGGGAAAACCAAAGGCAACGGTTGAATCTAAACACTCATCATAATCAAGAAGACTACATACATCTTGTAATAGAGCCAGATTCCTCTCTTTGCTCAAACGACGCGGATTCATGGCTGCTTTCGCAGGTTCCATTAAGTTGTCATTCTACAAAAGAAAAAGGAGAAGGAAAAAAAAATCAATCTCTCTGCAAAGAAACTTTAGAGCCAAAACAGTTGCTTAAGAGAACAACCCCAATTTTTGGGATTTTATCGAAGATGCTTACTTTTTCTAACTGGGAAGGAGATTTTACAATCTGCAGCACAGAAAACAAAAACACAAAATCAGAATCAATAGTTTTCACCATAATCTATCAAAAGATGTGTTTTTTCAATAAAAAATTTCATCATAGAGATACGCTACATTTGCAATTATTTTCAAATCTACTAGCTCTTTCAACAAAAGAACAAACCCCCATTTTAGGAATTGGAATCTTCGGATCAAAGATGCCTACTTTTTCCTGTTTGATTGGAGATTTCATGGTGTGAGACGTTGTACGGACTCTGGTGTTCATCTTCTTTTTCTTCTTCAAATTAGCTGGAAATAGAAAGAAATCTGCAACACCCCCAGTAAAGATAGATAACGAATTAGTAAAAAAAAAAAGGAAATTTGGGGAAGAGAGTTTAGAACAAGAGATGAAATGAAGGATGCTGTAAAAGAAACGAAAGTGAAATGTGAGTGATTGGGTATGGAGAGCGGGAAAATTGAAATTCAACCGAAAAACACGAACCCCTGCAACTGGAACCATCGATCAGAGTGAGTGATATAATGGGGTTTGGCGGTGAAGTGAAACCAACAACACCCACAGAGGAAGACGACGAGATTTCGAACTAAACGTCGTCATTGAAGTAAGTGAAGGAAACAGAGTGACTGAAAGAGAGCAAATTTTAAACTACGTTGTTACTACAGTGAAAATATTAAGAGAAATTCTAGCTGGCCTGGGAGGCACGCCTGGGTCGCTGCCTGGGAGGCTCCTTGGCACGCGCCTGAGAGGCTGCCTGGCACGTGAATTTCAGCAGCCAAAAATTGAAGCCCCAAATTCGATTTCGATTTTCATCAAATCCTCCCTCCCCAATTGAAGAAGAAAACCGAGAAGAAATCAAAGCTTGGTTTATCCTCCCTCCATCGCATCCTCCCTCCCCATCGAAGAAGAAGCTCCATACCCTCCCTCTCCATCGTCGACTCCACCGAGAGAAGAATCGAGAGAATCAGCGACCCATTCACGTGCAAACCAGAGAAGGTAAGTGCCAAACTTGATTTCTTCTTGTGGGGTTCTATATCTAGGGTTCCTGACAATTTTTTTTTTTTTTTTTTTTTTTTTTTTTTTTTTTTTTGTATGTGAGTTTTGTATGTGGGTTTCCGATGAACATTGTTGTGAACTTCTCTGTGTACAGTTGTTGAAGTAGGAACAAAAAAAAAAAAAAAAACTCTGGTTGATTTGAAGAAGAAACCGATACGTTTTCTCTGGTTTTGCTCATTTGAAGAAACATATTTAACTTTACTTTTAAGTTCGAAGCAACTTTTTGCACTTCTTCTTCCGATTTTATTCAAACATTTGGATTACATGTTTTTCTTGTCTCGTTCAGGAGAAGTTCTGCAACACAACCTGCGTGGAGAGATTTCTGAAAGCAAAAGGAGACAGCGTCAAGAAGGCAACGAAGCAGCTACGAGCTTGTCTTTCTTGGCGAGAAAGCATCGGCACTGGGTTCTCATAATTTCTCCAAAAAAACCCAAACTAAGGTAATTGCAGTTGTAATCTGTTTCATAGTTCCTTTAAAGTGTCTACTTAATCATATTTGTTTTTCTGCAAATGGGTTTTAGAGAGTTCTTATCAATCTTCAATTTCGAATCAGTGTTTGAAATTGATCTTTATGTTTTTTTTTTTTGGCAAATGGGTATGGCAATACCACTGATTCCATTAGTTAATGTTCTAATTGATTGAATATCTGAGGTGGTGTTTATGGATTTTGTCCAGATTAGTGTGCAAGATTTAGATGGTGTTTATTGTCTTTTTACACTGTGTTTGCGCAATGAAATGACCCAATTAGAGTGACCAAAATGTTCCAGCAACAAAATTATGGATGCCATTGTTTAACCAAGCAAAATCTATTAGGGTTATTTAGGGTTAATCTGGCCTATAATGACTGATGCCTCAAAATGAATGAAGGCTGTAAGGAAATATTGAATTTGGTGTCTTTGGTTGGTGATAGGAGTGGTCTTCGATTGAGAATTGAGAATTGGTAACTGGTTTGAATATGTACGAGTACATAAATGATAGCAACCTATGAATATCTAGTACACATTTTCCCATATATTATGGTCTTAAAATGTCATTTTTATGCTTAGATTTTAAAGATTCTACAGGCAAGACCTTATCTTCCTTTTTACCACCAGCTCTAAGGTGTGGTTAGAAATTAATGAAGCATGTCTGAGGTTGTTCTTGATATGTAATTTCACATTTCATGCTTTTAGTTCTTGGACTACAAATAAGATTGTTGTTTTCATTGCTTGCATGCAAGATTATTAGTTTATATTTTTATTCTGCAAATCTCACCACTGTAGTCACTTCAAGTACTTTCGGAAGATAGAATCTTCTTTCTTACATACTTTATTGTGATCATCAACTTTATAATTCATGCAAGTTTTTCCTCTTGAAAGCAACTTTATATTTTTTTTTTTGCAGCCACCACCTTCAAGATGAGTTGCTGAAAATTTAAATGTTGTGAAGATGCTGAAAATGTTGTGAAGATGATGAAAATGATGAGTTTAAGCAGTGAAGATGCTGAAAATGAAGATGCTGAATGATGAAAAATGAAGATGTTGAAAATGAATGCTGAAAACTCTGGGAATGCTAAATGCTGAAAATTGAAGATGCTGAAAATGAATGCTGAATTTGCTGAAACTGTTTAAGTGGTTGAATTTACTGAAAATTTGATGCTCGAAAATTTTGTCAGATTTGTTTTTCTACAGATTTCTGTCGGATGATTTTGATTTAAATTCTGTCAAATTTGTATGCAAGAGCATTCATGAATTTGCTGAAAATTTGATGCTCGAAAATTCTGTCAGATATTTTGCAGGTTGTTTCAATTGTGAATTTGATGAAAATTTGAGTTCAATTGTGAATTCTGTCAGATAGTTTGATGTTGTTTCAATTGTGAATTGTCTGTCAGATAATTTGATGCTCGACAATTTGATGAATTTGCTGAAAATTTGTTGTTACATTCTGTTTAATTTGCTGATAATTTTCTGTCAGATAGTTTGCTGAATTTTCTTGTTGCTGTTGCTGAAACACAGGAGTTTTTGGATGAACTTTGGGTTGAGATGTCTTGTTGCTGAATATTCTGTCAGAAATTTTAGATACAATATTCTTTCAATACAACACAGCATAAACACAGCAGTTCTCTAATTGATGTTGCTGAAAAAATGTTGTTGAATTTTAGATACAATACAATCATTTTTCCTTGTTACAAACATATTCTTTCAATACAATACAATCATTTTCCTGACATTGCAAATGTAAAGTAAAGAAACTCTCAAGCTGTTTAAACAGGTTCTAAAACAGTTTCTAAAACAGATAGTAATACAATACAGTTTCCTGACAATACAATACAATACAATACAAGCATAGAACACAAATTGAAATGGTTGCTTCATTGCCTCTCTAGTAATGGTTGCATATCCTTTCTGATCTCTGCACATCTCGTCAATTCCATACTTTGCTCTGCAAGGGATACATGTGTAAGCTCAGCAGGAAAAACAGTGGAAATGAACTTGGCATATATTAGGTATAAACTTACTTCCAGTTTAGCTCACGTGCTGCTTTTTCTGTTGACGCATAAACAATTTCAGCATCACCAGGTCGCCGTCCAGCTATAGTCAAGGGAATTTTCTGGAGCAACCACAACAAAGAATGCTTTTTTTAGTTGGATTTTGTTCTATTATTGATTACCTGTGACCAGCAGAACATACGAGCAACTGTAGAAACAAATATATGTGACAGGTAGGGGAAAACAATAGAAAAAGCATTCATAAGGATAACGTAAAACTGATCAATTGGTTGGAAAGATCTTCATTTAGTAGCAGTACCTTCCCCGAGCTCTTTTCAAAAGCGGCTACCATTTCCAACACTGATGTACCCTTTCCAGTTCCTAAGTTGTAAACTTCACAACCTGTTAGAAATGAGATAATATATCAATCAGTTATTTTTCCAGATTCAATGCTCTAGTAAATGGTAGTATAAATTATAAAATAAAGGGCAAGGATGATGGTTTGTACACAAGGCATTAACGGACATGAAACAATGTTATTGATGGTGCATCCATAGGGAGGTCCAAGTTTGGCTAAATCCATTTTCAGTGAGATCTTTACAAGACGTGGAAATTAAAAATCTGTATTTATAGAGCACAGATGACAAACCTATTTTAGCATCAGATAGTTTGTTCAATGCGGCAATATGTCCATCTGCCAAGTCAACAACATGGATATAATCCCGTACCTGCGGATAAAAACATCACTTATTATTAAGAAAAATAGAAGAAACATGATAGTTCAGCACTTAATTATACACCATAGAACGGGACTCCTCACTCACCATTTAACTCCTTGTATCCTTCTTTGAAAACTTTAGCATATCTTTCGACTTCCTCTTCAGTTTTCCCTTCCATTTCAGAAACAATACTTTTTATATTGTTTCGACCGTACTTCTCACAAGCCCGGATAAAAACATTGAAATCTCTTTTAGTCCATGTTGAAAACCCCTGTAACATAGAAAAGAAATTAAGGATTTGGATATGATTTGTAGCTGACGCACACTTTAACCACCAAAAAATCCACACATCTCTTCCAATAGCTTCTTTTTCTCATCCTGCTCTTCTGCTGTCAAGGGATGTTTTACATCTGCAAAATTAATAGTTAGGTATTAGTAGTGTAGAATGAAACATTACAAGGTAGTAACAAAAGAAACAAGGATTCAAAATTAAACATGTAAATACCTTCAGATTCATCCCCATCCTCAATGGTGTCCTGCATTTGATTCTTTTTATGTGTTTGCTGAAAATAAATGGTAGATAAGTTAACCGTATTAACATATAAGCAAATCCAAAAGGGAACAAAATTTATTTAAAATGAACACGAACCATGAGATAGCGCACTTCTTTCTCATAAATCTGATTCAGTCTTTGTGTGTTGAAGAACTGAAAGTCATGCCTAGAAAGAATGGGGAGATATATCAAAGCACTACATAGACAAACATGCAACAAAAAAACTTAGAAAGCACAGCACATAGATTCAAAAGCCACTTACAACTGAGGCATACGAGGAATCCGTGGCTCTTTAGGTTTTGCTGGAGCACCCTGACGCAATGTTTGCTTGAAATATTCAGACTCTGAATAGCTACAAAAAATTGAGAACAACAATTAGGCTTGAAAAGAGAGAGCACCCGTCACAGAATTTGCAACCAAGAAAGTGTCTTACTTGCGTTTCCGCTCTCTTTTTGGTGGCTCAACCCAATTATCACTAACAAGTTTCTTGAAGTCAAAGTCATTCTCATCCTTCATAAAAATAATAATAAAATAGTAATAAATGTAAATAAGAACAATAAATAAAAACTACAGCCAATGCATCTGAAACCATGTACAAAAATAAAGTGATTCTGTGGTAGCTGAAAGTGAATATTACCTTTTCATCATCCAAATCATATAAAAATTCCTTTGGTGAATTCCAAAATCTCCTTCATAGTTAAAAGGGACAAACCATCAGACTGTTATAAAAGGGACAAACCTCAGACTCGCGAGCTGCTTTCTCCACTTGCATTCTACGCCTTTGAGCAGCTTCAGCTTTCTTCAGCTGCTGCTCCACTTCAGATAGCTTCTCCTTTTGCTCTGCCATCAAATGGCCAACAAAGTTAGGACAGATAATGACAATCACATTAGTTTTTCTTTGTTAATTGGTTTGGTTAAATTTTGAACATTATATGCCCTCATTATTTCAATCAAGCAATAAACTTTACCACCCTAAAGACAAACTCTATCAATAATTTATAAAGAAAAAGAAGTAACTTTTTGCCTTTCTTTCAAGACATTCATAGTTAAATAAGTTGGTAGTCTATCCTTTGTGCTAAACTTGTGATTCAGTCATGATTATTAGCTCCACTGAGATTGAGTTGGGCTTATATGGGAGTGGTTTAGGGACCTGAAGATGACCTTTGCTTCTCTTTCCTAATTTCCAGAAGAAATTAACATATCAATATCTCGAGTACCACTATCATCTCCTTGATCATTTGGTATTCCATAACAAGAGATGATGACACTTTTTATCTACTTTTTCTAGGCGGATTTTCTGAATATTGCAGGGTTACGAGCATTACTCAGTTTTTTATGCTATCATCACAAACTAATGCTCTTATAACTCACATACAAAAAAAAAAAAAAAAAAAAAAAAAAATTTGTCAGGAACCCTAGATCTAGAATCCCACAAGAAGAAATCAAGTTTGGCACTTACCTTCTCTGGTTTGCA
This sequence comes from Berberis vulgaris, assembly GCA_963556465.1. NCBI lineage: Eukaryota > Viridiplantae > Streptophyta > Magnoliopsida > Ranunculales > Berberidaceae > Berberis > Berberis vulgaris. Next base: position 15,912,142 of record OY747124.1, read on the forward strand.
CGTGAATGGGTCGCTGATTCTCTCGATTCTTCTCTCGGTGGAGTCGACGATGGAGAGGGAGGGTATGGAGCTTCTTCTTCGATGGGGAGGGAGGGTGTGATGGAGCTTCTTCTTCGATGGGAAGGGAAGATGCGATGGAGGGAGGATAAACCAAGCTTTGATTTCTTCTCGGTTTTCTTCTTCAATTGGGGAGGGAGGATTTGATGAAAATCGAAATCGAATTTGGGGCTTCAATTTTTGGCTGCTGAAATTCCCTCCAAAAAACCCATTCACGTGCCAGGCAGCCTCTCAGGCGCGTGCCAAGGAGCCTCCTAGGCAGCGACCTAGGCGCGCCTCCCAGGCCAGCTAGAATTTCTCAAATATTAATTAAGTTAAGTAGGGGTGGGCATCCCATCATCCGATTTCGAACCATCCCGATCTCGTCTCGATTGTTTTGGGTCTTTTTGAAATTGATCAAACTCATTCCGATTCCGTCCCGTCCTGATTTAGAGTGGGATGGGATCGGGATGAAGATTTTCAATCCCGCTTATCTCGTCCCGTCCAAAATTTATTTATTTAATATTTTTTATTATTAATTTTAATCAAAATACTCTTTTAAATTAAAGTTTAGGATATGTTAAAATTGAATCAATGTAAGATGAAATTCTATATGAAATCTAAATGAATTTAATCATTAATTCTAAATGAAATTTAATATTTATTTGTCTTCCAATTTTTTTTTAATATTTATTTATTTAATATCTATTATTATTTATGATGTAAGCTATATGTATATAAATTTGATATTATTGGTGCGTGAGTAATGTGAGATAAAACTCTTTTTATTATTTTTTATTGAAGGACTATTTAGTACGTGCTCATCCCGTCTCATTCCGTCATGTCCCAATTTCGTTTGAGATGGGACGAGGTCTATCCCGTCCCGATCCCGAATGAACGGGATGGGATAGGGATGAGTCAATCTCGTCCCATCCCGTTCTGTGCCCACCCCTAAAGTTAAGTAGAGAGAGTGTGAGTGATTAGATAAATCGATAGAGAGACAAAGAAAAGAGATAAGAAAGGATTAGAGAGAGGTAGATGAGTAGTCCACAACTCAGTATCTGCTATTACTTTTTTTTTTTGAAAATGCTAGAAAACCATGTTTTTTGTAACCAGGTTTTGTAACCATGGTGACGTAGCGTGATCTTAAATGGATGATGAAATTTTCAAAATATTTATGTGTATCTCGAGATTGTAAATTTATTTATTTTGGTGAAAGAGAGAGAGAGACAGCATGTGCATCTGACACATGTTAGAGAGCGCCAGTGAAAGCTTTCCCGCTTTTTTCAATCATCATGAATTAACATGCGCATTTTACCTTAAGTTTTACTTCCCCACATCTGTTAACAATTTTTAACTTATTTATTTTTAAGCTTTATGAATTGAACAATTCTAGGCAGCCTGGGTTTTGCTGCCGGGAGGGGGGGGGGGGAATTTAAACACCTTTTCCAAAAAGATGTTTAAAGGGGAGAGGGGCAAAAATGTATTTTCACCCCCACCAGGCAGCAAAACCCAGGCGGCCTAGAATTTCTGTTATGAATTTATGGCATCGTCTAAGATGTTGGATAGTGCTATACATAAAAGAAGACTATGCAAAGAAAGACTACATATCTACAATGTAGCATTACAAGATCCATGGAAGCAGTTTCTTTCAAAACCCAGTCATGTATTTCAAGCAATTTATCATTCTTCAGCACTAAGCACTAAAATGTTATTATGAATACATAATTTATTAAGAAATTACGCTTTTATTTATAAGTTAAAATATTCTAAATTCAAAATCTAAACTACTTATTAACAACTTTTGTTTCTGATTTATTATACAGGAATTCTAGACGGCGAGGAAATGGGCGAGGGATGGGTGGTTCGCTCCTCTCCCTCGCCCATTTCCTCGTTGTGTAGAAGGGCTGTTGATTATAAGTAAAAACAAACAACACCCCATAATCTCTACACCATACTTCACATGATCAATGACCAAAAAAGGGCATAATCATTTGGGCTAAACTCCAAAACTCTTTTTGAGGTTGAAGTCAAGACTTCCCCCCCCCATGCCATTGCCATTGCCATTGCCATTGCCAAAACATATATTTTTGGAATCTTGAATTTCATATCGAATAATGGCACTCTACAATATTACAGCAAGTATTGTGTCTCGGTTTTGTTAAACTTTTATCTTTTTTTAAGAAATCAAAGCAAGCAAGCAACTTTAAGCTGAATTAAGCCTTTATAGTTGATCACAAGTTTAAGCCAGGTACAATTTGATTAGGAATATATTTCAATCTTAATGAGTGAATTTATATGATAAACTACAATGATTAATGTGAATGAGAACAGTGACTGATTATAAATTTATTATTTGCGAAAATCAAATCAAGCCAACAACTTTAAGCTGAATTAAATCTTTATAGTTGATCACAAGTTTAATCCAGGTGCAGTTTGTTTAGGAATATATTTCAATCTTAATGTGTGAATTTATATGATAGACTACAGTGATTAATGAGAATGAGACAAGTGGGTGGGTGACTGATTATAAATTTATACATGATCACTACTGCCACGGCAAATCACAAAGAAAAAAGAAGAGCAATATTTTAATTTATTTGTTTAAGATTTGCGTGTTTATTAACAAAGAGTTTTCACATCATTATCATAACTAACTAATCCTATCCTGGCTCTTTTGAAATGTGTTCTGGACATTAATAATTGTGCCTGAGACATATCGCAATACAACGATAGATGTAAAAATCACAAAATCCATATTACTAAATGATTTTATTTTATTCTTTTAACCTTTTGTCTCTCCGCGTAGAAGTTTTTTTTTTTTTTTTTTTTGGGGGGGGGGGGGGGGGGGGGGGTTAAACAAGAAGATTTTTAATTAAAGGTTAGATAAACCACAAAGAAGATATACAATCCTAAAGCAAGGAAAACTCATAATAAAGAGCCCAAATTACCAACTCTCCAAAAAGAAAAAAAACAGACATGAGCATGCTTTTCAAAAAATCTCTGAAAAAAAAGCTCCGAACAATAAAGCACCACGAAGAACTAAGAAAAAAACCAAGAGCCAAACAAACTCCAAACATAAACCACGATCGAACAACAAGAAGAAAATTGGCACAAGATCTCTGCAAAAACAGACTCGAAAGAAACGAGAACCACAAAATCAGCGAAAAACCTCAACCTGAATACAAAGCTTGCACCATATCCAAGGCCCAGTCTGCATCTAGACTAAGATCAACCCCTATCATATTACCGATATTTCTGAAAGATGAACGAACTTCGTCTTCATCGCTGCTAAGTTCTGATTCAACAGGACGCTGCCCTAAACCATTGAGATCACTGCCAAGATTGACCATTGAACACCCGCCTGAAGTAATCCCTATGGGTTGGTTTGAGGCGGCTTCAGTAGAATATTGATATGTTAAAGGAGCTTCAAAACCTGGTGGAACTCCCAAATGAACAGGCCTGAAAAAGCTTCCCTCACGATGCTCAGCACAAGGTTCAAAACCTGATAGGAAAGGAAGATTGTTTTCCTGGATCGGATCATAAGTTAAGCTCCACTCCAATTCAACATTTGCATCCAATTGTTCCACCCGCTCCGATTTCTTAAAAATGCCCGATTTCACCTGCCTTTGTTTTAACATGAGAAAAGACTTAGTTGGGAAAACTGAGAAATTGGCCCAAAGGAGATATCGATCTCTTTGCGCCTTTTTGGCTCGTTTACGAGCCCTATTATCTTGTTTTGCAAACTTGTTCAGGAGAGGGTCCAAATTGAAGAGATTTGATGAGTAGTAGCTCGCTGTTCCTAGACTCTGTACTCAACTCTGATCTGTTCCCCTTTCAATCGAAGTCCCTCTTCCGATACAACTTTCAGTGAGTCAACACATTGTCCCGACTTAGATACCTAGGTCAGAGAGTTTACCAAAAAGCATTTCCCCTTATGTAACGAACTCGGTCGAGAAGTCGCGGCTGCCGAGTTTTCACCACTCAGAACAACACTCGATTGCACCAATGGGGGTCGCTCTGATTGTACGACTTTTCGGAGAGATGTTTTGGGAAAAACCTGAGCTCTGGGTTTCCAAACCTGCTGCTGCTGACTACCAACCCTCTGTTTGGTATTAACAAATACCAATAAGGCGGATTGCCCACCCGGCATCGCCACTGGTGACCAACAGATCTTGGAGTCAATCGTCGTCATCGCCAAATTGACCCAATTAATTCCAACAAGATGCTCCACCTCAAGAACTCTGGAGAGAAAATCAAGTGGAGAATCATGCCTAATATTAACCGATTTCTCCGACTCCTTCCTGATAGCTGAAAAATTGGGATAACAGAAACTATTGTTTGAAACCACCTCAACATAATACCTAGGACAAGGAGGGAGATACACTCTAGGCTACTGAGTGAGAAAAAACTTGCAAATAAGCACCTCTCTTTGCAAATTTGAAAAATGGTGTAACAAAACTTCATAAATTAAATTGAATTGTGTGGCGAACAGGCGTTATAATGCTTACCATACGAAAATATGTTGTCACAGTTGAGTTTTTGATACCTCTGCGGCTCTGCCATACACTTAATATTTCCCTTTTACCATAATTCTAGTTTAGTTTAATCTTTGTCAGTTTTAGTTTCAAGCTGTTTCCACATTTGGATTATTAGATAATTAGTTTCCATTTCCCTTCTTCTCTTTAGACTCACATCATGGACTCAAGAATTTGGATAGGACTTGGGTAGTCTACTGAAGCCCACTTCAGAAATATCCAAAACTAAAACATATGGGCGAGGGCAATTTTGGCATTAAAAATGACATGAGAAGTATTTAAAAAAAACTCAATAGTAGATAAAAGTTCATTTTTATTTTTTTAATAATTATGTATCAAAAGAAAAGTAGTAGATTGTAATTTAAAACATGCGGTTAGATCAGTTGAATACCCATTACATGTTTTTTTTTTTTTTTTTTTTTTTTTTTTTTTTTTTTTGGTCAAACACGAAGTTGTTTATTAAGGAAAGAAAAGGAAACAAAAACCAAAGAGAAACATTCCTATATCAAGGAATGCCAAGACACCATGAAAGTGTCAAAACCCAAATCCCTAAACAAATTACAAGCCGAACCCATCCTCCACAACAATTCTCTAATCTCGATAAAGATAGAATGCTTTGATCTGTTGAATCCTTCAAATACCCTTTTATTTCTTTCTTTCCACACACACCACATGAGAACGTGAGGGACCCTACGCCATAACCACTCCCCCCGACGGGAAGGATTAGCTTGAGACCACCAACTTAGCCAATCTAAAATGGAGCCTTGAAACATCAAACTCAAACCAAATTCTGACAAGAAACTGCTCCAAATGGATTTGGAGAAACTGCAGTGAAGCATAAAATGGCCCAGCGTCTCATCAATTTCATTGCAAAGCACATAAAGACTCCTTGTGTGGATGCCTCTTTTCCTTAACCTATCTTTAGTCAAGATCTTCTCATGCAACACTGACCAATTAAAGAAATTAATCCGAGGAAAAATGTTTTTCACCCATACCAGATTTTTGTGAGAGGAAATGAAGGGGTTGGAGTGGGTCTCATAATGAGATGCAGCCAACATATCCGAAAATTCTTTCACCGAGAAGCCCACACTTTTACCCTTCTACACCAAACTGTCAGATCCCTCTGAGAGCATCTGTCTATCCAACAGATGCATTAGATTAGCGAACTCTTCTAGCTCTCCAGTATTTAGGGGTCTTCGAAAGGAAAGATCCCAATAAATGCTGTTAGACCAAAAATTGCTTACACTCCCATATTGATTGTTGTTAATGATAAACAACATTGGAAACAGATCCTTCAAAGATTGGTTACTACACCAAAAATCATGTCAGAAAGATATGAGATCACCATTTCCACATTGGAGAGAGGTGTGAGGGTAGGAGCCACTTGTGCACCGGGAGATGGACTTTCACAAAGAGCATCCGTAGGAAGTGTACTTAGTTCTCTTTTCCCAAACCCATCTATTGTACCCATATTTGTCCATAATGAGAGATCTCCATAAATTGTCATTTTCTTCTGCACCCATTACATGTTTATCACTTTAACATATTTGTATGCAACACCAAAAAAACAGTACCACAAAATCGATTCCTCTTCTCTGTTTGTTTCTTCCAAGTTTCCTTTGTTTTTCCAATTTGTACAAGAGCTTTTTGGGTATCATCAGATATTTTCGTTGGTTTATTGAGAAATAAATTTTCATGGAAATGATTATTAGTTTTTAACAGGAAAAAAATTGCTACCAATAAGGTTGCAATTACCAACAAAATTTTATTCCTTTGTTGTAGAGATGTCATTAAAATAGATATTCTTTCTAAAAAAACATATTTGTTTCTATAGTGTACCAATTTCCAACAAAATAATGATTTGTCACTATAAAATGGTTAGTGAGCTTTAACGAGAAATATATTTTCAAGAAAGTAATTATCACTTTTTACCAACGAAAATAATTTGTTACTAACAATGTTATAATTATCAACAAAATTTTATTTCCTTGCCATAGAGATTTCATTAAAAAGGATATTGTTTCAACAAAATAACAAACGTTGCAAGTAGTATAGTAATTTCCAACGAAATATTACTTTTTTGCTATAAATTAGCAAACGAGTTTCAATAAGGAAAAAACTAATGAAAAAATTATCAATCATTATCAATGAAACAAAACATTACTAATAATGTGATTATTATATAGGAAAACATATTTTCTTACTAATGAAGTGTTAATATTCGTTAGCAAGGAGTGTGATTGTTGTTAAAATTAGTCTTCTTTAGCAACAAAATATTTCATTTCAGATGATGTCATAATTACTAAGGAACTAGTATTTTGTGGCTATAAAAAATATTTCGTTGGTAAATCAATTAGTCGGGAAATTAGATTGGGAGGGAATACTTCCTGCCACCTATTTAACAATGAAAGTTTCTCACAAAATATATTTTGTTGAAAAAAAGTAACAAGTTTATGGTGTTTCAAGGAAATTTGCTTTACATTTGCAATGATACCATATTAACAAGAAAATTAAATTTCGTAGAAAATTTTTTATTGGTAAATGATAGATGTCTTGTAGGTAGAAAATTGCTTTAATAACCTTTATTTTGGCATAGAGATAAATGCTCTTTGAAAGGATCATGGTTGTGAATAAAAGTATTTTTTAGCAACCTTGGAATTATTCCGAACAAAAAATAGACAATAGATTAATTGCTGAAATGGGTGGAAAAACTTGTCAAACAATTTGCAATGAGGTAATGGCTCTAGCCTGGAATGAGGTAATATTTGTGGTTTTTTCTAGTATTAATTTTCCGATTGCATGTTTGATTAGGATAGCTTGTTTTCTCATGGAATGGCGTTTCTTATCTATTTGTAACGTTTCCCTTATGAACCCCAACATATTATTATTTTCTGTTTGATTAGTAATTAATCTAATTAATTTGGCATGACCTCTGAAACCATTATTTAACCCTTTTGTCTAGCACTGTGCCCAAATCTTTCCAACATAAATGTTAAAAAATAAAGTAAAAAGGATCCACTAGTACTTAATCCATCAAACAAAATCAGCTAATTAATTTGCTAAACCCAAACACATACAACTAAATTTCTTGTTTTACAACAAACTGTTAAAACCTCAATTATATTACCCCTTCATCACACTTGAGAGCCATCTAAACCTAAAATATACATCAAATTCTCTCATCTCTTGTTACTCATCAAAAGGTGAGGGTACATGGAAGATTTTAAGCATTTGACTTTATCCCACAACTAGTGTATCGGCCGTGCATACTTTTCATGTAATGTGTATCCATGCCGGTTGCATGGGTAGGCATGACATCCTGATCCTCGGGTCGAGTCTTCAACACTTTTCAAATAAGTTACTAAATTATCAAATACGAAAATAAATTATGGGTTACCATTTTGTCCATGAACTTTTAAATCTGGCCCTTACCCCAATGTACTCAAAGTTATTGTATGTTAACGTGGAGTGCATTTTTGACATTCCGAAATATTGACGCACACACAAACATTCAATGTTCGAGCTCGTAAAAATTTAGGGGATTTAGAATTATTATTTAAGTGGTCCTTCCAAGCAGTTTGGACCTTTAAGTGTTAGACTCACATCATGGACTCGATAATCTAGATAGGACTTGGGTAGTCTATTGAAGCCCACTTCAAAAATATCCAAAACTAAAACATATGGGCGAGGGCAATTTTTGCATTAAAAATGACATGAGAAATATTTAAAAAAAAACTCAATAGTAGATAAAAGTTCATTTTTATTTTTTAATAATTATGTATCAAAAGAAAAGTAGTAGATTGTAATTTAAAACATGCGGTTATATCAGTTGAATACCCATTACATGTTTATCACTTTAACATCTTTGCATGCAGCACCAAAAAAACAGTACCACAAAACCGATTCCCTCGTATCTCTTTTCTATTTGTTTCTTCCAAGTTTCCTTTGTTTTTCCAATTTGTACAAGAGCTTTTTGGTAGGGGTGGGCACAGGACGAGATGGGACAAAATATATTCATCCCTATAGGGACGGGATCAGCGTGCGAAGGTTATCATCATATATTCATCCCTATCGCAGCAGTCACAAAATATAGGGACAGGACGAGATGGGACAAAGTATAGGGACGGGATCAGCGTGCTGCCTGTGACTGCTGCGAAGGTTATCATCATATAAGAACGTGAAAAATAATTTTCTTATAATTAGATATAGATATGGCATGCAAATATAAGAGTAGCCACTAAATTCCCTAACATTGAAGTCGAGTGGCCTGACTTTTAGAAAAGGGAATTCTAGTTGTCGAGGAAACCAGCGAGGGAGGGAGGGAGGAAATAATTGTTCCCTTCTAAATCCCCTTAATGTTTCCTTCTGAATATGTATTACTCAATTAATTGTTATTTTTCATCTTCACCTGAGTATTATCAATATTTGGAAGTTAAATAATTGGAGCCACTTTTATTGGGAATCCAAGCAACAGTCTGTTATCTTTCTCTTGCTTAATGAATATTTATTTCTTGAAGTAACATTTCTGTTACCACTGCAAACACCATGAGTTTCTGTCAGTCATCTGTAAGTTTATATGAATAAAAATAAATAAATCAATAAAAATATTAATAATAAATATTAAAAAATTAGCTCGGGACGGGACGGGATTGAAAATCTTCATCCCATCCCATCCCATTCTAGATCGGGACGGGATAGGATCGGGATGAAATTATTCAATCCCATTAAGACCCAGAAAAATCGGGACGAGACAGACATGATCGGGATCGTGGGATGGGACGCCCACCCCTACTTTTTGAGTATCATCAGATATGGTCAAAGATGGTAAAATCCACAATAAATTTCTCAAAATTCAACCTGATCTAACTAAATATTCATCCGATATTGTAATAGTTAATAAGTAATGAATATGCTATTTAACAAAAAAAAAAAAAAAAAAACTGATCTAACTAATTTTTGCTAGTGATACAATTGCTACACAGATCCCATATCCTTTGAATGCAGGGAGATAATTGATCGAGGCTTGCATCATCACATATATTTCCTTCAATAATCAAGGATCATTTAAAGCGAACAACCCATAAATTTAATATAGCCTACCAAGATTCCCAACAACATCTATTCATATCAAACATGCATGCATTGTTACACAGCAAAATGAGTTCAAATGTAAATTTCACAGGCCATTTCATGTGATGTCTAATCCCAAGCCCAGACTCATATCCTGTTAAGATCCAAAGTACAAAGGCCCATGGGACTAATCTTCTAATATATATGGGGGCCCAAAACCAGAAACTTTTTGGAAGGCGGATATTAGTAATTAACATACATAATGGTAATCTTTTGTAAATAACGATGAAAGGCAGGGCATCTTTGGAAATAAAAATTTGACATGACATCCGAAGCAGTTGCTTCGCTGCTCCTCAACCAAATTTTCGTTAGAGAATAGATTTAGCAAGTAGTAACAAGTACCATGGATTGTGATTTCGTGAAAAAATCAACTTTTTCAATTTAGCAAAAAGAAAAGATCTGATGTTCATATTTGCAGTTTTTTTTGTCGAATCTCGCGATAAATTCACGAAATTTCAGAGTCTTTCTTCTTCAGAGACAAAGTTTTCTTCCTTCTCCTTCTTCAGATGAAGCTCAGCATGTTCCTCCTCCTTCTTCAGATCGATGAATGCTCCTCCTCCTTTTTCAGATCAAACCTAAGCCTGCTCATCCTTCAAATCGAATCTCCATCAATCTTCAGATCGAGTCTTCTTCCACAGACTGCTCCTCCTTCCTTCAAAAATAAATTCAGCCTTCGAAATTGTTCTCCATCGATCACAGAATTTGAGAATCTGCATTGAACCTCATATGGTTCACTCTGTAGTGTGTTTCTTGTTTTAGTTGTTTGATGGATGGATCAAATTGTACGCTTTCTTTCATTTTCAATATTATTAACATTCAACTCTGCAATACTCTACTGAGCTGCTGCAGCTTTTTTTTTTTGCTGCAAACTTGCCACATTCTCGTCCTACCAAGGACCATCTACTTATGTTACTTAAAAGTGTTTGCCCCCAAGGCACCAACCTCGCTGGTTTTTTTCAGGCCAGCTACAATTTCGGTTTTTCAATTTATGTTACTTGATACGGGGTCAAATTTTGATTTATTATATTACTAGGGATTGATCATATGATTAATTTTATGTTTATGAAATATTTTTGATGCATAGTAATGTATGTCAAAATTTATCAAATATTAAATTTTTTTTTTTATCATATATCATATACAATCAAAATTTGTAATATATGTTTTATGTATCCTCAAAATTTTTACGTTTTTTTTTTTCTTTACACAGAGAAGTATTTATTCTCAAAATCAAAAGATCGAAATTAACTCGAAAAACGAAATCGCAATCCTTAGCAACAACCCACCTTGCATCATATATAAAACAACCACAACCCCACTATTTCTCATTCCCAATTCTCTCTACAACTTCAATATTTCTTGTTTCAAACAGAGATTCATCAATTGCTTTTTCTTCCCATGTTCTCATATCTTCTCTCGTTCTCTTTTGCTTCTTTGGGACTTGCTATGGAAGTGGTCTCTTCCAGGAACAGGTCTACATAGAGGCAAGTGGGCGAAACTAAAATTTTTCATGACCATCAAGGCAATTAAATACTAGGTATATACTAGTTCCTGAAAGATTTTAACAGCTGATGTTGATCTTCATCTAACTTCTCTTTGTTGACACTGAATTATCTGCAAACTTAGGATTTGCCTTTTTGATTTTGAGAAGATCTTCGATGAGCATCTCCTTTAGGTGATTGAGTTGTGGTTACTTCACACTCATCTTCAATTGCTCTTCTAGTGTTCGAACCACCATAGTTGCTTTAGATTCTTCTTCCAGTATAACTTTTAGCTTTGTGTAACCTTCTTTCAGTACATCCCCCCGCAGGTCTCTTTATTGCTCCCATTGTCATATACCTCTAACATCTTCAATACATTTTTAACCTTAGATAAAGATAAAGTTAGTGGTCATCCATCTTCATCTACAAAGTAGTATACCTAATCATTTCTATCTTCCATGAATGCAAAGTTAGAGTTGCTTACTCTTTCCTCGACATATTGATCTCTATCGAGGTCAACATTTTCATAAGTCGGTTATTTTCTAGCTACTATTTGGAGATTGTTTGGGATTTTTGGAGACTTGGTTTGTTATTCCCCCAGCTCTCGATTTTGCATTTCACCATCATTACTATCTTCATTATTGCTATCACTTAGGTTTTGAACACTAACCAACTATGTCTTCGTTTTGAACACTAATCAACTATGTGTTCCCTAACTTAATGACATTTTCTATGATTATTTCTCATTCTTCAATATCATGTTCATTTTCTCTCGTACTTTTCACTAGCTCTTTGCAGTTTATTCCATCACAGCTGCTCTACTCTATTTCAATACTTACCTGCTCTGAACTTGTTTCTGATTCCCACACCTTGTTGTTATTTAGTTGACATGCCTCTTGTCATTCCCAATGCTACCCAAGTATTTCTCAATGCATTTATGATTTCCTTCTATACCCATTGTCCTCTTGATATGATTTTGAATGATTGGCCATTCTTGCTCAATATTTTGGTGGTGTTATGATGATTTTGCATAAAGTCTCGCATATGGCTTCTTGTTTACTAGTGTTTTTCTTGATATAGGTTACAATACTTTTTTTTTTGCTCTCTTTTTGAGATTTTGATACTTGTTAGTATTAATAATAGCATGCATGACATGATGAGTAACTTTGAAGCTTGTTTCAGGATATGAAAATGTGTCGAAGCTAGTTGTAATGTTTTCTTAACTGGGGAGGGGGAGGAGGGCGAGAGAATTTTTTGGTATTTATGTTATGGATGTAGATGTGTAAGTGTTCAAATTATAGAACTTTATTTTTTGTATATCCAAGGTGATCTTCATCCTTTTTTTTAATGAACATCTTTATTAGATTAGATGGAGTTTTGTTTAGCAATTAGTGTTTTATATAGTTATTTATGTATTCTTCAAATTGAAAAAAATATTAAAGTAGTTAACTATTAAATTATCATCATTCCATCACCTTCAACAAAAATCCTGGTTCCCTCATTGAAAAAGTCCATTAAAAGTTTAATCGTCATCCCAATTGATTGAAAGGTGTGACTCAGACTCCCCACCAAGAAACCCCATTCAACTTTGTCAAAGCCGAGGAGTAGTGGACACAACCATCTTTTCTTTGCCAAATTTGGGATGCACATGAGTGTTGGATTGGTAGCGGGTGCCTGGGTGTAACACTTGCATTAATTTTTCACTAATTAGTCCTCAATTAAATTTGTTTTCAAAAAAAATTGGTTTTGGGGAAGGCGCTCTCAGAGTTTCACTGGGGGTGGACAACCACCCAACCTTTGAGAAAAGGGGGCTCCCCTTTTCTTATTTCTTCTCTTTTTTTCTTCCCTGATTTATTCTCCCCTGTGTATTTTTTTTCTTCTCCAGCGAAGTGCTCGGGCTGTGACCGAGCGTAGCCACAACTCCCACCAGCCAAGCACCCTCCTTTCCCTTCCTCTATCTCCTTCCTTTGTGTTGTTTCCGCCAAAACCAGGTTCAAGGGAGAAAAAGAGTTCGATCGGAGCCCTTACCGGCTCTCCGAGCAACTCGGCTTAGTTCCCTCTCTCGGGTGGATCTTGGGTTGACATTATGACCTATAACCCTTACATGCAGAGGTGGGTAGGGGGCTTGGCCAAGAATTTC
>OY747124.1:16525666-16866491 GCA_963556465.1 Berberis vulgaris
GCTTAATAAACATACTATCAACGAAGCCTCTTGTGTCTCGCTTAAACTGAATGAAGCAAATCAGAGTATGAAATCTCTGCAAATTGCTACTCAAAGGGTGCTTGTTTGAAGACGAGAAGAATCATGTCATTATATTCAATCTTTCTCGAGTCTTCTGAGAAGGTTTTTCCCATTTGACTCAACCATAAAGGATTCTGCTTTCTTGGTTCCGAGGAAGCATCATGTTTAGGTGGGAAGGAGACGCTTAAGGGGGCTTTTCCTATCTTTTTATCCAACTTATTAGTCAATGAGTCAACTGATTTCAATGGATCATGAACTCAAATTTGTTTCGGGGTATTTATATTTTTACAAATCTAATTGTGGTTCGCACCAAAAAACCTGTTTAGTATTTGCTTGTAGTTTGGCATTTTTTGATTGAAATTCTTGTCATATATTAGTCATTTTGACTATTTCTGTTATTTTCTTGCCAACCATTTTACCTGTACCTATCTAAATTTGACATTCATCTGAGTTGTTGGGTTGTAGGAAATGTTGAACCTGGCTATTAAATATAATAAAGCAGTTCAAGAAGAGGATGAGTTGACTCCTGAAAAACTTGCTATTGCAAATGTTGGTAGACAAGATGCTAAGAAGCACCTGGAAGAACATGTTTCCAACTTAATGTCGTCAAACATCGTGCAGACTCTGGGGACCATGTTAGACACAGTTGTGTTCTGAAGGGTCATCATTCCATTCAGAGCCAAGGTAACCATGCTTTGAAGTGAAAATTCCCGTTGCCTGTTTAGAACTTGCTTGTTCACTATTTGAATTGGATATGGCCCTATAGGTCTTTCATTCTAGCAACTCGAATGTTAAATCGAATGTTCAATTAATTATTGGTTTTATCTGTGTTAATTAATTATTGGTTTATTTATGTTTGATTTCGATTTTGGTTCATTTTGTTCTTGTAGAATCTTGATTGTTATTTAGGAGAAATATTGCCTTGGAATCTTGGATTGAATGCAGCTATGAGATACTATCTTATAGTCTCTGCTAGGATAGGTACTGGTGAAACTTAGAGACTAGCCTTGATTGAACCCGAAAGGAAACCAGAGCCTCAATAAAGAAAATTTTGGAACTTTTTTCTGATAAAAGATTAGGGAAGTCGTATAAAATTGAATGTTGCCAATCCAACAATTTTATGTCCAAGTTTTAGTAATATGCATATTGCATGCTAGATCCCCTTAGATATCAGACCAAAAAGAGAAGGAAACAAACAAACAAAAATCTAAATACAGTCCAAACATGCTCATTTTCAAGCACAGCTACTACAATGAAGTATACACCTATAATAATCTAATCTTACAAATTCATTTCCAAACAGGCAAGCAGCTATCGGGTTTTCCATGACGGTGAATGGCTGCATGATGAAAGATACCTTTGTGAGTAGGTAGGTTATAATAGAGTAAAATATCTGGGGCTATATGGTCCTCGGCACTATGCTAGGCGAGGCGAGGCGAGGCGAGGCGAAGAGCCTGTCCTTTCCCGGGCGCCTAGCACCTTCGGCAACAAGTCATTTTATAAAAAAATAGTAGGGAGGCGCACCTTCGGCAACAAGTCATGTTATAAAAAAAAAATAGTAGGGCTAGGGGGCGGGGGCGAAGGGAGCCACCACCACCCATTGTCCTCGAGTTGCGCTCTGGTGGCCCCCCTTCGCCCTCGCCACCTAGAATTAGCGATAAAAAATAGTAATCCTAGACCGCCTAGGTCGAGTGACTTGGAGATTTTTTTGAACATTTGTCACAGGCCAGACGAGATGAAGGTCCCACCTAACTTTGTTTTGGTGTCGCCCAAGACTAAATTGATTACACAAGCTACTTCTTATATGCTAACGTCAAGTTACTGTTATCATCTCCATTTAAAAATTAGTTAACATGCAATAATCATCAGATTCCCAACTCAAAATTCTCAATCCCTTCCTGCACCTGCAAGTTGCAACGGAACAGATCCAACTGGTTCTACGACAGATCTCATTCTCTCTATCTCAAACACTGTCAGTCAGTCGTTAGAGGATTGTAAGGGGTATGATTCAAACAAAAATTTAACAATCTGAACATGTTGCATGAATTAAATCAATGTCGTGTTGTTTCAGTCCACTCTCCAAAAGTTTGGCGCAGTCTTACCGTTTGAAGTTTGGACCTGTGAGAAAATCAAACCTTGGGATCTTAGCATGAAGAGCAACTTTGGCAGCCGGGGCACCCCAAGTTTTTTGATCCATTGGTATCAAATAATTTTAGGTTGCACATGAGTTGCCTTGAATGGGTTCAACTTCAGCTTGGGCTGCTTAGCTTAACCCTTCCACGTTGGGCTGGGTTGACCCCTTGATGCGCCCCTTGTATTTTGTAGTATGCGGAAGAATGAACTACAGTTGATGTCTTGAGATATTCCTATGCACATGGTGTGTGGAGGAATGTTGCATGAATTCATTTTAAGGATCTTTAACTCTTTTTATTTCTGTATTAATTGACTTTAAGTTTCCACTGAGGTCTACTAAGCGAGTTCTTGGATACAATTTGATTTCTTAATATGATTAGTGGTCTTTTTTACAATTCCAATTAGATGCTTGTCCAAAAAAATGAAAAAAAAAATTATATATAGTAATTATAAAATTGCGGGAGAATGATATCAAAATAATGTTATGTACCGATGATAATTGATCTAATTACCCATTTAGAATATGGATGTAGAGGTACAAAATTTAAAACCAAACTATACTTACTGTTATTACAATCGGAATTTAAACTTAAAGATAAGACAAAGCAAACATCTTTATGATGTTTGACAAACCAATACAACAATCTGATCTTTCTAAAATCTCAGAATAGGCATCAATAATCCGCGGTTTTATTCTGAAAATTTAAGTACTCGGCGGCGCGTTTGTCTCCCGCAGCTTCTTTTCTTCTGAAAGAATCTTGGCTAACCTTTAGCACAGAGCAATGTTAGCTGGTGAGAAATTTGACAAAGGATATTAATCAAATTTATGATTATATTGATAATGCTTTTCAACAATAAAATAGCGTTATAATTAAGAGAGATTGAAGCACTCCCAAGAGTGCATGATGGTTAATAGTGCTTACTTTATGAGTGCTTCTTCATTTGTGCCACCATTGGCCACAGGTTCTGATATACCTGTTATTAAATTCACCCTGGAAACTGGTTTCTTCAACAGCTCTTCACCAACTTGGACAAGGCTGTCCAAGTTGGTTTTTGTTGCTACATCAACAGAAGATGTGTTTCTGGTCAAAGTATCATCCTGGTAATGAGTGTCGTCAATCATCAACAGGTTTATGTTGTCAGAATTCTGAACAGTTTATGATAACAGAAACCTATATACATGTATGTTGAACAATAACCTGTATGCGGATATAGTTCTTTTCAGATTTAAGTGCTTGAAAAACCACACAAAGGTGGTAATCAACCAAGTCTGCACTTGCTTGGCTGAACGCATCAATTAATGGAGTTGAACCATCTTTAGTCAACCACCCCAAAACACCCCATTTCGCTGCCATTTTCGCATCATACTTTTTTTCGGCCTTTGCTGAACCTGTTCCTATCGATATCACAAGAAGTCGACC
Organism: Berberis vulgaris; assembly: GCA_963556465.1. Taxonomy (NCBI): domain Eukaryota; kingdom Viridiplantae; phylum Streptophyta; class Magnoliopsida; order Ranunculales; family Berberidaceae; genus Berberis; species Berberis vulgaris. Next base: position 16,529,281 of record OY747124.1, read on the forward strand.
ACAGTCCATGGGCTTTATGGTGAAGAAATCCAAGTTGTCCCTCAAAACTTGTTTAGTCACTTCACCAATGGCAAGCACAGCCTGCAGTTAAGTGTGACATTATATGTCTTAGTAGGGCTTCTGGTGATAGGTGTTAATCAGCAATACTTGGAACCAAGTCATCCATTCGAGATCCATAGTTCCACATGAGGATTACTCTGGAAGTGCCCATTGGTATCGTTAATTATATTACACTACATCAAATTGACATTTTTTAACAACTCCCAAAACATAATAGTCCACCAGACAATTTTAAGTCAAAGCTAAATTCAGTCAAAAAATGAAAAATAATTTCACAAAAAAAGTGATCCTGGATGACCATGAATAGTATCACTTGTAGCACTATCTTCTTCATGGTGATACGAATATTTTTTGGTGATACGAATATTGTATCACATTGTTTGTGAAAATGTGTAAAATTGTTTGGTGGACTGTTACAGCTCAAAAGCGATACTGGTTTTGGGAGTTATTACAAAAATGTCAATTTGGTGTAGTGTTAGAACATCTCGGTAGTATGGGTTATGAGGGGATTTAATGGGAGTAATGTCTACTTTGATTAGATTATTCGTTTTAGGAATAAATTACTGGATTATTAGCAGCGACGCCACCATCAGTGAGGTTAAACTCGGTTACTTGTCCATCTTTATCCGTATTTTGGAAATAATAAGTAGGAAGGTAAGTTGGTGCTGCTGAGGTGCCAATGCAAATGTCTGAAAGCTTAACGTCCAACATTGGGGTTGTTTTCATCTGCAAGAAAACGTAAAATTAGCATGGGCAAGAGAAACATATATGTTTATGTACATGAGACAGAACATAAAAAATGCTAATGTGTAGTGGGTATTATATCGTCTTCCACATTATTATTACGATAGAAAAGAGAACATTTATGCCTACAAGAATTTTTTTTTTAATGATACACCCTAGTGGCATCGTATTCTTGTAGTATACTTGTTTGCATGACATAACTTGTCAACTGACCAAGTCAAAAAAAAAGAGAGTCAATACATGTGTATATATATTTATTGGACATATAATCGTATTTTCTTAATGAATAGTCTATAAGATTGAACACCTTGGAGCATCATCTGCGATATGAAAACAAAACAAGAGATGGTTGAACCAAGAAATACGAAAGAATTTCTTGGTATATGTTAATAAATATAGGTGAGTTCTTCAGTACATTTTCAAAAGTCTGCACGATAAGGGTTCAACTGAAACATATTTTATAAAAATATTGGCAATTATGTTTTGAAATGTTCAGATATAATGACTAAAGCTTTCCCAGATAGAACAAGATGAAGATAATGATCAACCTCATAAGAGGAGAAGATGGTAGGTTGGAGTTCTTTGATATCAAAAGTAGGGATAACCACATTTGTCAAGGTCTGGTTCAGTTGTTTGTCTCCCAGTATCTTCCTCACAAGCTGACGAAGATACTTTCCATCATATTTAGGTCCATTTACTGCTTTAAACAGCTTTGACAATGAAGAGAACAAGCCACTGTAATTCAAAAGTTGGTCAGTCATTCAAACAGAGAAATATTAACATCGAACACACATAATTTACATACCGTACTCTAGTACCTCGATTGTGGAAAAATCTTAGGGCTGTTCTCTAGGTAGAAAGGAATGATATCTTTAGCAGCGAATAGAGGACGGTTTTGTTCATCTGGTGCAGTTAGCATGGCAGTCACCAGCCCACCAGTGCTTGTCCCTGCAATTACATCGAAATAATCTGCCAATCTTACTCCCTCACCATCCAATACCTACCAATACAAACCCCTTGGTGTTAGAACATGGATTGTAATGAGAAGCACCAAAAAACATGCGAAAATACATTATATTTGCAAATGGAACTTAGCATGCATGTCGAATATACCTGAAGTTGAGATTCAAGGAAGGTGAGAATGGTCCCGGGAATGATCCCTCTGATGCCACCTCCGTCGATACTTAGAATGGTAACAAGTTTTCCATAGGTTGGGGGTAGCATGATGATGTTCTAAGAAGGATTGTAAACGAAAGATTCTGCGTGTTCAGATAAATAAGAGAATATGTGATTAGAGAGGAGAGACTTAAGTGCAGTTGTGTTGTCTCGAGTTTGCTATGTGCATGAGCTATTTATAGTGTGCAGCAGAAGAAGGATGAGAACATGAAGCGTCCTTGGTTGAATTCTTTTTGAAGGATCTCGCTTAGGGGGTGTTTGGTTGCGTGGAATTTCAGTGTTCTAAAAATCGGCCTACTTAGGCGCTAGAAGGTAGAAAACCGCTTAGATTAATGGCTGAGCGGGTTTTTGGGCGGTTCTGGGCAGTCTGGGCGGGTCTAGGCGGGGTCTGGGCGGCCTAGGCGGTTTGGGCGATTTTTTTTTAATTTTTTAAATAAGGCTGATTGTGTTCTTATTTTATTTTTCTTTCATCTTTTTTAGAAATAAAATATTTAATTATTTTTTATTCAGTATATGTCTAAATGTAGCAAATGTAGATTTTATCAAACCTGACTGAGGTTATTCATGCAATTTGAAGAAAAATAAAAGAGTAGGTTTGGATATTTGTCCATAAATTCAATTTTATATAAAGTACCCATCATGACCAACTTCAGTAATTTGAGTTTTAATAAATTTTGTTCATGATTGTTAATTTTTCATGTTTTTAAATTTTGCATATGTATCTTGGTATTAAATTGGATGTAATTGATAAGATATTATGCTTAACTTTTGTAAATTATTAAAGTTATAATACAAAACCTAAAACCGCCTAGGCACCTGCTCGCCGTCCGCCCAGCGCCTAGCGCTTTTTATAACACTGTGGAATCATATGCCATAGGAATCCATGAAGGGGCTTCTATATTTTAGGCTAATTTGAGATATAACTCCACAGGCACTATTGATTTTGTTATCAATCGTGGGAATGAAAGTTTCATGAACATGAAAATCACATGCCTTGGGAGACCAAGTAGTGAGATTCTCATGTTCATGAGACTTTCATTCCCACCATTGATCACAAGATCAAATGGTGGATATGGAGTGATATTTCAATTTAGTCTAAAATATAGGGGTCTCCTCATAAATTTCCATGACATATGATTCCATGCAACCAAACACACCCTTAGTTGACTCTGAATTATTATTATTATTATTATTATTATTAATTTATGTTTTTCTTTTAAAAACTTTTTTCCCCTCTCACCCCATATACTCTGCCGAAATGGTTCCAATTCTGGACTTGTAATTTCATCGCCACAGACATACCACTGAGCTCGCTCGTACTCCATTAGTTGACTCTAAAATTTCATTTGCTTGTTTTGAAACATTTAGTGATTGGATTAAGTCCAAAAACTCTAGTTTTAAGAATTTGATTTGATCAACTAACCAGCTGCTGTCACCAGTTGCACGTGATCTTTATACATGAGTTATTCTTTGTAGTTTGCAGTTATGTTTAAATCTATACTTGTCACCAAAATAATTTAATTCAGAAAATAAATTAAAACCATTATCACATTCAAAAATGGTTACAAGAATTTACAATTAATAGAAAAAAAAAAATGGTCCATTTGGCCTGACATCATTTTACTTTTTTTTTTAGTAGACATTGTAAATTTGTTTGATATATATATATATATATATATATATATATATATATATATATATATATATATATATTTTTTTTTTTTACTTTTATGTATTATCACTTGGTTGAAATATACCCATTTAGCAATTAGGAGTTTACAATCCCTTTCATCTTTTCAAACGTGTACTAAGATTTGGATCATGTTTGTGACACCGTAACATCCAAGCATGCATAATTGGAAGGTAGCCAAACACCTGCAACCAATATAAAAATGCAAAACACAAACAATGTCGCTCCTTTTAAGGTTGTTCTATTCCTTTCGAAAAGCTTGTTACTTGCTCACCTACAATCTTGCTCACCAATTGTAGGATAGTTGGTCGGACTTCACTCTCCTTGTGAGAGGTCATGGGACATCCCTATAAAGCTTATCATGCACGCACTGATTAATTCAATTAGTTTATGGAGTAATTATACGCTGGCTTGTTCAGAAGCTTTTTTGAAGATTTTTTTTAATATTTTTTACTCATTTTTAAAACACAACCACAAACACCATTCACACAAAGAATAGAAGGGTAGAAGTGTCAAAAAACTTTAAAAAAACACTCGAACAACGCAGCGTAAAAGTTGTCTATTTTATGAGATGAGACCAACTTAGTTTCATGCAGGGCAGGTCAGGTTGTATGCGTGTTCTCTGCAAATTAATTGACCATCGATTCAAACAATTCAAATTTTTTTCAAAAAGTCTAGGCAGACATGGATGTAATGGGGAGGGGATCAACTTGCCCCACTGACTTTTGATTTTTTTTTTTTCGATTTGCCAATCCTGCAATATCGACAACACCATCCTGCCCCACTCCTTCCTCTCTCCCTCTGTTCTTTGTGACGCTGACGACCCTGTCCTGTCGCTTTCTTATTTTTTACTCCCTTTATCTGTTTACTGCGAGATCGACAACCGCCCCGTCTCTTCCTCTCTTCATCTCATTCCCTTTCTGTTTAATTTATTTCCCTTTCCCACCATAGCTACCGACCATCAGCAACCCCAAACTTTTTTGTCTGCATTGAGGAAAAAGAAGATTTTTTAAATATTTTCTCTAGATTAATTCGTATATCGAGGTCTTTTTTATTTTTATTCACAAGATTTTTTTAGAGATACATGAAAATTTTGATCCATTAATTTTTTTTTCAAGATACATGTTTGCATCTCAAGATTCATTTGTGGGTTATTGCTTGAAGAACATTTTGATAATCAACGTGAGCCTTTTGACAGCCAATGCATGCTGACTGCTAGTCCCGAGGGAGACTACAATAGTGATTAATATTGGGGTATCCTCTAATTAGCTATTTTTATAGGAAAAATCGCAAATAATCCAAGTTTTATTGTAAACATAAATTTAATTTGAAATTAATTTTTGCCCCTTAACTTTATATATCAATTTGATTTGTCCTCCATATATATTTATCTTTTATGCTCCTAAAAAGTAGCTTGTTGGATCCATTTTTCTCCCTCATAGATTAGATGGAGTTTTGTTTAGTAATTGGTATTTTGTATATATATTTATGTATTGTTCAAATTTTAACAAAAATTATGTTAATGTAATTAACTATAATATAATCATTAATTAACTATGCTCATCACTCCGCCTCCGTTCAAAAAAAATCTTAGCTCCGTCACTATGTCTAGGATCTCTGTTCGAAGTTCTGTGGGTTACATTTGAAAGATAGGAAGAAGTCAGTGGGGGTAAAAAGAAGATCAGAGATTGGATTAGTTTTATGTTAGTGGGTATATTTATATTAACATCTCTCCAAACCATGGATTGGTATACCTGTTTCCAATATAAAATACATGGATGAGTGCGGAAAACACTTCTCCTAATCAAAAGCTAGCTTCTGGTCGATGATTGAACCTTACTGATTTGGTGTTGTACCTATTTATGAAACTGAAGGCGACAGCCACTCGGATGCTTTTCTCTTATCTTCTCTACGGGATTGATGATTATTTCACTTATGTTTTTAGTTTTTTCTCGGTTATTGTCACGATCAAAGGTGTACGGGTTGAGTGCGTGCGTGAGTCTCGGAGCCCATTGGAGATGCTCTTACTGACCCAAACTCAACCTAGCGAGGGTGCGTGTGCAGACACCGCCCCGGCCTGAAAAAGATTGTCTGTTACATTATTAGTCTGGCATCTACTTGGCCTAGAACTAATCCTCACTCATTATTAATATTCAGAGTCTTAGCGTTTACTTGATGTCGAACTAATTCCCAAGGATCGAACCAGACACATACCTTTCAGTTTAGACTAAAACTTGTTGCAAGACTCGATCTATATATGTAACCATTTTTTGTGAAATTACATTATTGGAGAGTTTGGTACAGTGATATCGAATTTGATTTTGGATTGTGGTATGTAATTAGTCATATTCTATTCTATTTAAGTGTAACGCTGCATAAATGTGATTCCTGTTTTTAATAATCATATCAATCAGAAATTGAAGTAGAATGCTTTCTAGGGGTGGGCACAGTTCAGATCGGTTTAGAATTGGGCTTGTCCCAGCCCCAGTCCCGATCCTGGATAGCTAATTTTCTTGGGCACTGCCACCTATATATCGGGGATTGTAGTCTGCCTTGAGAAACATGATTCAATTGATTAGATTTGGCATGCATGTGAGGATATCATCAATGAGTTTGATATTAAAATATATTAATCATAAAACCAATTGGTATATATATATATATATATATATATATATATATATATATATATTGTTATGTTGAGTGTCAATCAGGCAATCTCTTAAATTTTCGACACAAACGATAATATTTGCATTTATCACCGCACACTCACTGTTAAACTTGGAGTGGTTTTCTTGCATGGTACGTACTTAATCCCTTGATGAAGAAGCCGACCGACACTATTTTAGCTTTGATTGATGCTCTTTCAGGTTTTGAGGTCACTAAGTTAAGTGATAATATGTGGGTTAACTCATCAAGTGATTCATCAATATTATATAGCAAATGTTAGATAGGAAATCCATATACCATGATGTACACATTTTCAAAAATATGTAACGTACGAAATTAATAGTGGTTCACCACACAGCATCAAAATATCAGAGAACTGGATGCTGCGTAACACTAACGAAACAACAATTTTTATGCTAACATATATATATGATGATTTCAAGTTAAGAACTGATTATCTTATCCACACAAAATAAACAATAAGTTAATGAAATTGGACAGGGACTTAGTAGCAGACCTTGCTTCATGAATTTCTTATCGTGGATGATCAAAATAAATATAATTGTAATACAGGAGGTTACAAATAATATTCACGTGGAAAACATGTTTTTGTATTATATTTGGTGCACTAATATTGAACAATCAAATAAAAAAAAATATCACTCGAAAGCTATCCAAGTTATAAGCCTAGCTATATTTATTGAGACTAGAAGTACACTCCACCCGTTCAGTAGATCCCAACTTTGATATATGCTAGATATGGTCTCTCTATCAACTTAAGCTTTTAGAAAAGTTGACAATTTAACTAGTATTAGAGTTTTGGTAAGAGGTTTGATTCTCGCCCAGCACAATTGCTAAGATATTTTTCAGCCATTGCACTAAGGGGGAGTATTGAGACTAAAAGTCAACAATGCTAGATATGCCCTCTCTATATATTGAGGAGCACTTATCAAATCGAGCTGAAGCTTCAGTATGTTATTTCCTGATGTTAATTCGAACAATTACTCGAAGTTTTGGCTCAAGCGGATGAGCAACAAACATATTTCAGATAGAAGCACTAAAAACAAAACTATGACCAAGTGATTTCTGTTGGGACAAATATCAATAAAACAATACCAAGAAAATAATCTAAAACAATAATAAACGAGACAACAAGATTTACGTGGAAACCCCTTCAATGTGAAGGGAAAAACCACGGGACAAATCCGAGAGAATCCACTAATCAAATAAGAAGAAGTACAATAACTTCTCAAGCTTTTTGCCCAAAACTTGAGTAATACAATGAGTAAATACACAGGTTACCTCACAGCAAATTAACCTAAAAGCTTTTTCAACTTCTTCTACCAAATCAATCGACAAAACTAAGTCGATATCGCAGCCACGCGTCACACTTTTTCGTACAAAATCACGCCCAAAGAATCAGACACAAAGTTACCGTCCACGCGCACACAGTCGCACCAAACACCAAAGAGAATATTATGTTCTATGTTGCTTATTCACGCAACAACTTCTCTGAAAATACTATATCATAAAACTCTGTATTATGCACCTATTTATATGTGTTTGCAACCACCCAAATAGAACATTGTTTCTATTTAATTAACCGGCTGCCAAATAGAACTTTGTTTCTATATTCGAATAGAACTTTGTTTCTATTTAATTAACACCGCCTCAAATAGATATTTGTTTCTATATTTAAATAGAACTTTGTTTCTATTTAATTAACACCGCCTCAAATAGAACCTTGTTTCTATTTATTTCTGTTTTTGTTTCTTATTAAAAACATTTTTTCCTTATTCAACAAAACTTGAAATTATGTTTGATTACTTACCAAAGTTGGATCCACCATAATGGGCAGGACCTCAACAAATCTCCCCCTCCAGACCATTAGGGAAGAATCACCGCATAATCATATTAGGCCATTCCAATGAGTTTTCTATAGAACTCATGTCTTCCTTTTGGAACTACTTTTGTCATCATGTCGGAAGGATTTTCACTAGTATGAATCTTTGCAACCTGGAAACAATTATTCTCAAGCACATCACGTATCCAGTGGTAACGTGTATCAATATGCTTGGTAAGTCCATGTCCTACCATAAAGAAGTCAAACTTCTTATACCACTGTCTCGGAGCCTGTTTCAATCCATAAAAACTTTTCTTTAATCTGCAAACCATATGTTATTTCCCATTCACTTCAAAACCCTCTGGTTGTGCCATGTAAATTTCTTCATGCAAATCCCCATGAAGAAATGCAGTTCTAACATCTAACTGCTGAATCTCAAGATCCAGGCTAGCTGCAAGACTTAACACTACTCTAATGGATGTGATCTTCACCACGGGTGAGAATATCTCATCAAAATCTATCCCCTTCTTTTGCGCAAAGCCTTTTACCACTAGCCGAGCTTGTGTTTCACATTCTTTCCATCACCATCCTTTTTCAATTTGTACACCCATTTATTCTTCAAAGGTTTTCTACCTTTTGAAATGTCAACTAAATCATAAGTACCATTCTCATGCAAGGAACTCATCTCTTCTTGCATAGCTTTCATCCAACTATCTTTATCTTTATAATCTAGGACTTTTTGAAAATTTTCTGGTTCACCTTCTTCTATAAGGAAAACATACTCATCATTGGGGTACCTCTTTGAAGGTTGGTGCTTTCTGGTAGACCTTCTTAATTGAGGCTCTACTATTTCTTGCTGAAGGGGTTGCTCTTCATGCGCAGTCTCATCTGTTTCTACATGATCATCATTAACAACTTCATTTTCTGGCATATGGTCACCAACTATATCATTTGGCATCTCTCCCCCATTTTCAACATGCCACAAAGGAGGAGGAAGTGGTGTAAGATCTGCTACCTCATTATTTATCTGCTTGGGCTTTTCAATTTTCTCAAAATCTGCAATGGTATGATCTTCATAAAATACCACATCTCTGCTTCTAATAATTTTCTTATTCTCAAGATCCCATAATCTGTAGCCAAACTGCTCATCTCCATAACCAATGAAAATACATGGAAATGCCTTCTTATCAAGCTTTACTCTCTTCTCTTTCGGTACATGAACAAATGTTTTACAGCCAAATACCTTCAGATGAGAGTATGAACTATCTTTCCCTCTCCACACTCTTTTTGGAATGTCATCATCTAAAGGAAATGAATGAGACATGTTGATCAGATAACAAGCTGTACTAGCAGCGTCAGACCAGAACTCTTTTGGAAATTTAGCCATGCGAAACGTGCATCACGCCTTTTCTACAATAGTCCGGTTCATTCTTTCTGCTACCCCATTATGCTGTGGAGTGCCAGGACTTGTCTTTTCATGCCGTATACCAAGCTTACTACAATAAGCTTTAAATTCTTTTGATGTGTACTCGCCACCATTATCATTACGGAAACACTTCAAAACTCTATCTGTTTCTCTTTCAACCTTGGCATGAAACTGCTGGAATAGCTGAAAAACTTGGTCCTTAGATCTGAGAAAATATATCCACACCTTTCTTGATGCATCATCAATAAATTTCAAGAAATATCTACTACCACCAAGAGATTCTACTTTAATGGGACCACAAACATCAATGTAAACCAAATCCAACAAGCCATATTTTCTTTTTGATGATCTACGAAAATGAAACTCTATGATGTTTACCAAATAAACAATAATCACGGGAGTTAAGAGGAGTACCTTTCAAGGAGGGAATTAATTTTTTCTTTTCTAAGAGTTGCATGTCTTTCTCACTCATGTGTGCAAGTCGCCTATGCCACAAGTTTGTAGAAGAACCATCTTCAGCTGCATTCAAACCAATCTTACACAATTTCACCCGAGTCTTGTATAATGTGCAACACGCCTTACCTTTTGCCCCAACAAGTGAACCTTTGGTAAGCTTCCATTCATCAGTACCAAAATAATTAATATACCCTTGTTTATCCAAAACAAGTCCAGAAATCAGGTTCAGACGAAGATCAGGAACATGACGTACATCTTTCAAAGTCAATGTGCACCCCGTATTAGTCTGGACACACACATCACCTATTCCCACTATTTAGAGTTGTTAGTGTTTCCCATATTCACACTGCCAAAATTTCTTGCTCTATAAGTAGTGAAATAGTCTTTCCTTGGGGTTGCATGATAAGATGCTCCAATGTCAATAATCCATTCGCTTCCTTCATTTGCAACATGCAAACATTCACCTTCGCCATACAAAAGAGCCACGGGTTCATCAGTAACAGCAACTGTAGCTTCTTTACTATCATCATTCTTCACTTTTCCCTCTTTCAAATCTCTTTTGTAACTATAACATTATTTTCTGAAATGGCCTGGTTTACCACAATAATGACACTTAAAACTTCTATCTCTTGACTTTGATCTCCCTTATGACTTATCACGGTTCTTATCATAACCATGATATTTCTTATATTTTTCTTTCCCCCTGTTTTCAGTCACAAGTGCTTGGGAATGATCAGTACCGGCATACTTTATTCTAGTCTCTTCATTAAATAAACTACCGGTAACCATCTCCATGGTAAGTTGTCCATTCGGTGCCGAATTACTAACCGACACCACCAATGTTTCCCAACTTTCTGGTAATGAGCTAAGAAGTAATAGTGCTTGCATTTCATAATCTAACACTATCTTCATGTTGAAAACTGATTCACCACACTTTGCACCTCATTCAAGTGCTCAGCAATAGAACTACCTTCCTTGAATTTCAAGTTCACAAACTTCCTGATCAAGAAGACCTTGTTTGCAGTGGTTTTCCTTTCATATAAATTCTGCAGTTTGGTCCAAAGAGCATGTGCAGACGTCTCAGCTGACACATGATGAAATACTGAATCATCTAACCATTGCCTAATGTGACCAATAGCCTTTCTGTTTAATTTCTTCCAGTCTTCTTCTGACATATCCTTGGGTTTAGCTGCATCTCCCTCAATTGGAGGGTACAAATCCTTACAGTATAATATGTCTTCCATCTTGGCTTTCCAAATAACATAGTTTGAGCCATTAAGGCTAATCATCCTTGTATTGTTGTTATTTTTCATGTCAACTCTCTTAATTGACAATCTCCCAACAATTGCTCTGATACTACTTTGTTAGGACAAATACCAATAAAACAATATCAAGGAAATAATCTAAAGAAATAATAAACGAGACACCAAGATTTACGTGGAAAACCCTTTAATGTGAAGGGAAAAACCACGGGGCAAATCCGAGAGAATCCACTAATCAAATAAGAAGAAGTACAATAACTTCTCAAGCTTTTTGCCCAAAGCTTGAGTAATACAAGAAGTAAATAACACGGGTTACCTCACAACAAATTAACCCAAAAGCTCCTTCAACTTATTCTACCAAATCAATCGACAAAACTAAGTTGATATCGCAGCCTTGCGTCACACTTTGTCACACAAAATCACGCCCAAAGAATCAGACACAAAGTTACTGTCCACGCGCACACAGCCGCACCAAACACCAAAGAGAATACTATGTTCGCTGTTGCTTATTCACGCAACAGCTTCTCTGAAAACACACTGTCATAAAACTCTGTATTATGCACCTATTTATACTTGTTTGCAGCCACCCAAATAGAACCTTGTTTCTATTTATATAACCAGCTACCAAATAGAACTTTGTTTCTATATTCAAATAGAACTTTGTTTCTATTAATTAACACCGCCTCAAATAGAACTTTGTTTCTATATTCAAATAAAACTTTGTTTCTCTTTAATTAACACCGCCTCAAATAGAATTTTTTTCTATTTTTTTATGTTTTTGTTTCTTATTGAAAACCTTTTTTCCATATACTATGTTTCGTATGAAATTAATAGTGGTTCACCACACAACATCAGAATATCAGAAAACTGGATGCTGCATAAGACTAACGAAACAACAATTTTTATGCTAACGTATATGTGTGTTGATTTCAAGTTAAGAATTGATTATCTTATCCACACAAGATAAACAATAAGTTAATGAAATTGGACAAGGACTTAGTAGCAGACCTTGCTTCATGAATTTCTTATCGTGGATGATCAAAATAAATATAATTGTAATACAGGAAGGTTACAAACAATATTCACGTGGAAAACATGTTCTTGTATTATATTTGGTGCACTAATATTGAGCAATTAAATAAAAAAAATATCACTCGAAAGCTATCCAAGTTATAAGCCTAGCTATATTTATTGAGACTAGAAATACACTCCACCCGTTCAGTAGATCCCGACCTTGATATATGCTAGATATAGTCTCTCTATCAACTTAAGCTTTTAGAAAAGTTGACAATTTAACTAGTATTAGAGCTTTGGTCAGAGGTTCGATTCTCGCCCAGCACAATTGCTAAGATATTTTTCAGCCATTGCACTAAGGGGGAGTATTGAGACTAAAAGTCAACGATGCTAGATATTCCCTCTCTATATATTGAGGAGCAGTTATCAAATCGAGCTGAAGCTTCAGTATGTTATTTCCTGATAATAATTCGAACAATTACTCGAAGTTTCGGCTCAAGCGGATGAGAAACAAAATATTTCAGATACAAGCACAAAAAGACAAAACTATGACCAAGTGATTTCAGCAATGAGATTTGAAGCCCTTGAACCTTATACTCTAAAAATCGGTGAATAACTTAAAATTCTAGCTTGTATACGTTACTGGATTATAATTTACAAAATCTCTCCTCAGTATTTGAATGTGCAGATATGATGATAATGAATCACTGAAGTGAAGTCTCATCAAAGTATATATGCGGAATCTGCAGCAGGTAAGGGGAAGGCTGCCACTCTAGCATCCCCATTTGTTTCCTTTTTCTTGTAATTAGCCTTAAAGCAGGCTTGTGTAAGCTTCTTTGTTCTTCTTCCTCAAGTTGGATCTCTGGCATTTCCTCCAACTTCCTTTTTTGCTCTTGCCATTCTATAGCTTCTCATTTATCCGAGCAAATGAATAGCAGACTTGATTTGTATAAACACACAAGTTTATGCAAATTTTGTGCACAAAATGCAGAAATTTGTGTGTTCACGCAAAGCATATTTATACATGTACAAACAAAGGATCTTCTACTTTTTCCCCATAAATGCAACTTTTTTTCATGCACATAAACACAAACTTTCTAAAAGTCAAAATTTTGGAACAATAGCGCTGTCACTTTTACCCATTGAAAAATAAAACAATCATGAACATTGAGTTACAAACTGAAAATCTCAATCCATGCTTAATTTTTACAAACACAAAGTTTAATCACTTGAAAATAATCACAGAGAAGTTCGGAAAATCAGAATATGATTGGATATGTAAAGAATTGTATTGAAATATTATTGTAATATTGTAGTGTGTAATATCATTGATGAATACAAGCTTATAAAGCTAACTCTGACCTAACCTTGTAGAGATAGGAAACCTAAGACTTCTATTCTATTCTGACTTTCCTAACCTATTCTGTAACACTTTCTTATTTTGTAACATAGGTAGACTTCTGTTTTGTAACACTCTCCTATTTTGTAACATAGGTGGACTTCTATTCTTTAATACTCCCCCGCAAGTTGGACATATAGACGCAGACAAAATGTGCAGCTTGGAGGAAACTTTGAAGTCCTATTTGGTGATGAAATCATTACTGATTGTCTAATTCTGGTTCCTGTTTGAAGAAATTATGACTCAATTTGAGTCTTGGTATTGCTCAATTCGAGTCAACACAGATTTTGGATGATTTCTGTATGAAGAAATCCTGACTCAATTCGAGTCTTGGTATTGCTCAATTCGAGTCAATACAGATTTTGGATGATTCCTGTATGAAGAAATCGTGACTCAATTAGAGTCTTGGTACTGGTGATTCCTGTATGAAGAAATCATGACTCAATTTGAGTCAACACAGATTTTGGATGATTCCAAAATGGTGGGTGTGAATAGTGGAGTTAAAGAGATTCAAATTTCTTTCTTTTCCCTCCGTTTCTTCTTCTTCTTCTTCTCTGCCGTGCGATCTGATGTGCGACCAAACATGTAACAAGAAGAGAGAGAGGACGAGTGAAAGATCGCGTGGTCTACATCTGTCTGGGTGACGTTGCTGCTGTTCTTTGTTGAATTGAGTAAAACTCGGGGTGCTAATAGCCCAGAGCTTTATATTAGTTTGAAGAAATTCTTTCATTTTCTTCTTCTTCTGGGACTTGGGCTTTGAGAGCCATGGCCAGATCTTGACTTCATATGTTATAATTGGTAGGAGTAAGCGATTGTGAAACAAGAGCCACCCCAGGTATATGGTGAGGTGGTGGTGTTTGAACCACTACTTGTATTGTCGCTCATGGTGACGGCGACTACATAGTGTACTGGTGGCTCTGACTGAACCTTGAGTGCTAATAGTCTGATCCTTTAAAACAAGTTTTTTTGTGGTACTGTGTAAAGCTTGGGGTGCAAATAGCCCAGAGCTTTAAACAGTTCAAGATTTCTTCTCTTGGTCCCTTACTGTTGCTTCGTTTGAAGAGGAGATGAACTGCTTTGTTGGTTGCTGAAGAAGAGAAGTTGTTGTTGCGTGAAGACAGAGAACGAACTGCTTGAATCCCTCTTGCGGTTGCCTCCCTTCTTGGCTGCAAATTAACTCTTGGTGGCTGTTGTTGTGATCTCTTTGTGTGCTGATTCGTGAAGGAGGATCTCTTTTGCTGCTGATTTTGTGAAGGAGGATCTCTCTGGTTGACAGCAGTTACTGGTGGATGGCGGATGGCGAGATGGTAAGGACGAGGTGCGTCCCTGTTTCATTGGACGGTGTTGGCGAGGACGTGTTGCTGGACGAGCTATGGCGTCCCTGTTTCTATGTTTGTGTGCGGTAGCATGTTCTGTGCGAAAGCTAAGCAAGGCGATGACTTGTGATTTCCCTTCCTTGCCTCTTGTGCGTAGTCATCGGAGGCGGGGAAGAGTTTGATTCCCCGTAGTTTTTTTAGGTCACCAAAGAATCTTTTTGCTCTGATACCATGTAAAGAATTGTATTGAGATATTATTGTAATATTGTATTGTGTAATATCATTGATGAATACAAGCTTATAAAGCTAACTTTGACCTAACCTTGTAGAGATAGGAAACCTAAGACTTCTATTATATTCTGACTTTTCTAACCTATTTTGTAACACTTTCTTATTTTGTAACATAGGTAGATACTCTCCTATTTTATAACATAGGTAGACTTCTATTTTTTATAACATAGGTAGACTTCTATTCTTCAACATGATAGGTTATTATGAAGACTTGGTAGGTGGGGATTTTGCCTCTCAAAGCCTCCTTTAGTCAGAGAAATGTCGCTATCCTGTAAACACTAGCATAAATATTACTAAGCAAAAGTACAACTAATTTCACTTGGTCAGATAATTTACATGTTTCACTTCCAATAACTAAAAAAATATCGCTTTTTTTCCCTCGACCTGTTAGGGAAAACTTCTACTGAAAACTAATAGAATAAAAATAAATAAGAGTACTTACTTTATGAGAGCTTCTTCATTTGTGGCACCGCACAGCTTCCCAAACCTCTGTTCTTAAGTTCACTCTGGAAACTAGCTTCTTCAACAACCCCTCACCAATTTGGACAAGACTGTCCAAGTTCTTCTTTGTTGATATATCGACAGAAGAATTTGCTCCAGTCAATGCGTAGTCCTGTTGTTTTGTCGTACAAAATGAAAATCATTAATTCCATGTTATTATACATTGTGTGTCTGCATATATAGTGAACAATCTGTACCTGTATGCGTATGTAGTTCATTTGACACGTAAGGGCATCGAAAACAACAGAAATATGGTAATCAACCATGTCTGCACTTGCTTGGCTGAATTCATCAACTAATGGAACTGAACCACCATTAAGTAGCCATCCAAATGCACCCCACTTGGCCGCCATCTTTGCATTGTATTTATCTTTGGTTTTTGCTGCACCAGTTCCAACAGATACAACAAGAAATCAAGAATAGTCCATCGGTTTTATGGGGAAGAAATCTGCATTTTGATTGGAAATTTGTTGGGTAACTTCACTCATAGCGACCAAAGCCTGTAATCAAAGCGCGACAATCTCATAGTATCTATTCAATGCTACTATTAATTCAAAAACTCAAAGGCTTTAGGGGCGGATATATTCACATGTACCTCAAATAATAGGATAGGTTGCAAAATAGTTTTATACTTCAATATAATTTCCCATTTTTTATGTGGCAAGTATTATTAACGGACTGTTAGCAGCACACCACCATCAATTAGGTTAAACTCGTATACCTTTCCATCATTGCCTGTGTTTCTGAAATAATAAGTAGGAAGATAAGCTGGTGTTGCCGAGGTGCCAATGCATATGTATGCAACTGAGTGTCCAACACGGAGCTGGCTGTAACCTATGATATATAGCAAAATTGACATTACTAATACAAAGAATGGGTTGCAGAGCCAATGACATGATAACTCAACGGTTAGAGCTTGGCGGATGGTACCACTAAGTCATGGGTTCAAACCCAGCTTGCGGCATCTTTATGGGTTCTGAGATCCTATAAAAACCCTGCTTGCCTTTAAAAAAAAAAAGAATGGGTTGCAGAATAATTTCATTCATCTAAAAAGAGATACTAAAAAAAATATGAGTATTGATTTGTGAAAGCCTGCAGTATATTCTATTCTACTTTTAAATTTTAAACACTATGCTTAATTAAGACAATTCATAAAAATAAAAACAAAAGTTTTACCAAAAAAAAAAAAAAAACCAATTAAAAAAAAAACTTACCCCTTCCCTCCCCCAAAGAAAAAAAAAAATTTTTTTTTTTCTAAAAACACCATTTCTTTATTTAAGTTTTCAACCAAACATAAGAAAAGTGGAAAATCCCCTTTAACATTTTCCTCGGACTTCACGTATAATGTCTTCATCCTCCTCCACGCACCAGTGTAAGATCTCCGCTCCTTCTATCTTTCATCTCATCTCCTAGCATTGGTCTTTCCTCGTTCTCAAAAAACCCCCCAAACAAGCCGGTTAGGGCTGCAATCAATGGGGTTGGTCATGTTTAAAAAAAATGTGAAAAAGAGGACCAAAACCAATCACTAGTTTTAAACTCGTGTTACTCATTTTGATCAAGTGAATTTTTTTTTGAAAAGATAACGAAACCTAATCACTAGTTTTGAAATCGCATGATTGGGTTTTGTCATATTAAAATTTTTTTGGTGAATAGATGACTATACACAATCATGCGATCATAAAGCTAATGACTAGTTTTGGTGATGTATAAAAAAAATGTTAGTGAAAAAGATAACCGAACCCAATTACTAGTTTTGAGGTTTTGGTCATGTTAAGTTTTTGTATGAACATATGACCAAAATCAGTCACGTTGTGTTTTATGTTGAAATATTGAATTTGAGACATACTTATATTATGACTCACTCATTGAGCTTTATCGTGTGTTAAAAAAAACAATAAAAAATATATATTCTAAAACCAAACAAATATTAAACAAAAATTCTTGTTCTGATTAAATAGAAAATGTAAATCATGTAAGAATAAAAATCAATCATGAATATTAAGGATGTTAGCCAACTCATGTGCACACACTACAAAAAAAACACCTTTGAGCAACGATACGATTTCGTTGCTCAAAATGAACTTAAAGCGACAAACCATTCATTATCATCGCGTGTTTGCAAAAATTAGTTACCTAGATAAAGTGACGAACTTATTCGTCGCGTAAATCACACTGACACGACGAAACTTAAACCTTCGTTGAGAAATATTTGGCGACAAAGATTTGTCACCTAAAACGAGCATTTTCGTCACCGTAAAATGATATTAATGTTTTCAATTGTCCACTTTGAGTGACCAACTTAAACATACTATGGCGATGAAATAGTTCATAGCGTAAGATTTGACCTGTTTATCTTCTTCACGAAGCAGAACAATGAGATCTATGTTTTTTCTTTATTTTTCTCATCTCAATTGATCCCTCTCTCACTATATACTCAAAGTCTCCAACCTTTAGTCTCCATCCCTTTCTCCCTGCGTCGCCGACCACCCACCTCCAATTGTCTCTTTCTCTCACCAGAGAACGGTGAGGAAATTGCTTCAAATTTAGAATTTTATCTTTTATTTTTTTGAATGTTCGTGAAATTAGGTTGCGATCGTGGGATTTTCAAGAGCGTCTCATATTGTTTTTCAAGTGCAGACTAGATATTTATTAATTAATAATATCTACGTCGTCCATTTGAAAAATTGTAATGAGATGTTGCCGAAATTTTCCCACATCGAAACCTAATCGCGTTAATGTCGTTAAATACGACACAAAATTGTACACTCTCGAATGATAGGACCCTTACTGAATGATAGTGTCGTTAACTCACTTGAATTCTCATTGTTTATAATTTGAAAACATGCGCAATGGAAAACAATGGATACAAAATCTGGAAAATGTTTTGATGAATACTTAGATGGGATCGGAAGCTTCGTTGAGTTTGGAAGGACACATGTCACTGGTACGACCAATCATATTAAGTGTTCGTGCCAAAGTTGTAATAATTGTTACTGGTAGACAATCAATACGGTTCAATATCATTTGGTGAGGTATGAGATGATTCAAAACTATACGAGGTAGATTTATCATGGGGAACAACAGGAGGTTGGTTCGACTAATCACGTTCCCAGCCACTTGTGCAGCACATTGATGAAACATCCGTAGATGATAATGACCAAGTTATGGGTATAATTAATGAAGTTTATCCATATGCATTGATGAACGAAGATGTCGTTGATGATATGGTAGGAGATACCTATCGCCCAACATGTTGCAAAGTGAAGAGTTAGAAAACTATAAACGACTATCGAAACAATCCCAACAAACATTATACCTGGGTTGCACAAAGTTTTCCCTACTTACTGCCATTGTGAAGTTGATGCATTGCAAAGTGAAACATCATATGTCAAATAAATGTTTTTCTCATTTAATGGGGATTATGAAGCGGATGCTTTCGAAGGAAAACATTTTGCCTGAGGATCAAAGTAACGCGCAGAAAATATTGAACGATCTCGGTTTGGGGTATCAAAAAAATTCATTCTTGCAAATACAACTGTGCATTGTTTTATAAGAAAACTGAAGGGATGGATGCATGCCCTGTTTGCAATGAGCCAAGATATAAGCCTAGTTCCAGTAATAGAACGAAGAAAATTCCATAACAGGTTTTGCGTTATCTTCCACTAAAGCCTAGATTGTAGTGATTGTACATGTCAACACATACTGTGAGTTACATGAGATGACACAAGGAAAGAAGGGTTGATAATGATTTTTTGCAACATCTTGCATATGGAGAGTCTTGGAAAACATTTGATAATATGCATCCCAATTTTGCAGAAGACCCGCGCAATGTTAGATTTGGGGTTGTAATTGATGGATTTAATCCGTTCGGGAATATAAGCTCAACTCACAACAAATGAACTGTCGTTGTTGTTCCTTATAACTTGCCCCCTGGAATGAGTGTGAAAAAAATTTAACAATGATGACTCTATTAATTCCCAGTCATCCCGGAAGGGACATTGATGTTTATTTATAGTCGTTGGTTGATGAGTTAAAAAACTTATAGGAAAATAGTATACGTACCTTTGATAAGTCTACCAACACAATGTTTACGTTGAGAGCAGCAGTGATGTGGATTATACATGATTTTCCCGCTTATGGGAATATTTCAGGTTGGAGTACTTAGGGCTATAAGGCATGTCTGGTATGCAACGATGATGTAACGTCCGATTAGCATACAGGGAAGATTTGTTATACGGGTCAAGGTAGATGGTTGTCGCAGGATCACGAGTGGCGAATGAATGAGGTGAACTTTGATGGAAACCCAGATAACCGCACCAAACCTAAAAAGGTCAGAGATGATATTTTGGCCAAGTTGAACAACTTGGAATTTGGTCAGATTGGCAACATCCCCATAACCCTGATACTAATTTACATAGGCCAGCTACACATCTGAACTGGATGAAATTAAAAATCAGGCACAACCTAGATGTGATGCATATTGAGAAGAATGTGTGTGATAGTGTAGTTGGGACAATTCTTGGCAACGAAGAAAAATCAAAGGACACTGTGAAGGCGAGGCAAGATTGTATGAACATGGGCATAAACAAGCACTTATGACTTAAGAAGGTCGGTCACAAGTGGGTAGAGGTACATCCCTATTTTGCAGTTAAACCGCTAGTGAAGATAACAAATTTTAAGTTTTTTTTTCTTCTGGTAAGTTTCCAGATGGGTACACATAATATTACCCGTTGCATGAAAATGGCTGATGGAAAAATATTAAGATTGAAGAGCCATAACTGTCATGTACTACTACAACGTCTTCTTCCTGTCGTTATTCGAGGCTTCTTGTCATCGGGTGTTGTTGGCCCCATTACGGAGTTGTCGAGATTCTTCCAGCAGCTATGCGCAAAGTTGTTGCACAAGTCGGACGTAAAGATGTTGCAAGACAATATTGAGGACATCTTATGCAAATTCAAACAAATCATTCCACCGACTTTTTCACTTGCATGATTCACTTGATTATATATTTGTCAGGTGAGGTAAAACTTGGTGGTGCTGGTCAATTGTCGGTGGATGTACCCAATAGAAAGGTAACTCATACGCGCGTTTTTTTTAACTATTCTTCATTCATTCTAACAATGAGTCTGACAACCTATATATTTTGTAAAATTTTAGGCACGTACAAAAAGTACGTATGTAACAGGGCAAGATGTGAAAGATCCATAGTGGAGGCATATATTGCAAATGAATCACTTACTTATTGTTTAATGTATCTACATAATGTTTATACGTCCCTTCAACCGGCCTCAACGAAATAATGATGGTGGTGCTAAAAGTGAGACACTTTCTTTTTTTGCGCAACTCGCATGACCGTTTTACGAGTCCGTTTAGCAATAACGAAATGGAAGTAGCGCATTGGTTCATACTCAACAATTGTGATGAGGTCGTTCCATTTTTGAGGGAGCATGAAGAATTGACATGGCGTAAGTATCCTGCACATTTACGAGCCCAGAAGCACCGTCAATTATTTCCTGAATGGTTTCGCAAACACGTAAGTTGAACTATAAGAAATTTTTGGTAAATATTACATGATTTCTTTTTAATTGGTGTATTCAACATCCTTTAAATTTTTTCTTCATATTTTAATAGATGTTACAATTGAAGGAAGTGAATTCTCCCCTTTACGATGATGAATTATCGAAATTGGCGAGAGGTCTTATTCAAGCTAAAACATTTTTAGGTTGTTACGTGAACGGTGTTAAGTTCTTAGTTATTGAGCGAGATGACAATTTGAGCACTCAAAATAGCCTCGTATCAGTACCTGGAATGACGATGCCGTTGTTGTTGATTTCTACGGTAAATTGACATCTGTAATTTAATTGTTGTACAAAAAGATCGTTGTCAGGTGATTTTATTCAAGTGTCATTGGTTTGATACAAACCCACATAGAGTCGGGAGTACTAAACCGGAATATGGTCTAGTAAGTGTGAACATGAATACACTTTGGTACGAGAATGATTCTTTTATTTTGGCAACTATAACAAAACAATTTTTTACCTAGATGATCCTAAGGCCGGTGGTGGATGAAAAGTAATCCAGACGATCCAACATAGATGTATATAGGACATTATTGAAAAGGCTTCTGATGACCACAATGATATCGACACCACTGATTAAGAGAATTCATCTTTGAACATCCCCATTATCCAACAACCGTTTAAGTTAGTTGTCAAACTTCCTCCGACTGATGACGATTATGATGTTGAGGTATCACCTACAAGAGATGAAGTTTATAATGGAAAATTTGAACTAACCGTGTAAGACGAGCATGAAGAAGAAGTCGGAAGTGATTATTCTACTGACTCAAATTAAATACATTTGTAGGAATATAATTTTTTAGGTCATTTGCAACACGATAATAATATTGTATATTTTAAATGGACATCGAGATTCACTTAATTAAATGAATATCGAAGTTCACTTAATTAAATTTGTTAAATGTACCATTATTTTTTAATCGTAAATTTGTTAAATGGATGTTGAGATTCATTTAAAATAGATGTTGAAGTTCACTTAATTAAATTTGTTTACCAATATTTTTTGACTTTGTATAACGATAGAAGCAAATGGCATTATTAGTTACATAATGATATCAAATTTCTCCCCTAAAATAAACAAATCCAATGTTTGCGCAATGTTATAATTTAATTTCGTTGCTCAAGCCATGTTTGACATGTAGTAACGAATGTGAACTACTTTGTCACCCAAAATTGTCTTGCGAGACGTTTTCTTAATTTTTTCATTGTGCTAACATAAAAATTTGGCGCGTGTTTCTAACGCATAAAATTTACCTGAAAATTTGAAAATTGGCCCGACAAAAGTGTTTGATTTAATGGGGCGAAAGAGTTCATTGTGCATGAGTTTCCTTTTTAATGGATAGTTCGTGATCTCTCTCTCCATTTCTGTGGTTAATGGAGAGGTCGCGAAGTAATCGACGGAGAGTCTGCAATTGAGAGATTTTGAGTGAGATTGAGAGAAAAGGAGGAAATGTTGGGCTGCAATTGAGAGATTTTGAGTGCGGTTGAAAGAAAATGAGAAGTTGTTGGGCTTTGGATTGAAGTTTGAGAGAACCCTAGAGAACCATTCTCTCACTGGTTTTTCAACTTGCTACAGCCGCCGATGCCGCATCTGGCTATCATTGGTTTAGCCGCTGGGGTCTCCACTGTCATCACTAATCATCCCTTTGACACTTTCAAGGTTTGGCCCTTCTCTTCTTGTTATCTGTTTTGGGTTATTTGTTTACTTGTTAAATCCATATGATGATAGAAATGCTATTGAAGTTGTTGGGTCATGTGGGTATTAAGAACTTGAATTCATTGAGGAAATACGACAAACAATTTTGCTGTCTGAAGATTATGTGCATGCTACTGAGGAGACCATTTTGTGTTTATGTTGTGAATGATGGTTCATTTAGAGTATATGATTAATTAAGCAGTGTTTAACATTGCTTTCTTTATGACATTTCAACAAAACTTTGTTCCAATTTGAGCTCACAACTAAGATATTACACGTAGGAGATAATCCAAAGCAATGTACATTCTTGTTATAAATTACTACTCAAGAACATTCTAAATAATATAAAGGCTTTTATTCTAACATTCAAAATTATGGGAACGCTCAGTGCCAAAATCACAATTATTTAAAACAATCAGATTCAAGACCCTTCAGGTTTAGGGTTTAAAACTTGTGCTCTACTTTTGAAACAGATCATGTTCTTCCTTTGATGTAGGATTAAGGATTTTCTTTTATTTTTACTTGAAACTCAATTTTGATTCATCCTTAAAATTAGTAGTAAGATGCATGAACTGTAGACATTAAGTTCTTATATTATTCATTTATCATTTTTCCCGTTTTTTTGGCGCGTCGTGTGAGGTCTCTAGATTAAATAGCTTTTGTAGATGACATTAACCTTGTGCCATTGAAATGGGGTTAACTAGGAATGAATAGATGCGACCATGGAAGAAGCTTAATTTGGTTCACAAAAATGATCTCGTGTAAATGTGTTTTTTTTTTCACTGATAGAGATGATAGTTTCTTTCTTTAATGGCTTCAACCAATATATAGCTGGTGATGACTTTGAATATTAACATATTCGAAGTGACTAGGAATTGT
Source organism: Berberis vulgaris (assembly GCA_963556465.1). Taxonomy (NCBI): domain Eukaryota; kingdom Viridiplantae; phylum Streptophyta; class Magnoliopsida; order Ranunculales; family Berberidaceae; genus Berberis; species Berberis vulgaris. The sequence continues at coordinate 16,553,283 of OY747124.1, forward strand.
GATTCTATGTCTCTATGCACGAGGGTAATAAGAGTTCATGAAAGAAGCACTAAACCCCCCAGTCAATTGTTAGTTTGATTTACTTGCAAGTACACATGGTACATATATACACCAGTGCTTACCAGGAGTTGAGTAGTACTTTGCTTTTGATGGACACAAATAAAAATGCTCTTGGTGAACTCAGACCAATAGATGCAGAAACATATCATTGTATCTTATGGCAGGATACAAGCAGATGGAGAGCTCCCTAGAGGTAAAAAAAAAATTCATTTTCTTCATCATTTTTTGCATAAATTGACTTTTTTTTTTAAATTTCGTTATTCCACAACAGTGAAGAAAACGAGGGGGCCCTGCAGACAACTAAAATCCAAAAGGATCACACGAACCACTAACATGTGCATTCCATAATGTGGGATCCTAGTCACCGTTGCGCGCAATCGACAAAGATTAACAGCTTGTTGATGCACGATGGCGGTGCAATTGTTCGGAATCATTGCTTGATGACATCCCCATCTTGGAGAGTGGTAAAGCCCAAGACGTAGGCCGAGGTGCTGGACACACTCACAGTAAGTTTTAGCCATTTATCTCAACCTTTAAAAATTAGATTTTTTTAATATTTTTTAAAATTTTAAATGATGTTCTGTAATAAATATTCTTCAAAATTTCAGGTCAACTTTGAGTTTGACATGAGTGATCCCTACATTCATGAATATATCACCGATGCGTTCGTGGATCGGTATAAGGATTAGAAGCGTGCGCTCCACCTGTACTTCAATACGTTTCCTGATGTGAAGAGTGTTAAGGACCAACCCTCTATTGAATTGGAGCATAGACACGATGAGTGGGCACGGTTGTGTGGTCATTTCAAACTCCTAAATTTATGTTAACCATTATAACAATTTTATTTAATTAAAATAAACCTTTTAATTTATGTATATGTGTATGCGCATTTGATGAATATTTTGAATAATTATACAAAGAAGATATGAGGCGAACCGTGGCCAAAAGAAAGTTCTACATCACTTTGGTTCGTTGCCCTTCTCTTACAGAGTGGAGGAATAATGTCAAGTAAGTAAATTAATATGTTTAATTTTAATTGTTTTAATTTTAATCAATACATTCAATTAAAATATTTATATTAATTGGTTTAATATTTTTACAATATTTTGTATGAGGGTTCAAAATTCCTAGAAGTCAACATGTTCAAGGATGTTTTATGTCGTACTTGGCAATGAGGTGGTTGTGAAGATGCACGCAAGTTTTCTTCGTTTGCAATTTTTGCATGTTATTGCTTCAATTGTTTTTAAAGTTATTAATTTCTAATGATATACTTTATTTTATTTTAATGAAGGAATTGATGGTGGAGAGGCAGAATGTCGACATGGAGCAAGTGGCCTTGCAACATCCCCCAAAAACTCCGTTGGAGCCGCTCATAATCGACGATCCCGATGCAGGACTATATATTTTGACGAAGACGTTGGAATCTACGGGTCCGAGACTCGGAATATTGTTCAGGGGATGCAGAAAGCTCGAGTTTGTGAATACGACACCTCATCTTCAGCTTCACAACAGTCATTCGAAACCGTTTCTTCGCTACAGTCGAAAGTGGGGAATTACAAAATGAGCTAAATGCCACCAAAGTGCGTGAAGCAGAGCAGGAGGCCCTAGTATGTGGAGTATGTTATTAAGGGCTCTACAACTGTCGGGGATTAATTTGTCGAACCTTCTGCTATTGTCGACGAACCATCAGCCATCCTAACCCTAGAAAATGCACCGACATGTTTTTTAATTTGTAATGTATACAGTACTATTTTAAATTATTAATTTGTAATGTTAATCGTATTTAACTAAATTTACAAAATCACAATGCATATCAAACCTCTCTGCGTAAGACGGTTCAATTAATAAATATTTCAAATTTAATTAAAATAAAAAAAATTTCAAAATTATAAGCTGAACTTTAAGCGACAAAAATTTTTGTTGCACAAGAATAGATTGAGCATGTTTTGAGTGATGAAATTTGTCGCCGCGACATTAGAGCGACGAACATTGTTGTCGCGCAAACGTAATATTGAGCGACGTAAGTGTTCGTCACTATCTGAGTTAAGTCGACGATGTTTAACACGACAAAATTCTTAATCGCGTAAGATACTTTTGCACAACAAAACTTTCTGTTTCTAGCATCGAAATTGGCATCGTGCAAAATTTTATTACGCGACGAATTCCTTTGCAAAAATCTTCACTGTTGTCACTCAAGATGACTTTGAAATGACGAAGTTTTTGTTTCGTCGTATAAGTGTTTGCAACACAGCTTTGAAGCGACGACGTTTGCACGACAAATGTTTAGTCCCAATATCTACGACAATGAATATTTGTTTAGAGCGACGATTTTGCCTACGTCGCTAAAGGTGTTTTTTTTGTAGTAACACGGATACCACATATCTTCTTAACAATCACACTTTTGCATATCTATTCCAACAAACTCGGCATGCACGTTCAAGTTCCTTATCTGAGATTTCATTGCATACAAAAGTAGTCATCCAGAAAGTACCAGACATGACTTGAACAAGTCATGCGATTTCATAGTGGATGACCATCGTCGGTTGTCTTTACACGAGTTCAAATTTATACTAACATGATCAACCTAAGTCATGTGGTAAATATTTGACATCGTAATAGATAGTCATGCGATTTTCAAAACGATGACCCGGTTTTTCATGCTCATTATTCTTGGTAGGCAAATGCAAGAAACAATGATCATATACTCCATCCATATTCGAAACTTATAGTAATAGAAAAGTTTTACACCGTTTTTTCAAGTAGTTGTTCCGGTACATAAAACCACCAAAGCTAGAATCCCATCAATAAGCGGGTTAGTAGAACAAATCCCATATCCCCAAAATACGAGTATACAATCGCGTCCGAAAGTCAGAATTGTTTTCCTAGAAAAGGTAGATGTTTGGAAGAAGATCGAGTTAGTTTGAGTTTGAGTTTGAGGTTTAAAACTAAACAACTGATAGTAAGTTTTTAAATTATTTTGGGTGATTTTTTTTTAAGTAAAACATGTTTTGAAAACACAAACAAATATTTTATCTTCAATTTTTTTTTGGGGGGTAAAATTTGAGGTTTTTTTATATGAATTTCCTTAATTAATTATAATATAATTATTAACGACAAAATTAGTAGCACTAACTAGTTTCCATAACCTAATAATTTTGACTAAAGAATCATCAAAGATACGTAACATGGAATTCATATTGAAAAAAAAAATCATTTATGATGAAAAATCGAGAATATATTATGTAGTCATCAAAGGACGAAGATGAAAATTGAATTATTGAATGCATAAATAATTAACCCAACAAACAATTGATGAAGAAGAAGAAGAAGACATGCAGTCACAAATAAAAGAAATTTTGGTTAAATGTATGTTTATTTCTTTAAAAGAACGTGGAAATGCACACTAAAGATGAAAATGACAGAGACCTATATGAAAGTTACTTATTTGCCTTGGCTAAACAATTAGGTATTTAGGTGAATTGTTTTAGTTAGAAAGCTTAAATCTGGGTAAAAGACATACAAGAAACGTAAGAAATTTTTTTTTACCTCATAAGAAGAGAAGATAGGCGGGGATTTGAATGGCCATGTCGGTAAGGATAGAGTTGGGTATGAGAGGGTACATGGAGGTCAAGGATTTGGGGATCAAAACACTACGTGGATTTCTATTATAGATTTTGATTTAGCTCAGGATTTTGGGATCGTAAATACTTTTTATAAGAAGAGGGAAGACCACTTGGTGACCTTTACGATTGGACGCAATAGAAGTAAAATTGATTATTTTCTTGTTAGGAGACACGATTTAGGTAGGTGTAAAAATTGTAAGGTTATACTAGGGGAGTGTATGACAAACCAACATAGGCTGTTAGTTCTCGATTTTTGTCTTAAGAGTAGGGGTCGTATTGCTATAGAATAGGTTAGACTGAGAACTAAGTGGTGGACCTTACAGGGAGATGTGTGCCAAAAATTTAGAAAGAAGATTTTGGGTGGCCAGTCAGTTTCAGAGGGTTGGGATAATCTCGAACCAAAGGATAGGACTAGTAGCGCGGATCTTTTTGAACATTTGGCAAACCGAATAAGAAGATGTGCGAAGGAAGAGTTAGGAGAGACCAAAAGAGGAGGTTTTTATGATAAGGAGACATGGTGGTGGAACGCTGATGTGCAACAAACCATTGCGGAAAAGAAAAGATGCTTAAGGAGTGGCAAAAAGATAGGTGCCTAGAGTCTTATGAGCTTTATAAGCAAGCTAAGAAGTTGAGTAGTAAAGCAGTAGGGGAAGCTAAGAAGAGAGCATATGATGATCTTTATAATAGGCTAGGTACAAAGGAAGGGGAGAAGGATATTTTCAAGATAGCTAAAGCTAGAGAACGAAAAACTAAGGACTTGAGTCATGTTAAGTGTGTTAAGCATGAGGATGGAAGAGTTTTAATGCAGGATAAAAGCTATTTTAGATAGATGGAATGATTACTTTTGGAACCTACCCAATGGAACACATGTAGGGGAGTTAAACTTGGAGGGGTATGCTTCACAGGAAGGGAGAGATCTTGTGTTCCATCGCAGAGTTAGTGCTACAGAAGTGAGAGAAGCTTTAAAAAGAATGAAGACAGGGAAGGCCGTTGGACCGGATGATATACCAATTGAAGCATGGAAATGTCTGGGAGAAGTTGGAATTCAATGGCTAACTAAGCTCTTTAATAGGATTTTGGAAACTAGAAAAATGCCAGATTCATGGAGGCATAGCATTGTGGTACCAATTTATAAGAACAAAGAGGATATATTGAATTGCTCGAACTATAGAGGGATAAAGTTTATGAGTCATACGATAAAACTTTGGGAGAAGGTTATAGAACGAAGACTTAGGAGTTTAACCACGGTTTCGGAGAATCAATTTGGATTAATGCCGGGTAGGTCTACTACGGAGGCCATCTTCCTGCTTAGGCAAACTATAGAAAAATACCGAGAGGCACTTAAGAGTTTGCATATGGTTTTTATTGATCTGGAGAAAGCATATGATAGGGTCCCCAGAGAGTTAATTTGGTGGGTGCTTGAAAGGAAGAAAGTGTCTCAATGTTATGTTGATATGTTTAAAGATATGTATGAAGGGGCTGTAACAAGTGTTCGCGCAGTAGGTGGGATGTCCAGTGAATTTTCAGTGTCAGTAGGACTACATCAAGGGTCGGCGTTAAGTCCATATCTCTTTGCTTTGGTCATGGATGAGTTGACGAGACATCTGCACGAAGATGTACCTTGGTGCATGTTATTTGCAGATGATATTGTCTTAATTGATGAGACTAGTGCATGTTTATGTCAGAAATTAGATAGGTGACGGGCGGCTTTAGAGAGTAAATGTTTTAGAATTAACCGTTCAAAGACGGAGTATCTAGTGTGCAACTTTGGTTGTGAACCAAGAGAGAGAAAATGCAATTGAGATCGAAGGTGTAGAGGTCCCAGAGTGTGAGGCTTTTCGATATTTAGGATCTATAATTCAAAAGAATGGGGTTATTGGAGAAGATGTAGACCATAGGATTAAAGCTGGTTGGTTGAAATGGAGAATGACGTCAGGAGTAATATGCGATAGAAGGATGCCTGCAAGGCAAAAAGGGAAATGCTATAAGACAATTGTTCGACCAGCCATGTTATACGGTTCAGAATGTTGGGCTACTACGGGACAACATACGCATAGGATGGCAGTAGTAGAAATGCGTATGTTAAGATGGATGTGTGGTAAAACTCGTAAGGATAAAATTAAAAATGAAAGAATTAGGAGATACTTAGGTGTAGCGCCCATAGAGGTCAAAATTAGAGAAAAACGTTTAACTTGGTTCGGTCCTGTGCAAAGGAGACCAAACATGGCGCCAATTAGAAAATGTCTAGATTGGCAAGTTAATGGAGGGTGTAGACGGAGGGGACGACCGTTGAAAACTTGGATGAAGGCGGTGAATGAAGATATCATTGAGCTTGGATTAGGCGAGGATATGTGGGAAGACCGCATTGCTTGGAGAACTAAAATCCATGTAGCCGACCCTGAAAATATTAAGAATGGGCTTTGATGATGATGATGATGATGATGATAAGAAGAGAAGATAGTAGGCTGGAGTCTCTGAATATCAAAAGCAGGGATAACCACATTTGTCAAAGAATGGTGCAATTGTGTGTCCCAATATGTTCCTCAAAAGCTTGTGAAGGTATTTTCCACTGTATTTGGAACCAGTTACTGATGTGAATAGGTTAATCAATGGAGCAAACAATCCACTGTAATTTCAATTAAGAACATTTAGCAGTATTTAACATGTTAAATGAAGATTAATTATAGACTGTACAGATCTCTGAAAAATGAAGATTATTTAGAGATTTGGTCTCTGCATCATTACAAAATAGAAAGGTACAACTTTTTATGGTCATTAAATAGTACCTTTTTTTGTGGAAATTTTTTAGAGTTTGTCTTATTAGCGAGGAAATGGGGTGCAACCCTCCATTTCTGTTGAGATGCGCGAAAGCACACATCTCAAGGGGGATGGAGGGTTGCACCCCCTCCCTCGCCCGTTTCCTCGTCAATAAGAATGAGAGTGTTCTAAGTAGAAAGGAACAATATCTGTTGCAGCTCACGAATAGAGGACAATTATGTTCATTTTTTGGTGCAGTTATCATTAGGGGTGAGCATTCCATCTCGCGATCCTGTCCCAATTTTTTTTGATATTTTTGGGACTGATCAAACTCATCCCGATCCCGTCCCGTCTCGATCTAGAGTGGGATGGGATCAGGATGAAGATTTTCAATCTCGCCCATCCCGAACATATTTATTTAATATTTATTATTATTAATTTTAATCAAACTACTATTCTAAAGGAAAGTTTAGGATGTGTTTAAATTAAATCAAAACATCTACTATTTGAAAACTTGTTAGATTTGATACTCTTTATTTAGATAAAAAATTAAGTTTGGATATTTTAGATCAAACAAAACCCATGAAAATTTATACTTTTTCACATTTTAGATTGGTTATAGGATAATTATTTTTAAAGACATTAAATTTAAATGATTGTTTATTTTAGTTTTGCACTATGACTTATATGTATAACTATCGGTTAGTGTATCACACAAGAATACTTAATATAAAAAAAATTGTAAGTTCATTGGAATATAAATTTTACATAACATTTAATATTGTTACAATGATAGTTACATGTACATAAATTTGGCATTATTGGTGTGTAAGCAATGTGTGATGAAATTATTTTGTATTTTTCATCAAAAGATTATTTAGTATTCGTTCATCCCGTCCCGAACCCTTTTGGGATGGGTTTGGGATGGGACGAGGTCCGGATGAAGTCTATCCCGTCCCATCTCGTCCCAATTATGAACGAACGGGATGATGTCTATCCCGTCCTGTGCCCACCCCTAGTTATCATTGCCGTGGCAAGTCCTCCAGTGCTTGTCCATGAGATCACATCAAAACAATCCGCAAGTCTGGCTTCCTTAGCATCCAATTCCTATCAAAAGGCGCTTCTTTGGAGTTAATTAAAAGAAATTGCACAAAATATTTTCTATAAATATCAAAACCTCGACAAAGTGTATATCATACTATAACCAAGACGGAAGCTTAAAAAGCATAGGAGTTTTCTTGTTGATATACTTGTTCCATTCTATTTAATTTTCGATCACAAGTCTAAAAATGAGAAGCATCAAATCATGCATTTTTGTTTTTCCAAATGAACCGGTACAAAGTCTCTTGGCATGGAGATGCATATTGTATAATGTGATTCAAGGAATGCTAGTATGGATCCAGGGATGATCCATCTGATGCCACTTTAAAGCATGTGATTACGCGAAATTTTCCTTGTTTTTTAGTTTACGAAAAAAAAAACGTACGAAATTGACATCTCCATTATTTCATGAATAATTTTCATAAATTCGCAAAAACTTCGTTGGTTATTTCCATAAATTCGAAAAATTGATCTCAGCCGTTTTCTTTCTCAGTCTTCTTGCTCGGTCTTCCTCAGTCTTCGATTGCAAATCTGGAGTCGATCAGTGGTGAAAGAGAGGGAGAATCGATTGCATTGAGAGGGAGGGGATGCTGGCGGCGAGGCTGAGAAATGGTTAGTGTGATCGATGAGGGAGAGAGATGGCTGATCGGTGAGAGAAGTTGTGTGTGAGGAAGAGCAGTGGCAAGGAGAGAGGGAGATTGGTGAGAGAGAAAGAGCTGGCAGGGAGAGAGGGCGTTCAATGTTGTTGCCTGTGTGTGGCGAGAAGGAGAGGTGCAGCTGTGTCTGTTTGTTGCGTCTGTGTATGGCGAGAGTTTTGCGAAACTGTGGTTGAATATATGATGGAAAAAGGGACTTAAAGTTCAGTTCGATGAGCTATTGAATTACTTGAAACATTTGACATTTTGTGTGAGTTTGTGTAGGGTATGCTGATCTGTGAGTCATTTAATTTGTTCAAATAGAGCAGCAACCGAAATATATGATGCGGTTTATGTGATTGTGAAGTACTTCGATGAGGTTTGAATTCGCAACTTGTGGATTACTGTGTTTGAGTACTAGGGGCATTTTCTTGTTGAATGCTATGTGTTGTGCACTGGTTTAGTATAAAATGTTTTTTTGGTCATTTTGGGTATTGCAACGTGTAAAGGGTTGATAAAGGAAATCAAAAATTCTAGGATGCCTGGAAGGTATCAGGCACGTGCCTCTTTCCCTTTTTTAGGTTCAAATCAGATTTGCTTTTTTCAAGCCATTCACGTGACTGGTACCATGTGGTGCACGTGCTTGGTACCATCCAAGCACGCACCAGGCATGCCAGATCAGATACCGTAGTCTTACTCACATACAGAATTCACTCCTTACCTAAAAAAAAAAAAAGAAATAGATTTCACTAGGTACGTGTTATCTGTTTCACGGAACCATTAGACATTCTATACATGAAGATTGTAAAGGGCAACAATTTTCTTCTAGATATGCTACATTGAATTAAGGGTTTTTGTTGAAAAATTAAATCTTATCCAATCTATACGAGTTCCACGTGTATACTGGAAAGATCATCAAAAATTAAATCTTATCCAATCTACATTGAACAACACTAAAATTTTCAAAGTAAGCATTTCATGCCATGTGCATTAAAAAAACATGTCTACTCCATTTCAAGTCATAATTTTTAACATTAATTAAAGTATGAGACAAATATCTTAAGACACATTCAAATAAAGATTCTGAAATCCATATTTTGAAAATTAAAGTTCGGGGAGAATTCAGTGCATTGGTTTGTTGATATATATTTTCTAAAAATCGAGTTTAATCTAATCCCACAACATTTTTTTTATCGTGCCAACAACATGGGTACTACACTAATCTATCTTACAAATCAGTTAGGTTTCACTATTCATAAAGAATTAAGGATAAAATAAGGTTAAGATAAATGTTCGGGAAGACGTTGAGGGTTGAGATTCATTCTCTATAATGATATGTTTATAAATATGAAAGGGTAAACAAATGACCAAAATATTGAAATACTATGTGGAATGTAAATGTCGGGGAGAGAGAAAGTGTTGTGTTGTTTTTTTTTCTCAAAATGAAAATTGTTACAACAACGCACGGTGTTATCGAATTTTGGCAAACTTGGTATCGTTGAAATGCATTTTCGAAGATCTTTTTGATGAAACCAATATCAATACAAACCCTTAAAATTAAAATATTTATTTCACGTTGTATGCATTTGAAAAAAGATAACGTGTAATGCATTTTCAGTCACGAGGCACATTCAAACAAAAACCCCCATTCCCCATGCTTGGGACCCACTTTATGTAGCGCCAACGGCACAGAAAATGTCGTAGTCTATATAACAAATCATATAAAATGGTTAGCTTGGATAAGCATATAAACGTAGTTATTGGTGTAGATTCCATTGAGATTTGTATCACAATAAATTAACATACAAGATTATAACCCAGTCTCATATCTCATACAACATGCTCATATCCCATTCTCTCTACACAACCTGCAACATCTCCTATCATCAGTTCTCTCTCTCTCTCTCCATAAAATCTTGGTCTCTCACTCACTCATGGTTTCTTTCGACTTCTCTCTCATGCAAGGAGGTTTTTGTTCTTTGTTATGTGTTAAGAACCAACAGATATTCCTCAAAAGCTTGAGTTTCCATGAAGCGGAAGGTTTACTTAAGTATGATTCTAACATTCCACCTCACTTCCAAAGTCGATGTCCTCGTTGACCTACTTTATCTCCCATTGGTAGCTTTACTCACCTACCAATATTCAATAATTTAGCACTATGTCCATACATAATGCTAAATTATTTTAATCTGGCCTTTAGGTCGTCTCAGCAGATAATCGAACTTGCTTGATGATTTTAGCGCAATGTTTATTATATGTCTGACATGACATATGTTTTCTCAACTAGGAGGCACGATGTTGTTGCTATTTTTCATGGGGAGAAGAAAGCTAAAGCCGCCTTTTTCTCCCTGTTGTTTGTGCTCATTTCGGACGCTCTCAACCCTACCTTTATTGAGCGAAGTAGTCTGTTATCTGACGAGGTTGGTAGGGTGGACAAAACACTGACCGCTCATCTTTGTTATTCTTCTGGGGCTCGAGCGTTCGGGGTGTAGAAGAATATAATAAGAGAGACCAGCCTGTCCAATTGGTCTACGTCTGAGAATAAATGCCAGATGTGCTTAAGCATTGCAGCACGGTTCCATACCTCAAAATTATTCATCCCAATGTACCTTCCTTAAAGGGAAGGCAAACAACATCTCATGCAACCTTTGCTTCCCCAGGGTTAAAATCCCTCCCTTTCAAAAGAAAAGTTCAAAGATCATGTTCATTTTGTTAAACACTCCTGACGGGAGGATAAACATAGATGATCAGCAAGAAAACTATTGCGCATTAGCAAAGCGCAATAGTTTTGTTGCTGCCTGGCCCTTGCTTGTTGGTTGAGCATGATCTACGACCACACTCTCCTTACTGATGAAATGAATCCTTCCAGCCTTGGACTCTGCAATTTTTTCTTTTGTTGGATGTCTGTACTGTACCGCCCGAAGATGCACTTGAGATAGGGAAGTTTGTGAGTAGTTGGCTAGGATACGACATCTGTAGGGTTTTCACTACCTACTTAGAATAGATTTCCTTGAGTATCTTCTCCGCCAAAAAATGGATTTAGACGCAGGAGGCCATGCATTTGAGAACTCATTCACCGCCTGTTGGCACAAAAGAAGTGAATCAATAGGATTGGTTTCTTCTCCCGATTCGATTAGAGGTGTATCTGCTTCAAATGTATATATCTCCTCCGGGCAGGAGTAGCAGATTCTGGTAAATGAGAGTGTAAGATGGGAAGTTGGGCCATAAGCCTTATTTCCTTCATTCATTCCTCTAGCGGTTGGTTCTCCTTGCCAGGGCAGACTACTCATTCTCTGATATCCATTGGTGGTAGTTGTACCATTCTATCTGAGGGATGGGCTTTAGCCGGTAACACCCCGACACAGGGGCAAGAAACTCTTATAGATGAATTCCTGCGGGGACTGCCTCCAAACATAACATATGTCCTTCACAGAGTCGGAATAGAAGAAAACAAGTCGAACAGGTTCCGCAAACGAACACTACTAGAGATGCGAACACAACCTGCAAACGAGGACAGACACGTATACTACTCAAGGGTGCAGAACCCCATCCCCACTTTGACCTTCACTGACAAAGACCTCGAAGGCATCCACGCATCGCACAATGATGTTCTTGTCATTTCGGTCTCTATCGCAAGGTGGGAAGTGAAGAGGGCTCTGGTTGACACAGAAAGCTCCTTCAACGTCTTATTCTACACGCGTTCTACAGTATGGATCTCAAGGAGCAGAACCTGACATCCTCTGATTACCCGCTGATTGGATTCAGCGGAGAGAAATGTTTCTCGATCGGGAAAATAAGATTAGCAGTGATGGCAGGAGAGCCACGACTAAGAAATGTCATGTTCCTGGGCTTCATGGTGGTAGATGCACCATCTACCTATAACCTCGTCCTAGGAAGACCGTGTCTTCACCAGATGGAAGCAGTAGTCTCCACCCTTCACCAGTGTGTCAAGTATACATCTAACCACTCGGAATGAACAATTCGTGGGGACCAACCAACAGCACGGGGCTCAATTATACTACACTGAAGCATATATAATGTTCCTAGATCCAGCTGGAGTCCACATGGCGAATTGAATAGAAGCCATACCCTAAAACTGTGGAAAAGTCACTCCACCCACACGGAAACAAAATCCCAACAGCGGTGGCTCAATTTAGCAACGAAGAACATTCCAGCATTACAGGAGCAGTTTTCTCTTCAACTCGACAAAGCGGAAAGGTCATTGCAGATGGGAACACGACCCCACGACTATCAGTAGGTGCGGAAAGACTTTCCCACGCAATGTTTACTCTTCAGTAACCTCAATGGCGTCAGCGAAACTTGGCAACTCGCTGAAGGTACAGGATCCAAGCAAGGGCCATGCAAATTCACTTAAGGGCCAATCGACCTCTTTCCGCCAACAGTCAATTTATTCAGTTGTTTAGTTTTCTTTCCATAGTCAATGTAGAGTTTTAATTCTTAGGAGCTTATGTGATTTGCAATCATTCAAGAAATAAAAGAGTAATACGTAAACACACTCTATTGACACAACACCAAAAATACCCATCAACAACGGTTTGGAACCGTGGGGGTAACCAATTGTCATGGCTTAGAGCCGTGGGCAGTAGAGGCGTTGCCAAATCACCATTGACGACTATAAATCGTGGCAAAACATATTAGCAACGGTTTTATGCTCGAGGACGGTTGATGATTTAGCCACGGTTCTAAGCCGTTGCAATAATTTTAGCCACGGTTTTAAGCCGTGGCAAGTACTGGCCACGGTTTTAAGCCGTTGCAATAATTTTAGCCACGGTTTTAAGCCGTGGCAAGTACTGGCCACGGTTCTAAGCCGTTGCAATAATTTTAGCCACGGTTTTAAGCCGTGGCAAGTACTGGTTACGGTTTGAAGCCGTGGCAAATGATGGCCACGGGTTTAAGCCGTGGCAAGAATGAATTACCACGATTTTAAGCCGTGGCAAGCATGAATTACCACGGTTTTAAGCCGTGGCCAGTCAAAACAAAGTTCAAAAAAAAAGAAATCTGATTTGTTGCGAGGGTTTGAAACCGTTGCAAAATAATATAATCGAAAAAAAATTTAAATTTTTGTTGCTACTGCAGCAAAATAACAGCCCCACACTTTTTTTTTTTAGTTAAACCTCCAGTGGGGAGGGGCAGCTATGGGATGCTAGACCTTTATTACTTATCAAAAAAATTGATTTACAATCAAAACGGGGGTACATTACCACTTTACCCGTATAAAAACCAAACAAAAATGGACAAAAGCTAAAGCAATGCCATGTTTTGTTCCAAACCGCACTACATCCAGCCACTTTCCAGCCCGCGCATATCACGTCCATTGCTTGCAATCCCAGCCAAGTTCCAGCCTCGACTAGGGCCATTAAGTTTTGAGCAATCAACTGTTCCAAGCTTGCCCTCAACACCCCGCCAGACCGCACTAAACAAAGTGCCCTGCATCTCCATAAACAGAGTGCACCACAGCACCCTGGCAGCCTGAATTGCTGCAGATTTCCTTCCCGAAGGCCAGCATCCAGCAAGCCAAAATCCCTGGCACGTCAATCAGCAAGACTGCCATTGATAAATAGTTTAATTAGATCGACTCTGCTGACCTATAAGGTATACAGATAGATGGAGGCAATTGTTGGTCCAAATGAAAAGTGCTCAATAAATCCAGTGGGGATTAAACCATGTTACTGAAAATTAAGTTCTAGCTAACTAGTTTATATGTCAAGATTAATATGTAGTATTTCAAATACTTGGAAAAACAAATATTCAGATGACAAACTGACTGAAAAAATATATATATCTAATTATAATCTATTCATCAAACACAACAAGCCCCTTTCAGCTAGGGTACACTGATAATCAACTACACATTTGTACCTCTGTTGATGGTAAAACTCCATTTTAATCAATCAACAATAAGTTAATTTTTTTAATTGAATGAAGAAACACTTTCAATCAAAATGTCAATCCATATAACTGATAAACATTAAGTTATTTTTATCTCTGCTATCAACAAAAGCAGTAGTATAAGTAGCAGTAGTAAGCAACCAGAGCAGCAGAATAATGTTATAAGCACCAGTTCCATAAACCAACATGACAAATTGATTTGTAGCAAATTCATGCATGATAACTTATCTATCCAAAACCAAAGTGAAGGAAGGAAGAAAGTATTCACATAATGTTAGGAACTGATCTGTTTCTGGTGATGTTTCTGCAGGATTGGAGAACCAAAGCAATGCAACACTCAGTATCAATGTCAGAGTTGGTTGATTTCTGGAAGTAATGGAACCTTACAAGACACAATCAAGATAAGAACAACTAAAGAGAGTTCTGAACAATGAAAACTGATTCAGAAATGATGGAGTTTTGTATAGCATGAATTGTAAAGATTACAATGGAAAGAAGGAAACATGCTACTAACCTGACAGACAGAAGTGAAGAGATGAAAAAACACTAAAAATAGCAGCTATATACCCAAAAAATGCTGGGAAAATCTACACATGGTGCTAAACAAAGGCACATGATTTCAAGACAAGAAAATACCAATCTTGAACTAAAAAATATGTCCCAAGGAATCTAAGCTTCAGTCCACAAAGCATCGCAGTACTGATCAGTATCTTAGATATTTTTGCATGCATTATTAGAGACTATATATCAAGCAATTAGATAACCATATCACAATGAAAAAAATATAATGAAACTTAACAAAAAAATTGATAAAGGTAAACATACCCTCATCGTGTTACACAGTTCAAGCTAGAACTGTGAAGGGCAATCAACACCGAGGCCTTGTAAGATAAAACACTGCAACACCACAAAACCTCCACATTGGGTGTCGTTATCATTTTCATGCATATAGAGACAACTCGTGAGTTCTGAAGCTCTAATTGATATAGAGAGAAGTATGAGAAGGTTTCCACACAATTAGTTGTTTTTTATTTGAATTTTACTTTTGTATGACACGGTACTATTATAAAATGCCACAAATTGGTGAATTGGCTTAGTTACCAGGAAGAGACAACTCATATCTTTATTTGCAAGATCAAGTAATCAGAGCACCTTCCACTTAGAGTCACAAGAAACTTACAGCAGCTGATGAGCTAAGGCCTGAACTACCAAGTCCCTTAGAACCGCAAATAAACCATGTGATGCCCGACAACAACACAGAGACCAATAAGGTGACTACTTCTTCTTTTCTTTTTTTAAGCAAATAAATTACTTATATGATTTTAAACGATAATAAGTTCCAAGGATGAACAAAAATATACAAAAAGAGATAATATAATCAATCATGTCATGAGCTTTTAGGAGTATACATGCATCACTATAAGCTTATAAGACTATAACCAAGACCAATAGAATTTAAAGGAATTTATTAGGAAAAAAAAACAGCCAAAACAACCTGATTTAGGTGGTTCCCAACTCTCTGCAATGCATACAACGCCCCTTTTGCATAACTTCCCATTCCCAAGTTACATTCTACATGAACTACAGAAGGATCAGTTGTATGTGTCCCATTAGCATGCTTTGGTTGTTGAGCTTCATCAACCCTTTATTATCAAACAATCATCAGAAAATTCAATATGTGACATGATTAACCCATACATTGCAATGAAACAATTACATTTTTGAACTGAACAAAGATATGAGCATTCAAGCCCGAAGTTGCGGCATTTGAAAAAATAGGTCCTTCCATGGACATTTTCCATTTCCTATATACACTTTTCAGCACAATTAAAGTAGAAAAATCTTATAGGAAATTGTTATATGCATGACTTGGCTTAGGTTTCAAATGTCATACAGCCATGAGAAAGCATCAGTAATGTATAAAAGTATCAACCAAAGAAACGAAAATGAATATATATTTAAAGACATATCCTTACCTGAATCTCACTTCCTCGTTAAACTGACCCGACTTAAGTAGAACCTAATACCCAAAAACAAAAAGTGTGTTCTAATTGTACAATAAACAATAAACACACACACACACACAAAATAATAATAAAATAAAATTTTAAAAAAAATGATCAGTTTCAATTGTATAGAATTCTAAGAAATTATGCATCTTTCCAACATTATCTATAAATTGAAAATCTTCAAGTTTGGACTGGGAGAGATAGCATTCAAAATATCCTGCAATATAAGAACCAACTAAAAAATGGGCCTCACATTGGAGTGCACCAATGCACCATCATGACCCATACTCCATGTAACCATGCTCAATCCTTCACCCAAGCATGCTTATTCACATAACAAAATTGAGGAACTACATTATATAAAGGGTTTTGATGACAATCTCTACAAAAGAAGAATTATAATGAAGCTCGTGGAGTAGCAATAGCAAAAGGTTTACTATTGCATAACTTTGAAAGTATCACAATGAAGGATAGACACATACAAGCTAAATTTCAAGTTTCAAATAGTTTGAACTTACAAACTAGAATGAACAGTGACATTTTATTTAGAGAGACAACAAAACAGATGCAACTTAGTTTTGTACGGTCACTGTTATAAGGACCAAACTTTAAATTCGAGCACGAGATGAAAATAATGGTGATCAGCACCCACAACCTCAGCTAATTTGTACATGGACAAAAAAAAATGCAGTTAGGCAAAAGATAGGAAGATGGACTTACGCTGGAGGTGCAAACACACAGCTGGAGACAATGTTTCCTGATAACATCAATTACAGAAGAACATTAGTAATGAAGTAAAAAAAAGAAGTTAATAATAATATAAAATAAAAATTCTACGACTATTTAGCATGAACTCATCAATATAATTCAGTAGGGAGTAAACAAATAAAAGGGAAAATTAAAGATCAAAATCCACGGTTTAGAGAAGTTAAACCAACGGTTTAGAGCCATGGCCATCTCCCTATAGCTAAACAGGCCTTTTGGTGTAGTGAAAAATAAAGATCAAAATCCACTACATCTTGAAAATACTTTCCCAGTCAAAGATATAAACATGAAAAGGTTGATCTTTGATTTTCTCCCAGATGTTTCCCCAATGCCATACAAGGGCCTTGATATCTTTCCTTATACTATTTTCTGATATTCCAGTTCCAACAAAAGCTCCGTGATACTAAATCTTTAGAGAACTTGTGGATACTGGATAGTGGTACTAAATACTTAAGAATGTGCATAAATATTTAGAGAGCTTGTGGATTTACTTTGTGGTTATGGGGATGTGATTAGGACAGGTTTTAGGAGATCGAGTTCTCATCTTGTATGTATGTATTTAGAGAGCTTGTGGATTTACCTTATACTATAGTAATTTTTATATAAAAAGAAGATATCCAATCAGTAATTTCCACTAATCTAAGAACCAAAACTAAAGAATCACAAAAACCCCCCTAGATGAACAAAGATTGAGAAGACAAACCCAGATTCTACAACAATCAAACAGACCAAAAAACAAAGAAACCAGAAACCAAGACAACAAACAACTTAAAAAAATAGAAACTTATATCTCTTTCCTGATCATAACCCCAATATGCACCAAAACCCACATCATAAAAACTATTCAATTCAATCTCACACGTACCAAAGTCAAAAATCAACAAAGAAGCCACATGAAGAAGAAATACCTGAAATTTCTCAAGTGTGTGGCTTGTGGGGAGAGAAAAGCTTTGGAACACCACAGATTTCCTGAAACTGAGTTCCCACTGTGGAGACCAAACTGAGTTACACCACAATTTTCCTGCATTGCATTAAATAGAATTTAGCTTGAAAAAGGAATTCAACTTTACAACATCATGGAAAAAAATTTTGTTTCATTTAGAAGCAGAACTTTTGTATAAAAAGAATCAAAAGTTGTGTTGTGAACCTGCATTTATAGGGAGAAAGGAAGGGATGCACATTTTGTGAGCACGAAATACAGTAAATGGTGATATTCTTCAACTTTGATTTTAGTACTTTCCTAATTTCTGGTATTGAACATAAAGATGGAAGAAAAAGAGGATCATGTAGGAAGTAATGATTATAGCGAGAGTCAAAATACACCGAAACACACACTAGATGGAGCTTATTAAAGGATGAAGCTTATGGAGTCAGTTATACTTTTCTCAAGTGCTCAAGTTGAGAATTGTAGCATAGCCTGATGTGCTTTGCTTCTTATGTTCTTACGACTAATTTAACATAACAATATTAGAGAAAACATTAATACATGGACACATAAACTCGCTATTTTTAGGATTGAATCGTGCACTAAAGTAATTCCAAACTTGTCTCAGTGTTGATGATTCTTTGCACTAATCAGTCGATCTAGCAGTTCGAAAGAAACAAAAATATAAATTATTCAAGTGAAGGAATACCTTGCGTAACAACATTTTGAAGAAGAGATCATCACGCCAGACAACACCAATTAGTTTACAAGAACTGAAAACATGAAACCTAGGAAGAATGACCATTCAAGTAGCTTACTTACCACATTTATTGCAGTGGATGAAGTTCTCTTCGCCTCCGATTCTGTAACAGCAAAAACATAAGATAAAAAACTTTAGATTATTCAAATTTTGAATAATTACTACAAAAAACATTGTATGGAACAAGGATAGAGGATTCAACCTGCAAACTCCACATCCATCACAGTGAAATTGCTTCTTTGAAACCTAAAACCCAAACCAGATTGTCAGCTATGTAAATTGTTCATTACAAGAATTAAATGGATCTAAATTTGAGAACCGATCTTTTTCAAAGCTTACATCATCATCGAAGAACTTGCATTTTGCACAAAAGTAATCTCCCATGCAGACCGCACAGTTACTGCAATTTTGTTGAACCTGAAGATAAGAAGAAACAAGAACAATCTCAAATTCAATTGATAAATTAATAAATTCTTTAAACTTTTGTCAAGCTGGCTATTCAAGATTTCTAGGTAGAAACTCACATCTTGCTCTGTACTACACAAATAACAGATAACCTGCAAATTCAACAAAACAGAAAAAATAATGAATCTATCTATTTGTTTCAAGTTCGAGTTGTACAAAACGATATCGACAAAATAAAGATAACAACCTTATCTACAACTGGTGTCTTTCAGAATCTATAAGGAACATTTCAAGACCAGAAAGTAACAAAAGGGGCTTTCCCATTCCAAAACACATCCATTTCACGTGTTACAAAAATACAAACTTGTAATAAAATCATATCCCAGATTTTGTTTTCTTGAAAGCTATATGAGCAATTTTGTGGTAGTGTACAAACATATATGGCGGAAAACCAACACCATTACTTACAACAAAACCACTATGTTCATTTGGATGAATATGGTAGTTATGCACATCTTTGTGTAAAGTTTATAAGTTAGATCTAACTACAAACAATTGGAATAGGAAAAATCTAGGCTCTTTGAGTAGCATCAGGAAAGTGACACAAAGTTATTAGATTTCATTACATACAAGTGGAATAGGAAAAACAACTAAAAAAATAGTTTTGGTTTTAACTCATCAAATTCAAGCACTTGTGTTCGTGTAAGTTTTCTAATTTTTCTCCTAGTTTGTCGACATGTGCAGAATAGGTAGTAGTTTCAGAAGTAGTTGCAGCGGTTGGATCTTGGATCATTAAGAGTAAACACAATATCATATAATTCGATAAACCTGAAAGAAGCACATTTAGGAGCTCTTGTAAACTCCGTAAACAAATGTTAATGCTAATGCCTTCAAAGTAGACATAAAAACCAAGTTATTGGGATTGGTGAGTATTAGAGTTTTCAACTTGTAAAAGATGTGGAGCATCACAGGCTTCGAGGAAAAATGTTTAATTTTGAAAAACTAATACTGCTTCTAAGTGAATGTCTTAAAACCAAATGTTGCCTAAAGAGTTGCAAGGTGAGTAGAAAGGCAGATTCTACAGTTTTCATAGGAGGAACAAATCTAGACTACAGAAACATAAGAGCAATCATGAGAGAAACTACACACACATTATAGAGACTTGTATAATCAATTATTGACATCTACTAAAAGAGAGGACTTTTGCTTGCTATAAAATTATATGCACTGTCCAAATTTTCATAGTAAAAAATGAATTTTAAATCTTAAGAGTAGTCCACTTTTCATATTAAAATCGAAGTCTAAAGCTTAAATTTTCCCAACCCATGGATACAGCATATTGCTATTGAGGCCAATTGAGTATATGTTTCTTTGTTTCATTACCTCTTTTGCAATTAAGATAAAAAAACATTTAAATCAATTAAGCTAGAATACCCAAATGATCATGCTCATAACAATACAAACACACAGACATGGCTAAAGAAGACTATTGAGTAAATCATGTTGATGGTCTATACATAGTAGCAGACTCAAATCCCTCCAATTGAAATGCTCCCTTGTACATAATAAACACTAGTGCTTAAAAAAAGTCTCAAAAAATTAAAGAAGACCCAATACTCACCAAGTAGTTCTTCTACCGCTTCTTCAATAGCAAAGGACCAACATTATCTCCAGTGTCTTTGTTGTTCTTCACATGAGTTCCATCACATAGAGGAAATGTACCTGACCTCCAACACCTGCCAAACACACAAACACCCCAACACCCCAATTAGAATCTCACCCATATGTTGTTCACAATCCAATGAGGCAATGAACAAAGACAGGAAATGAGAGAATGTTGAATAGCTTACCTGTTGTTTTGAGTGGTTCTCTTAGTCTTCTTCTTCTCCTCTTTAGAAATCGAGCTGGAGAAAAGAAGAAAGTGAGTTCTTTTTGAGAGATGGAGAAAAGAAGAAATTGTGAAGGGTTTGATGTTCTAGGGTTTCAATGAAGTAAATCTCAGATCAAGGCAATAGAACCTTTCAATGAAGTAAATCTCTCTCTGGAAGTTGAATAAAACCTTCAATAAACCTTCAGAGAATCTATAAAATGTGAAGATCTGAGGAGAATGTTGAGAAAAGTGGATTGAAATTGAGGGGAGAGGGAGAGGGAGAGAAATCGAGCGAAGTGTTTAATGGAGGAAAATCGAGCGAGTGAAAAAGAGCTTCTTCTTCTCCTCTTTGAAAGTTTGGCTTGAATGGAATTTCTTTTTCTCACCTTGTTTGATGAAAGGAGGTGAGAAGTAGAGTCTTCTCAGGCCTATGAGGAGATGGCGAGATGAGGAACCAGTGAGGGAGATGACGAGATTGAGGGGAGGGTGAAGGAGCTCTACGTCGAGCGCCAAGTAAAATGAGGGAGGAAAGAATCGAGCGCCAAAAAGCCCACCCAAATGTTTTTACTGTGTTTTTCATTTGTGTTGTAGTGTAGCCACGGTTTTGAGCCGTGGCCATTTTTTTTAGCCACGGTTTTAGGCCGTTGGTCATTATAGCCACGGTTTTTTGCCGTGGCAAATACCAACGGTTTTGAGCCGTGGCCATTTTTTTAGCCACGGTTTTAGGCCGTTGGTCATTATAGCCACGGTTTTTGGCCGTGACAAATAAACCAACGGTTCTGAGCCGTGGCCATTTTTTTTTAGCCACGATTTTAGGCCGTTGGTCATTATAGCCACGGTGTTTGGCCGTGGAAAATAAACCAACGGTTTAGAACCATGGCCATCTCCGCGTAGCTAAACATGCCTTTTGGTGTAGTGTGATTACTGGAAAGATGTAACAACGATTACCCGAAGGCAGGTACAAAAGACTACAAACTACAGGCATCCGAATCCGATGTGACATATAGTAAATACTCGCTTAAACAAATCGACTCCATAAGTGGGCTTAGCAACTTCTTCGAAGATGATGTTCCACGAACAAGGGCAAATGTAAAAAACTACTCCGTCAAATCACCCCAAAAGAACGGCCCGCAAACGACAAGGTGGACCTAGCGACGAACTGTAGACATCTTCGATTCGATATTCGGCCTCTCGAAGGAGGTAGAAGAAGACATACAAAGGTGCCCAAATGGCGAGACAGTTAAGGTCTCACAGTGCTGCCAAGTGAGAACGCTTCTCCAATGCGCGATACTCGGGGTGACTCAGAGATACCAACCCCGGAAGCAGCGACACATCTGCCAACACTTCGATCAACCATAAACTAGCTGCAGGGAGTGTCCCCTGACAGACTGAATGGCACAAGGTAACACCGAAGCCTTGGAAAATAAACGACAGACTCATCCCTTGGGAGGAAGTTCGTAACTCATCTTCGCAATATGAGAAGAAATTACAAGGTCTCAGGGAACCAATTGAGTGCTCACCTAGAGCAGGTGACCATGCATAACATCAAGTCTTATCATGACTCATCGGCACAAATGTCAGAACATTTGAAGACTCCAGCGTTGGAGATCTCCCTTCAGCCTTTGGAAAATCCAAAGCATATTCTTTGAGTAAGAGCATCTGAAGAGGTGCACTCTGTAGAAAATAATGCCTACAACGATTAAAGAACACCATTATATAGACATAGTGGTTCACCAAACAGGCGCTTAAACATTAACTATCAGCATTGAATACTGTATGGGAAACGAGGAGACGATGGTTCCTAAGAAAACCGCACATGACCACGTTCATCCAATTAATGATGCTGCACACAACCCCATTAATTGGAGGGGGGGAGGGAGTAATCAATACTCAACCGTTTCGCGATCTACGTCGTACGCATGTCACCATGCAATCTACGTTGTAAACATAATGTCTTGATCTTATGACAGGGCCTAGCTCTTCTTTTATGGGCCCATGGGCTCAACCCACTAATCGAGTTGTAATCTACCACGTGCGCTGACATGAGCAGTATAAACCCTAGTTACTTTTGACATACGGATCACACCTGCATATCACCAGCTGATTTAAGGTATTTCTTTCTTTTGAAAGGAAACTAATCCATACGATGCAATCCACTTGCGGAAGTAGGCTCACACGTTGGTAATAGACGAAGCCCCGACCTAACCAGGTAAGCTTAGTCAGTTTTAACTAATGACGACGACTTCTGATTCATCCCGACGCCTATTTTGCCACGCATGAAAGTCGATGGCTTAGGAAGTGGGAGTCTAATCAGCGCTCTTACGCCTGGTGACAACGACTTACCAAGGACCGTCGCCCTCTTTGTGGACAACAGTTGCCGAACCCGATCAGGTAAGCCTAGCCAGTGACGACTGACAACGACAACTTCTGGTCAAAGCCCAAACTGTTAACCCGCTGCGCGAGTGTAGATGGTTTGGAAGGTGGGAGCCTAGTCAGTTCTAACTGATGTCAACGGTTCGCTATGGGACCACTGCTCTTCTACATACCATGGTCGCCGAATTACCAATTCCCAGACTTGTAGCCCACTCCGCGCTGGTGTAGATGGCTTGGAAGGTGGGAGCCTAGTAAGTTCCGAACTGATGTCGACGGCTTGCCACGGGACCACTGCTCTTCTACAGACCATGGTCACCAAAAACTCCCAAATTTGTAGCTCGATGCGCACGGGTGTAGATGATTTGGAAGGTGGGAGCCTAGTAAGTCTAAAACTGATGCCGACGGCTTGCCACGGGACTACTGCTCTTTTACAAAATATTGTCACTGAAAACTCTCAAACTTGTAGCCCGCTCCATGCGAATGTTGATGGTTTGGAAGGTGGGAGTCTAGTCAGCTCTAACAGATGTCGACGACTCGCCACAGGATCATTGCTCTCCAACAGACCATGATCGCCAAATTCTTAGATCCCAAAGCTGTAATCCACTCCGTGCAGGTATAGATGGTTCAAAAGGTGGGAGCCCAGTCAACCCTGACTGATGTCAATGGCTCGCCATGCGACCACTGCTCTTTCTCAAGACAGTGCAAACAAGGAATTCTGCAAAGTCTTGAGGTCTCACATCCCCTCCCCCCACCTTCTCTTGCGAGTCTAAGATAGAGTTGAAGTCGCCTGATAGAGCCCAAGGAATATGGAGAGATATCCTTGCAACTTCAATTATGTCCTGCCAAAGTAGCCTTATCTCCCTAGCATCACTCGCTGATAAGATTGACTGACTAATAGGATCTGAAGAACCGAAAGACTAACTGGTTAGCGGTCGCCGAAGTTAATTATAGCTCAAGCAACGTCCTTACGCTCACACAGGTTGGCATTTCATTATCAGCAATGGCAACTAGAGCCAGCTAAAAAATAACCCGCTGACATGCAGACGAATGCTACATGGGATGTCAGCCTGTGCTTTTGAAACCTGACTCGTGACAAGCGCTCAAGCTCAAATACAATGCATGTGCTCGGCTGCCACAGTACACTCATGTCAGCAACCGCAACCGACAGTCAGATACGCAACTTAAGTCTCCAATGGATTATCTTAAGGATTAGCTATGACCTGGGTAGCGTAACCCACTGCTAGACCATTCGCAGAATGCCCACTATTGGATGCAACCGAGCGATAGTGACTCTGAGACCTCACAGAAGAGCATGTAAGAATCATTCGTGACATAAATGGTCAAACTTTCAACAACAAACAGACCACTTGACTTCCTGCTAACCCAACTAGACCAATGTCAAAGTAAGATGACAAGGCATAATGGAAAGCGTGCAACAGGGAGACCGAACATAATGCGAGTTTAAAGCATACTCAAAATAAACCTATTTCCATTAATAGTTAAACAAAAAGTGCAAATGTGAAAATCTACTCCTAATCAGGAGGGGGTACAAGTACGGGGGAACTAAATTTGAAAGGAGAAGGAACATGAGTTGCATCCATACGGGCCTCAATCTGGGCACCATGATTCGGATCACCCTCTTATTCTAATGACACAAAGACCATTTCGAAGTTGGCATAAAACATCTTCTTGTGATAAGCAAGGTCCCATTCCGGATGCCCTTCCTTCATCAGCCCCAACAGTTCTAATCTCCCATGCATGACCTAGCGAAATTGACACTTGCCTTGAGCCTTAAGAAGTTCTTCCTCGGGCGCCTTTGCTTCAGCAACTTCACGCTCCAACAACTCTAGCTTGCCAATCAGCGCATTAACCGGAGATTGCTCAATAGTCAGGCTACTCTTAACTGTGCTAAGCTCATGTTGCTATAGGAAAAGTTGATCCCCAGCTTTCCTCGCTTCTCGAGCATTGAATTCCACGTCGGCCTTTAACAACTGTTTCTGGGCAACCCATTCAAACTCCTTCACGGTGTTCTCTTCAACAAAAGACTACAATTCATAGCACATCTTAGCCGCAGCTTCCTGTGCAACTTCCAGATCACGGCAGACAAGGTTAAACTCTTGCCTGAAGTTGTCCCTCGCGGACACCGGCTCTACTAAATAAGACTCAAGGTCTTCCAGACGAACCCTCTGAGTCTCGGTATCAACGGCTGACTGTTCCAGCCTTCTCTCATCAATCTGCTTTCTCAGCAACTCAATATTAAAAAGTGCATCAGAATACAACTTCTGCATAGTTGAGAAGACACGCTTTATGGTGTACACCCTCTCACGAGCTGCCTTGACTTCCGTCCCAGCGATGACCACCTAGCTCAAATGGAACATCCTCAACATAAGGTGCTTCAAACCCTTATCCATATGCCCTTACAGTGTATCCTCCTCGGGCATCGAAAAGTGGTCCATCAGCAAGTTGTAATGTCTGCTTATGTGTTTCCTCGAAGCATAGTCAATGTCAACCTCCTGGTGCTAGGCCTGGTTGCTCATCTTCACTTTGGGAGCAAACAAACTCATTCGCGCATCCGAATGGAGCTCTCACGGATGCAAAATCATGCCAGCATCGCCTTTTGTAGTTTCCACCGCACCTAGGCCCTCATCTACGACCTTCCCTTTGTCACCAGCATTCGACCCTTTATTGCGAGTCGGCTCAGCGGAATTCGAAATAAGAGAAGGAAGCAAATTGTCCAAGGGACCCTCCATTACCTTGATATGCATCCTGGAGCGAGATGGGGAACACTGCAGACTACAAGAGGGACGGCCCGCGCTACCGCAGCAACTATCGAACGATCCACCAACAAAACGATTGAACTCTGGGACCTCAGGCGAATCCTCATCAGAACTTTCTAGTAGAAGCCGCCACAGCAGCCAGCATCAACTACTTGGTCAAAGCTTCAACCTGCTTGGTACTTGGCTTCGGTGCATCATCAACCCCTGCTAATCATACGTGGTCATTCTCCCAACCAGATACTTCTGACCTCCGCCTTGGCAGGCTGGTCAATTTCATGGACTTCCCTCATTAGAGCAGACCGTTTGGGAGTCGGATCAACCTCAGCGCGAGACCTCTTCGAGCTTATGAAGGAGGCAAGCATCTCAGAAAGTCCCTCTGTGTCGGGCAGGGCAGGAGCATTAACTTTGAAAGCCTTCCTCTTTCAAGAAAGGGTTGCATTTTTAGACTTAACCTTCGGCGCTCTGTTAAGAGTGGGGGCCACATGCCAGTTGGCCCACAGTCCATTGCTACTGAAGTTAGTAGGACATATAACGCCCTCCACCCTCATCCACGACATGTCACAAAATGCCTTCATAGCGACTTGGTCCTCCAAAGAAAGAGTAGTGGGGAACCTCCCTACAAAGAAACACATGTTAGGAATAGCATACAACCAACACAACATAATCAAAGGGTGAAATTATACTTACGAAGTGGCTAGAACTTTCACTCAAGCGGACGACCCTTGAACTTGAAGTACTTCGAAACCGACTGAGCCAAGAAGCAGTACTTCTGCCAGAATGTGAAATCATCTAGCAACTTCTTAAAGCAAGTCGGCGACGTCATCTTGCAAATGGCGTGATCATTCAGCCGATGGGAAGTCAGTAACTAGGTCACCCTCGGAGTCATGAGGACACCAACATCCTTCGCCCTGATCAAAATAAGAAGGATAATCATGTACCCATTAGGTACCAACTGGAAAGAGGGATTCCAAGAAACTCCAAGAAGCCTCAGATCTCGTCAAGAACAGGAAAACATAATCCAGTTTGAAGTATACAGCGATGCAAACATACGAACACTTCCAGAGGAAACATTGGTGTCTGATCATCACTCAAAGTATAGAATGGTAGGTCCTCAGGGACCCCGAATATCTTTCGGATATCAGCAAGGCCCGATTCGGAATCTGACCTATCTTCAAAAAACTGGAGGCCCTTGGCTAGAAGCTCATCTTCAAGATGATTTTGGCAAGCCATGAAAAAGGTAAACAAACTTTCAATCAAAAGACGAACATAACGAAGTCTTTAAAAGCAAAGAAATGGAAGAGTCAATCTTTGCAGAAAGGGAGATCTAAATAGGGATTGGTTTCTTACCTATTCTCTTCTGAACCGATGTAGGCTTAATTAATGAAGTGCATCACTCAAGTAACGGTTCAGACTCAATCATCATGAGTGGCGTAACTTTTCAAGAAGTGACTTAGTAAATCGATACAACGACCCACTAACTTGGGGGGAGTAGTTGTTGATACACCAGAACGTCATTTCTTCTACACCGTACTCGTGTCATGATGATCTCGAGAAATAACAGGTCCAAGCGTCGGCCCAACATTGATCCGACCCAAGCGGTTTCGACCCTGCACAATGCAGTCTACCAGACGGACCCAATTCATTACAGCCTGCTAAGCCCATGCGTCTCACAACTATCCCCAATAATAGTAAGCCTATTAAGGCAAGTATCTCGGGGATTAGCTTCGGACATGCAAGACAACAACACTTTGCTTCCAACTAGGAATTAAATACCAGAGTATACGTCGCACATGAAAACTTTAAATTATGGACAACACTCTAATTGGGAACTATCTCCCGCGTATTTAGGAACACAAGTCTAACAGGAAAACTTCCCTACACAACCCAACTTCTAATTAGAAAATAACAGGAAAACTTCCCTACACAACCCAACTTCTAATTAGAAAAGGATCTCCATGAAGTCCTTTTTCCCTAAACTACGCCACCAAGGGTCTAGTCGAACCGGGATTCCAAAACCATAAATAAGACATGAGATTGGCAACTAAGGTACGCTACAAATTCTCTGTTTACAGCATTACGTCATCCTCAGATCCCTGTCAGACTTTAGCATCAGAGTGTCATCGGCCACCACAACGGTGGTCTGTGGCTCACGTGCATTCCTTGTGCATGTTAGTATGTCAAGGTCAAGCAGGGAGCAAAAATTGATTGCATCACTTTGTATATCCAAACTCATACGTATATAACACATCACCCTCCCGCACCCAGGCGATGTGAGACTATGATCTCCCCTTTGTAGCTTGCCAACCCTCTTGGACTTCTCCCGCACCCTCTCCCTCAGGTCTGCCCCCACAAGGGTATCACAGTCCACCCCTTGGGAGCCCAACATCCTCGTTGGTAGACTTTTAGTTGGGTCAGGCTCTGATATCATTCTGTAACGACCCGATCAGCAAAGTACTATATTGTCCACTTTGGGCCTAAACCCCACACGACTTTAAAACGCGTAGTACTTTGTAGATCCAAACTTGTACATATATAGCACATCACTCTCACACACCCAAGCGATGTGGGACTATGATCTCCTCTTTGTGGCTTGACAATCCTCTTGGGATCCATGGGCTCTTGGGCTTCCCCTGCACCCTCCCCCAGGTCCTACCACACAAAGGTATCACAACCCTCTTCAACAAAAGGAACTCCATGACGTTTTTCGATTACAAGTATCTCAACTTACTCCGGGAACGGGACTCCGAGCGCGCAAGACTAGTTGCGGCTTAGCGGACTATGAAAATGGCATGTCTAGAGTGCATGAAGAGCTAACTTGCTTAAATTCTTAGTTGAAGGACAATGAAATGGAATTCCTTTAAGCCGCTAAGATTGCTTACTTCAACAAGGTTGTTGCTGGTAGGCTGCAGTTGTTGAACTATATTCAACAAGATCGTGAGGACTGGGACCTCTCCGCTTACAGGTCGGTGGCCTTCACCCACTTTGAGGAGGTGAACTCCTCATCTTTTCGACAGGGTGACCCTGAACTCATTATGTCTATTGTAGAGATGAGCTCCTATCTTGGTGTTCCGGAGTCTACTACCGACCCTAAGGTTGTTCCAGATGCTAAAATGCAAAAGGATATTCTTAGCTCTACTCCCACTGCATGAGCGATTTTTTTGTAATGAAAGAAAAATTCATTAATAATTTTTTTCCTTTTTTGTATGTGCTTGTAGTTGTCGTACTCATCATTTCCAATTCTTGTTTAAATTAAGCTGAGTAGATGGGTGCATCTGTCACCATGTTAAATAGGGCTTTAGTTTGTACAGGTGTCCTTTCTTAGCTTGTCTGGGCTCATGTTCTGACAACATTAATAACTTAATCTTTTGTGAGAGTTAAGCTGTAAGATAGTCACCTTTGTTTGTCTGGGTTATGTTCCCTTAGTGACGTAATTATCGTCTCCCTTAGGAATTGCAACAT
Organism: Berberis vulgaris; assembly: GCA_963556465.1. NCBI lineage: Eukaryota > Viridiplantae > Streptophyta > Magnoliopsida > Ranunculales > Berberidaceae > Berberis > Berberis vulgaris. The sequence continues at coordinate 16,582,712 of OY747124.1, forward strand.
CTATCTTCGTGTTGAAGACTGAACTTCCTTGCTAGTCTCTGACCCTGTGTTGTGGTTAAGTTGCTTGAGAAACCATCTCTTGCCAGACTAAAATTTGGTACCATATACTGCAGTCTTGTTAGTCTTGAGGAGGATTTTGAGTTGAAGGGGAATCACCTCTGCCCGTCTGTGCTGGACTTCATAATAGACCCCAATTTTGAACAGTGATTGGGTTGTTGAAGAATTATCTTTGCCCAAATGGGTAGATTTCGGTATTCATCCAGCTCAATCCTTAAGAGGACTTGAGTTGGGAAAAATTCGTATTCGCCCGTCTGGGTTAGACTTCGTAATAGACCTCAATCCTGAACAAGAGTTCGGTTGTTGAAGAATCATTTTTACCCAAATGGGCTAGATTCTTGTATTTGTATGGTTCTATCCTTTAGAGGACTTGAGCTAGGAGGAAGTCATCTCTGCCCGTCTGGGCTAGACTTCATATTAGTCCCCAATCATGAACAGGAGTTGGATTGTTGAGTAACCAACTTTGCCCGAACAGGCTAGGTTCCTTTGCAAATTTGGTTCAGTCTTTTAGAGGACTTGAGCTGGGAAGAAGTCATTTCCGCCTGTTTGGGCTAGACTTCATAAAGACATAAAGACCCCAATCCTGAACAGGATTTGGGTTTTTAAGGAATCATCTTTGCCCAAACATGATGGATTCCTGAAGCGAACTAGGTCACTTGTTGGGCGAGTCGTTGGTATCCTGAACAGAATTAGGCGGGGCCTCTGAGCGTCATCTTGGCTCTTTAGACTATATTATGTCAGTGAAGTGAGTCATCCACAAACTGAACTCGATCCGCCTTGAAGTGTCTATGCTGGCCATTGTGTGCCATTTTACTCCTTATGACAAGACTGGGTTTTAAGTGCAGTAAGCTATCCGTGGATTGGGCTCAGCCCGCTTGAGGCGAAATGTTCGTAGTTGTATTTTCGTGGCTCCTTAGGTAGACTAGGTCTCTTTTGCAATGAGCTGTCATCGCCCTTAATAAGGCTGGGCTCGGTAATTGTGCGCCATTTTGGTCCCTGTGATCAGACCTGGCCTGTTTGAACGGTGAGCTATCCTTGGACTGGGCTCGATCCGTTGTGCGGTAGCTTGGTTCCTTAGGCGGACTGGGACATTTTTGCGATGAGCAGTGTTGCCCTTAATAGGGCTAGCTCGATCGTTGTGCGCAATTTTGGTCCCCATGATCGGACTAGGCTTGTTTGAGCGGTGGGTTGTCCTACTGGGCTCAATCCATTGTGTTGTACCTTAGTTCCTTCGGCGGACTAGAGCATTTTTGCGACGAGTTGTCGTCACTCCTAATAGGGTTGGGCTCAATCGTTGTGTGCCATTTTGGTCCCCGTGATTGAACTAGACTCTTCCACGACGGTCAGTTGTTCGTGAACTAGGCTTGACCTACCGTGTGCTGCCTCGGTTCCTTTAGGCGGACAAGGCCACTTTTGTAGCGAGCCGTCGTCGCCCTTAATAGGACTTGGGCCGATCGATGTGCGCTATTTTGGTCCTTGTGGCAGGTTCAAATCTTCCCCTGTAGAAGGAGCTGAGTGTGAAATTGATTCATTTGTAAAGAGATTACCTTTAGTTCTTCTTAAAAAAATTTACATGTCACACTCTCCACTCAGACTTTCTTACCAGTAAGCCCTTGACCTATTGGTTCATTTTTAGCGGGATTCGAGCTGTTGTGCCAACTTACCTGATAACTTCATTGCCACGTAACAACATTCCTAGTGGAAAATCGATCTCCCTTGATGCTCTATGTCTATTCGTTGATAGGGTACTGAAGGCACTAGTGCCATGTGGATACCATTGCTCCCATTTGGTAGAGCCAAGGCCTTCCTAGTTTGGGATAAGCTTGCCTTCTCTTGGGTCTCTTGTGTTCGGCTGGGTTTTTCTCAGTATCCAATCACTGACTTTGAATTCTCGAGGCTTAATTAACTTATTGTAGTGTTAGGCCATCTTTTGTTGATAGGCAACTATTTTGACAAAAGCCCCGTCTTTTTGATCTTTGAGTATGCCTAGTCCAACTCTTAAAGCTTTATCGTTGTCCTCCATGCTGAACTCCTCCGTCCTGAATGTAGGTATTTCTATTTCTACTAGAACCATTGCCTCAAATCCATAAGCCAATGCGAATAGTGTTTCTCCAATTAGAGTCATTTTAGTGGTATGGTATGCCTAAAGGATGTCCAGAAGCTTAAAAACCTAGAGCCCCTTTGCCGCTTTGAGTTTCCTCTTGATTACTCTAAGATAGTTCAGTTGGTGACTTTTGTTTGTCCATTGGCTTGGGGTGACCTGGCATGGAGAAGTGGTGACTGATGCCCAGGTCGGTGCAAAGTTGTTTGACTTTCCCGCATTCGAACTGAGCTTCGTTATCGTTGACCCAAATTTTTGGTATTCTAAACTTGCAGATGATAGATTTTCAGATAAAGTTCTTGATCTGATTCTTTCCTATCTCGGAAAGGGGCTCTACTTTTACGCATTTTGCGAAGTAGTCAACAGCCACAATGAGAAACTTCATCCAAAATAGGCTTACTATGTCCATCCCCTACTGGGCAAAGGGCCACGGCTGGTCATTTGGACCAGGTTCTATGCAGGCATATGTGTGTACAGGGCGTACCTCTAACACTTATCTCACTTGCGGACCATGTCTTTGGCCTTTTGCTTTATTCTCAGCCAGTAGTACCCTGATGTTAGGGCTTTATGAGCTAGTGTCCTTCTTCCAGGGTGGTTCTCGCAGATTCTTTCATGGATTTCTAGAAGGACATAGTTTGTCTTTTTGTGGGTCAGGCATCTGAGCAGAGGGCCTGTCGATGATCTCATGTGTTACATGTCGTTGAGGAGCGTGTACCGTATCACTTTATTTTTTCAGTTTGTGAGCCTCTAGCTTATCTGCTGAGAGGACTCAATCTTTTTCGTACATAATTACGGGGCTCATCCAGTCGGTCTCCTTGATTATGGAGAAGGTTTTGTGGAGTCCCTCTTCTTCAACAGCCGACTTCTCCAGGAATTCTATGAATGAGCCAGAGTTGTCCTCTGCGGACGAGGAATTTTCGGCCAGATTGACGGCTTCCTCGTTATCTGCCCCGGAGAAGCCGCAAAGTATATTCTCTTGAACCCCTTTTTGGCGTCGACTGATTTCCCAAAATAATCCATCATTCGAGGTTCTTTAACATCGAATTCATTGTTTACCTGATTGACCACCAATTGGGAGTCAATGAACACCATGATTTTTTATACTCTGATTCCTTTGGCTAGTTTTAGCCCGACTAGGAGGACCTCATATTCCACTTTGATGTTTGAAGCATGGAAGACAAATTTCATAGCCTTTTTTAGGGTGTCTCCTTCTAGGGTATGAAAGACGATCCTCGTTCCGTAACCGTTCACTTTGGATGACCTATCACATCACAAGATCTATCCTTGTGGGGTGGCGGGGTTTTCGTCTCCTTGTTGGTCTTTCATCCCCGATTTTCCTGTCCCAGAAAACTCAACGACAAAGTTTGCCAGTGCTTGCGCCTTGATGGTCATTCTTGGAGCATAGTTGATGTCAAACTGTCCCAACTCCACCGACTATTTGACCATTCTTGCTGATAGCTCTGGCTTGAGCAATACCAACCAGAGTGGATACTTGGTCAGACTGTTATTGAGTGAGCTTGGAAGTAACGTCTTAGTTTTCTGGAGGAAGTCACCTATGTTAATGTCAATTTTTCCAAATTAGGGTAGTTAGCCTCCATCCCATTGAACATTTTGCTGATGTAGTATACGGGCTTATGTTTTCCTTTTTCCTCCTGAATCAGAGATGAGTTGACAACGGGCTCTAAGACTGAGAGGTATAAGTAGAGCATCTCACTCAAAGTAGGTTTTGTGAACAGCTTTGTGTTTCCCATGTACGCCTTCAGATCTTGGAAGGCATGTTCACACTGCTCTCCCATTAGAATTCTTTCTTCCACTTCAAATCTTAAAGAAAGGGAGGCATTTTTCTGAAGATTTGGAGATGAACCTGTTTAGGGTTGCTACCCTCCCAGTCAAACTCTGAACTTCTTTAATTTTTACTGGTGGTCTCATGTCAAGGAGAGCTTGAATCTGCTTTGGATTATGTTCTATCTCCCTTCAATTGACTATGTACCCCAGGAATTTCCCTAATTACACCCCAAATGTGCATTTCTGCGGGTTGTGCTTCATTTGGTACTTTAGGAGTTGGGACAACGTTCCTTGGAGGTCCATCAAATGATCGGGACTGTGGAGGCTTTTTACCAGCATATCATCGATGTATACTTCCATGGTCTTTTAAATTTATCTTTTGAACATTCGGTTCACCAAACACTGGTACATTGCCCTCGCATTTTTCAGTTTGAACGACATTACCCGATAGCATTATGTGCTTTTGTCCATTATGAAAGAGGTTTTCTCCTTGTTTGGTAGGTGCATACTAACCTGATTGTAGCTAGAATACGCATCCATGAAGTTGATTAAGCTGTGTCCTAACATCGCGCCCATGATTTGGTCTATCTGGGGCAATGGAAAGTTTTTTTTGGCTGGCTTTGTCAAGGTTTGTGTAGTCCACTCAGACACTCACTTCCCATTTTTCTTTCTTACCATGACCATGTTTGCCAGCCATTCTGGGTAGCAAAACTCCCTTATTATGTCGATTTTTAGAAGTTTTTGTACTTTTTCATTAATGTCATTTTTGCGTTTGGGCGCCAAATGCCTTTTTTTTTGCCGACTGCCTTCAAGTTAGGATTGACTTCCAGTCGGTGCTTGATAACTAGACTGCTTTCGTGTTAGTTGGGATGTCCAAGTATATTGTGATGGCATCCTCTTCCAATTGCCCATCTCCGGCCTTTCTCTTGGACTGGACAAAGGTTCGACGTCTTCCTCTATCTGGATTTGGGGTTTCCTCATCCTGATCCTTTTGCTCGGGTCGCTGTGTTCCATTTTTCGATTGCTTGGTCATGGCGTAGTGACATTCCAAAATGATAATTTGGTTTCTTCTGATCGTCCCTACTTCACCATCAAAGAGGTATTTGAGGCACTAATGCTGGGTGCAAAATATTGCCTCCATGTGGTGTAACCAAGGTCGGCCCAAGATAACGTTGTATTCGGAGCGGGCATCTACGATTGAGAACTCTGTCATCAAGATTTTCTGTATGTCTAGTTGCCTTGCGACTACCAACATCGTGATTGTTCCGATTGGGTAGCAATTTTCTCTATTCAAGCCAAACATGGCTTGATTTGAAGGTGTCAACACTCCTTTTGTTAGTTGCATTTTTAGGAATATATCTAGGAACAATAAGTTGACGAAACTGCCCTTTGTCCACCAACGATCTCACTTCCCTGTTTTCTATCCCTACAGAGATGACTAGGGCCTTCTTGTGCCATTCTTTGAACGTCAAGGTTGGGATTTTTCTTTCCTCTCGTATGCGCTGGATGAGATGATCTCGGTAATGCGATCTAACTCGCAGTTCTCATACCAATTTCTTTAGTAAACCATTCGAGTTTTGTCTCTCCTCGTTTGCTCCATAAAGGACACATACCACATCAGGAGTCATGTCTAATGTTTCTTGTGTTGTTCCTTTGCCTTGGGACTGCATGTCCCCGAAGCTGATGAACTCCTTAAGTCATCCTCTCTGTATCTAGTAATGGATCTTATCTCTGAGGCTCCTGCAGTCTTTGTTGTCGTGGCCTACCTTCTTGTGATAAGAACAATGCTTATCCTTATTATTCTTTGAGGATATCCTTTGAGTTTCGATGGCCACTTAATGTCTTCCCATTTTTTTCATGGCGGATAAGACCTCGAGCAGACTTGAGTTAAACGGCATGTAATAAGGGTACCTGGAGCCGCTTGTACAACTTTGCTTGACTGAGCTCGTTTTGTTTCTCGTCCGATTTTCACTTGGAACTATCTTCTTTTTCATCCTTGTCCTTGGCTCTGGAGGAGTGTTTTTGCTCACTTTCCTCTTTCCTGGCTGCCAACATTTCTTCCAGGGTGATGTATTTCTTGGCACTCCTTAATAGACCCGCCATACCGCTGGGGTTCCAAGATGAAAGAGTTCTAAAACTAAACTCCTCGAAAGACGAAAGTGAAAGCGGTGATCGAATGTGTCGTCTATCAAGGTTAGCTCGTAATTGAAACAAGTAACGTACTCTCTGAGGGTCTCACCATGCTTCTGCTTGAGGCTCAGCAGATAGTTAGGCACTTTCTGGATTCGTTGACTCTCGACAAACATGGTGATGAATGCCTTTGCCAAAACCTGGCACAAATCGATAGATCTCGGCTGAAGCCTGTGGAACTAGGTCAGTGTAGCCTTTTTCTTCCTAGTTGGAAATGTTCTACATAGGATGAATTCTAAACTTTCATTAAGTGTTATCACATGGTGGTAATGGAGCAGATAATCTGACAGATTTGAGGTTCCGTCATAGAACTCGAGCTTTGAAGGTAAGAACTTCTTTGAAAGATGAACACTCATGATCTCCTCCGAGAATGGAGGGACAATAAAATCATACAGGACATTAGGATCGATCGCCCCTAGTCGGAGCGGGTTCTTAGCAGTGGTCTGGTCTATTTTCAGGGCATGATCCCCACGATCCTCGTCATCCCATAAGCTCTCCTGCCTGCTAGCTTTTTGCTCATCTCCGCGGAGGTCTCGCTTTTCTAGACGCACTCTCGGGCGCCCACTCTGGTATCTGCTAGGATCTCCGCCAATTTTGGTTGGCTGTTGTCAATCCTGAGTGAGTCTTTCCACCGAAGGAGCGAGTGCTCTGCTCCTTCAGTTGGATCGGTTTGGCCCTGTGGTTGGGATTCTCTGGTCAGGGGGTTGTCTCGTTCGACATTGTAGTTGAATGCTCGAGATCTGGTGCTGGTGACCATGTCTTGATGTTTTGATTACCTAGAAAAAACTTTATTTGTTCGTTTCAGGGAAAACTTGTCTTCTATCTGCAAGGACGGTGCCAAACTGATGTGTCTAAATTTGTCCTTATCGATATTGCTGATCTCGAGCCTGTAAAAATGAACAACGGTTAGCCACGGACCACCGTTGTGGTGGTCGAAGGAACTCTAATGCTTAAGTTAGGTAATGATGCAAGGAAGAGTGAATACTAGATGTAAATTGCAAAGTGTACACATTTTTCTTCCCTTTTCTCACCTTAAGTAGTGAGTGCTCCCTCCACAACTGTCCATTTTAATGATGGCGTGATGGAGAGATCTCGACTAGGATCTTACCTGTGCGTGACTGAGTCTTTTCAACACTTGGCTCTGTTTAGGATCCAATGCTTGATTGGGCTATGAGCTAATTTATGTGAGTGAATCTCGAGCATCTCGAACCTATGACAACTCTGAGATTCATGTTCGGGTTTTATTTTCTTAGCCAAGCCCTAAGACTCATGCCTTTTTTGATAGCGTGACTTGGGCTTGAGCACATGACTTACAGGCTGAATAATAATTATGAATGGGCCCGCTTGGGATCATGTTGAAGCCTTTCTCATAATAGAGTTGGCCTATGGCACATGTACGATTGTGATTCCCTGGCTGATTGATGTCTCATCAATAGTCATTTCACTCTTCTTAGGCATCATTTTAACTAGACTCACCCACATGCTATTTGAAATGGGTAGATGATCTCCACATCCAACAACTTCAGAACCTCTACTCTGACTACATCCTTCATGCGTGAGTTGAGTCTTCCTTGTGCATCTTTGGTAGGCTTGGCATTGTCTTCCATAAAGATCATATGCATGCACTTAGCTGGACTTGTTCCTTTGATGTCGTCAATTGTCCACCCAGATGCAGCTTTGTGCTCTCTAATAACTCTCAAGACCTTTTCTTCTTCCCCCAAACTCAAGTATGCAATTACTATCATTGGTAGTGTATGGTCCTTTCCCAGGTACACATATTTCAAGTGGTCGGGCAACTCTTTCAATTCCACATTTGATGCCCTAACAATTGAAAGGACAATAGTAGTATTAGTAGGTACAAGAGTTTCAAAGGAAGGTAAATACTTACTTGAATGAGACTTAAGAGCGTCAAGAGAATGTATGACATCAATGATGTACATAATCACACTTTCATTTTCCTGCTCAAGATTCAACCTTGTGCATACCATTAACATAAATTTTCGTATTAGTAGTATGCATAAAGGGTCTTCCAAAATGATAGGCAAAGATGATAGCATAGAAGATTCTTTCATATCTAAAACATAAAATTCACAAGTAAAGTAAATTGATTACTTGAACCAAGACATCCTCCAAAATACCTCTAGATTTCTTGATGCTTTTGTCTATCAACTGCAATGTAATTAAGGTTGGTTTAAGTTCCCCCAACTTCAACTTCTCATCAACAGTATTGGGCATATAATTGATACTAGTTCCTAAATCAAGCAGAGCACGTTCAAAGAATTGATCACCAATTCTGCAAGGAATAGTAAAACTCTTTTAGTTTGGGTGGTAATTTTCTCAACAAAACCACACTTACCTCTTCAGTCAATGCAACTTTCTCATATTCCTGAAACTTTCTTTTGTGGGTACACAAATCCTTTAAAAGTTTGGCATAAGATGGAATATTTTGAATTACATCAAGTAAAGGAATATTAATTTCTATTTTCCTTAAAGTTTCAAAAATATCAAGAAATCGTTTAATCTTTCTTTTGCTTAACTAACCTTTTAGGGAAGGGTGGCAATATCACCTTCTCATTTTCACTTACTTTGTTAGAGTTTGTGGTTATATGTTGGACGTGTTTCCACTTTTTCTTCCTCATTCTCGTCTATTTCCATCTTATTGTCAATAACTTTATCACTCCTAAGGACTGTCACGGCCTTGAGCTGCTTGTGTCCTCTTAGGTTTGGTATGGTTTCTTGTGGAAATTCTCTATTCTTTCTCTCACTCAACTCCTTGGCCATTTTTCCTACTGTTGCCTTCAATTTCTGAATGACTTAACTAGTTTGAACATTGGTCTTTTGCTATGTAGTCAAGAACTGAAGTGTGGCACCTTCAAGACTGGAGGTTGAAAATTACTTCCATGTTGAAAATTTCTACGTTTCCCCTGTGGATTTAGAATGCTCTGATTTCCACTCCAAGAAAAATTGGGGTGATTTCTCCACCCTGAATTGTAAGTATTGGAATATGGGTTGTTCTTGGGAGGTTAGTTGTTTTGTCCCACATAGAAGAAGACATAGAACAAGTCTCAATAGTGTGATTAGAATGATAACATATAACACATATCTCGACTTGAGCAACTTGTTGAACTGGAGAGATGTTTTGGGTTGACATTGTTTTCACAAGCATATCTAGCTATCTCTCCATTGTCGTCATCTAAGTTTGGACTCCACCATTAGTGTATACTTCATAAATACCCTTACCTTTCACTCCTTGATTCTATCGTGATGATAATTATTGAGAACTCTCACTTTGGGTCTCTTTAATAGCTTCCTTACTGTTTTTTTCTATAAGCACAACTCCACAAGCAAAATCAACAAGACTTTTATTAATATCATTTAAACCTTCGTAAAAAGCTTGTACTTGATCCTCTTGAGATAGATTGTGGTGTGGGCATTTGAGAAGAAACTCATTGAAATGTTCCCATGCTTCAAAGAAAATATCCCCATCTTTCTGCTGGAAAGTTTGAATTTTCCTTCTGATCTGCCTTGTCTTTTGAGCTGGAAAGAACATATTTACAAATTTAATGGCCAACTCTTCCCAATTATTGATGGAACCCGCAGCCAAAGAGTTCAACCACAACTTAGCATTATTTTTTTAAAGGAAAAATGATTAACTTGATTCCTTCCGAAGTTAAGCCCTGAGTATTCTGAGTCTTGCAAAGGTCAAATAAATCCCTAATGTGTAAATATGGATCCTTAGAAGGTGTGCCTCTGTCACGTGACACCATGTTAAGCAAGTGAGGAAATAAATTGAAGTTGTATTGCACTATTGGTTGGAATGCAATGCATAATGGTTGATTTAGATTTTGTGGAATAAATAAGCTCTTCCTTAGCTCATGCATTGGTGGATTTTTTACTTGCTCTTGATCCATTTCTTTATTAAATTTTACATGTCAGCTTGCCTTTGAAGTCGTCTAAGGGTTCATTCAATATCTGGATCCTATACACTGATGTTTATGGCCTAGGACCGACGACCATGCATAAATTCAATCCTGCAAGACAACACGTGCAAAGTAATTATTTTAGAAAGAATAGCTACTGAAAAAATCAAAAGTACAATTGTTGAGAAAAAAAATTTATAATGAAACAACTAAAATAAAGAAATTTTTTTTGAAAACAATTTAGCGTAGTCCCTGGAAACGACATCAAAAACTTGTTGTACAAATAGTAACCTAATTAATAAGATTCTAAAAATATATGTTTTAACTCGCAAGTGCACAAGATCATACAAATAGTATAGATAGCAAGAACGAGATCATTCCCACGAGGATTGGATTAATTGTGTTTTATATATCTTTCCTAACACTTCTACTTCAATGAAATCCAAAAAATAATTGAAATGAAAAAGGATAATTGTTAAACTGAAAACAAGGACAAGGTATATAGATGATGTTCAAACAAAAATAAATGTAAGAACTAGAAATCAAATAAGTTAAGGATTCAATATCAACCATAGGTCATCTTCCTTCGAACAACAACATGCACAATGATATAAAGTAAATTCCATTGCTCAAATTTTGTCAACCTAAGGGAGTGGGTGTCTACTCCTTTAGCTATTGGTTTGACTAAACAACGAATTAGGTATGAGTATCTACTCTAACTCTTTTCATTCTCAAGGTTCTTAGCATGGCAACTACTAAGTTGCACCTCAAGGACGCATAAATCAATGAAAATTGACAAAAACAAAAAACCAAAATATAGTATCTCTTCCAGTCATTCATGTTGATTAATTTCAAGAACTGATCTTGTCTCTTTTTGTCAGTTAGCATAGGCATAAGACTATGTCGACTAAATTTACCCATGTAACAATCTCCATACAAATCATGTATATGATGATCAAGCATAAACATAGTTCATTGAAAAGTGAAATAAAATCAGACATTATTCAATTAAGCATCACATAAAATAGTGTAGCAAGGCATGATGAAATCCTTAAGTAATCATAATTAGGGCTTCAATCTAGCGCTAACTAAATTATTTAATTACACATACTATAATAAAAAATTTTATTCAAATAAAGATTTGGAAGGATGAGAAAATAAGCGAACTTTTTCATGATCAATTGGTGTTCCAACTGTCCTCGACCAATAGCAATTGCAGTAAAATAGCGGTTGATTTCCAGCCAAACAACAACTCAATTTCCAGTAGTTCAATAACAAACCATCTCGTCCCGATGTAGAGTGGGATGGGATCGAGATGGAGATTTTCAATCTCTCCCATCCCATCCCATCCCATCCCGTACTGAATTTATTTATTTAATATTTATTATTATTAATTTTAATTTAACAACTCTTCTAAAGTAACGTTTATGAAATGTTGAAATTAAATAAAAACATCTACTATTTGAAAATTTACTTGCTTGATTTAGTAGTCTTTGTTTAGGTAGAAATTTCAATTTTGATATTTTAGGTCAAATAGAAACCAAGAAAATTTTATGCTTTTCACATTTTAGATTGGTCATATATAGGACAATTATTCTTATAGAAAATAAAGGCAAATGATGATTTGGATTAGTTTTGCATTATGAGTTATGTAGTTGGAGAACATTGCTCCTAATTGTATCTTGTATGGATGATATTCCAACTCCTCTGGAAATATGAAAGACGGATCTATGGAGAGGCCCCTTCCATCTCCCATCATTCACTTGACCAACTTAATTCGATTGTAAGCCTCCACAAATTTTATATGACATTTAATATTACTATGATGAAAGTTATATGTACATAAATTTGACATTAGTGGTGTATGAGCAATAGATGAATTTTTTTTGTTATTTTTCATTGGAGGACTATTTAGTACATGCTCATCCCGTCCCCGTCTCGAACCCGTTTGGGATGGACGAGGTTGTGATGAGGTTTATCCGGAATAAACAGGATGCGATAGGATGAGGTCCATCTTATCCCATCCCATCACGTAAAAACGTTATGCTCTTAACTAAGTTTGATTTTCACCTCTTCCCACTCATTTTTGGTTCATTTCCCTCATGAATAGAGTTGGATAGATCGACTTTGAGTTATATTGTTGCCAAAGGAACTAGCTACTAGCTAGCAACACTTGCAAAATTTGGTGTGGATTTACGAATAAAAATGAATGCAGTAAATTTTGCGTGTGTAAGCAGAGGTGAAATTTCGATTTTGCTCAATAACATATGTTTTTTCACAAAAACCCTACTGAAACTTGCAAAAAGTTTTGGTTCTGACATTTCAGATCGTGGTAATACATGATAAGTTCTCTCGGGAGGATAACAAATATTTAATGTAGGTAAACTAAATAATCAAGGGTTTTTTTTTGAGTTTGGCCCTCATTAGTTTATACTTAATTGAGTTTGACACTTAATTTATGTTTTAATTGGGTTTAACCCTTGTTTTCTAACAAATCTGTTAGGTCAATCATGTTGACTAGTTAAAATTTTATAATAGACCAAAATACCCCTCTCGAAAGAGTATAACAAAACAAAATGCATCGAATGGCTCTGTTTTTCAAATCTAAATCTAGTCAGAGGCCCAAATCCAACCCCAACGAAACTCTCTCTTAAAGAGGAGGAAAGTTACAGAGAAAAATAGTCATGGCGGGAGTTACTCCCCCAAGGACGTATCTTCATATAGGAGGAGATTATTACAGAGAACGTCTCCAATCGTTAAGCCTCACATGCTTAAGTCTCGCAGAGAACTAATAACGACCACATAAGGTAAAGGAAACATTCGACTAAGGTATGCAATTTTTAACTAAGTTATGTCCAGATTAATCTCCATTTCAAACAGATTTACTGACTTAAGCATCGGAGTACCTTCGGCCAACAAACAGGTGGTCTTTGGCAATCTAACATTTGTTTTGCAGGTCGGATTTCTAGGAGATCATATTTGGACGCATCAATTTAGCGTCGTCCATGGTGACGATAATTTTCTTTGAAAAAGAGAATTTGTAGTTGGAAACTTCCTTAGTACTAACCAGCAATAAAAAGTCAGAGAAAATGGAACATTCTACATACCCTCAACCCAACAATAATCAAGGCAACCCTTCCACTAGCGAAGCTGAGTTACCAATAAGGCATGCTCCAAACATTCTCAATCTATCAACCATGTCCAAACACCACCACAACAGAACTCTGCAAATCACATCCAAAAAAATAATGAAGTTTCTGCAGAACTTCAACAATTGAATAACGAAGGCAAAGAACCACAAGGAGATGGCATGCGGAGCGATGGAATCTCTACACAAGTTCCATTTAGAATCCGATTCTCAGATCTTAACGCGTTGTATGAATTGGCTAGACCGTCGTTCTCTGGCGCACTCATAAAGAATCCTCTACCAAAAAAGTCCACTCCCCCAAAGTTCAAAGCATATGATGGTACTACCAATCCGACAGACCATCTGCGGTACTTCCACCACATTATGGCATTGAAAAAGAACACAAAGTCCATTCTATGTCGAACATATCCGACTAGTCTCAGCTCCACATCGATGAGTTGGTTCAACAGTCTACCACCTAGGTCGATAAACTCCTTCCAAGCATTAGTCACTGCCTTCATCACGAGGTTCATTGGCAGCCAGCGGATGAGAAAGGGCCCACATTACTTATTCCACATCACACAAAAGCATGAAGAAACCATAAGGGAGTACGTCACTTATTTAACTGATGAGTTGACCATGAGTTGCAGCGATGACACAGCCATTGCCACCTTCACTTCTGGATTGAAGAGAAGATAATTTTACAATTCTTTGAACCTAGACTCTCCAGAGAATATGGCAACCTTATTGAAGATCACTCAAAAGTACATCTCCCTCGAGGAGATGCTGACCGTCAAGAAGTAGAACGAATCCGAAAGGAAACCTTCCCCAGTAAATCGGGAAAAAAGGAAAGAAAGAAGGAAAGATGACGGACCTCGAGAAGATAATGGTCAGTCGAAAAGTCATCAAACCAACGGAAGATCCAAATTCGACCAACGAGAACCTAAAAAGCTACAATCTACAAGACCCAGACACGAACGGGTAAAGAGTGTAGTAAATAAGACATATAAACCATACACGGCCTTGAAAACAAGTCGAGCAAGCATCCTGAAGTCTTTGAAAAAATGGGAGAATATCAACTAGATGAGAGGAGACCTAGATGGACAAGATAAGAGAAAGTATTGCTCTTTCCCAAGGATCACGGGCATGACACTGAAGACTGCTACAATTTGAAGGACGAAATTGAGCACTGGATTCAAAGAGAGCGGCTCAAGGAATTCGTCGGGTTGCTAAACAAACAATCTAAAGGAAAATATAAGGTGGACACTACCGCGAGATCAAACGAACAACCCAGAGAACTGATATATGCCCTACATGGCATAGCTGGAGAAAAATTGATCTGACCGATCAAAGAAACGATCAGCAGTACCGCCCACTCGAGCTGATCCAAATCGAAGCAGGAGACCCAGTATCATCGAAGGATACCAAAAGAGCAACTACAACAACTCGCAATGGGGGATGCATAGACTTTTTCAATTCCAGCGGAGATCAACCAACTGATCAGGTTTGAGTGTCTCACTGACAAATGTGAGCTTGATTCCCAACCGAGAACTTTTTATCCACATTATCCTACAAAGGCCAAAAACACCTTTTCCATCATTGACAATGGGACTGACACGAACAAATCTAACTCGGTGAATAAACTCGATACCATTGCAAGGTCTGGAACCCAGAAGTTCATGAAATCCTTGGCAGTTGGCTAATGTGAGGATGATTGGACAATTTGTGTTGGATTCTACTAAACTTATCTTGTTGCCAAGGATATCACAATCGAAGTACCTTGAAGAGCACACACTCAAGGATTTGATCAAAAAGCATTATGAAGTCATTAGCTACCTCATCAAGGACGTACACGTGATGCAAACCATTAAAATTATGGGAGAATCGTTAAGAAGAATATAAGTCATGATGGGAATCACTCCCCCGAGAACACACTTCAATGAAGAAGAAGGATGTTGCAATGAACGACCCCCTTCATTGCACCATTCGAATTCGAATCGAATACAATCAAACGCATTCAGTTCAGGTGTAACAACACCAAAGCAGGCTTCAGGACAACACAAAATCAAAGCCGACCTAAAATAGATACGAGTACTCCCCAAACGACAAGGGCGTGCAGGAATCGGACCCCTTCCACCAGAAGGAATGATGTCAACAGAAATCAACCAAGCAAGAATCAAATACAGAACGTACGAACTATTCACAATGGATCCTACGCTGTGACGGAACACCCACAAGCAAGCAGGCAAACCAAGAATATATCGGTTGAAAGTCACAAAGGGAAAACAACTGCTACAACCATGAAATGTTGAGCATTGGAAACAGGTCAATAAAATTCCAAATTCAAATCCTCCATCTTACGTTCAAATAGTCAAGCTCAGTCAAAGCGCCAAAATCAAGCATCTACTCATAAATAAAGTAGCACGACCAACTTATCGAGCTATGAGTAAAAGGTTAGGACGTATAAGTCAAACGTAAACATAAAACTTCTGATATGATCTGATCAACCATGAAATAAACTTACATAAGTATGGACATATAAGTCAACTTACTCATAAAACCTTCTGGCCCGACCAATATCTTGGACCATGAAGTAAACTTACGAAAGTATGGACATATAAGTTTACTTACTCGTAAAAAATTTTGGCCCGACCAATATTTCGGACCATGAAGCAAACTTATAAAATATGGATATTTAAGTCAACTTACTCGTAAAACCTTGTGGCCCAACCAATATGCCAGACCATGACGTAAACTTACAAAAGTATGGATATGTAAGTCGACTTACTCGTAAAACCTTTTGGCCTGACCAATATGTCGGACCACGAAGCACACTTACAAAATTATGGACATATAAGTCAACTTACTCGTAAAAACTTCTAGCAAGACCAATATGTCGGGCCATGAAGCAAACTTACTAAAGTATGGACATATAAGTCGACTTACTCGTAAAACCTTCTAGCCCGACCAATATGTCGGACCATGAAGTAAACTTATAAAAGTATGGACATATAACTCGACTTACTCGTAAAACCTTTTGGCCCGACTAATATGTTAGACCACGAAGCACACTTACAAAAGTATGGACATATAAGTCGACTTACTCGTAAAACCTTCTGGCCCGACCAATATGTCAAACCACGACAATAAAAAAAATTACGACCAGATACTGTGATTTATCCAAGACAATAAAAAAATTACGACCACGCAGGAAAGACATGCAAATCAAAGACCAATAAATACAAGAAAGATAAAACGTAAGAATGTCAACAAAAAAGAACTTGTCATTCATAACTCTATTCAGTTGCATCTGGAAAAGAAGATACAATAATTGGAGAGGAAATAGTAGAAGTGACCAAATCATCACTAGCGGGAACACTCAAATGAGGATGGACAACGACATCATCTGCAGGAGGATATGAAGCTTTCTTTTCAACAAATGATGGTGTAGGATTGAGGGGAGGAAGAGACGATGGTTCTTCATCGACTGGATCGCTTGGCGGATCCATAGCACATTTTTCTTATCATCGTCAAAAACATGGTCGACCAAACCACGATATCTAGCCAAATTGAGACCATCCCCCTCCAAGTAGTCGAGAAGATCAATTTGGCCATCAACGACTCTTCTCCAATCCACGGCTTTCGTGATCTTCAGTCCTTGACTGCGACAAGCTCGTTCTGGGTCGAAACGAGTTTTCCTTCAATAGTGCTTAGCATTGTGGAAGCATCCGACTCAACCTCAGCGAGTGCAGTCGTTAACTACACCACCCACTCCTCATCAACCTTACGACTGGCGGATTGTTCAATAACATAACGCATGGCCTCATCATGACCAACCTTCTCAACAGACAGCTTCCTCTCCACAACGTCAAGCCGGTCACAGACCCCATTCAACTCAATCCTCGAAACATCAAGCTCAACAACGAACTTATCCCGCACAGCCTCAACCTCCCTCAAAGAAGCTCGAGCACTCTCAGTTGCTTTCTCCTTTTCCGCACAATGAGCTTTCAGTGCGTCCAACTGACGAAGAACGTGATAAAAGACAATTAACTGCCTTGCCATCTTCCTATCAAGAGCAGCCACCTAACCATGTGCAGCTTGATGATCCGACCCCATCACCCCATCATAAGTGAGGTGATTCATCCCTTCCATTATGTGCTTAAGGCCATGGTCGAGATGACTACTAGGCTCTCGCGTAGACATTGGAGCCCTCTCCACCAACCATCTATGTCATTCATTGATCAAATTGTGTGCACTATTTTGCACGTAAATCTCGTTCAATCAATTAAACTTGTCATCCGACTTAATATGAATGTCTTCCGGGTTTGGCTCCTTCCAACCAATCAGTGGATGAAGAACTTGGGGACCAGGGAGTACTGAAGCTCCACTCCCAACAGTCAAAAAAATGGTCGGTGTAGCATTGATAATGGAAAAGCACTCTTGCCTTTTCTTTGCGAAGTGGTAGTGGCAAGAGTGGGAAAAGCAGTAGTGGCAGCAACAGCAGCAGCAAAAGTGTGATAAGTAGGAGGAGAAGCAGGAAACTCCATTGTATCATTAGCAGAAGTAGGAGAAGAAGGAAGAGGAGGAGCATTAGAATTCTAACCACGATCAGTGATATCTTATTCACACAATGGGTTATAGTAGAAGTCAGCTAGGGTCTTCGTCGTATTTGTATCCTTCGACTCCTCCACACCAAGCTGAAGCATCTTGTTGTTGATGACATAAAAGTTATCATCAGACCACTCGACAAAGCCAGGCAAACCATGAGTAGAAAGGAGCCTATTCTCACTCTCATACAACGAATGGAACACCTTTTTTTGCTTCTCGTCCCTATCCTCTTTACCAGACAACGTCGGACGAGGAGCAGCCCACGTAGAACCATGAGAGGAACTAACAAGTCATTTCTTCTTGGGAACACGACCATGGCTTATCGCCAGTTGCTTCGATAGGCTAGCAGCCCTAGAAAGTTTCATTTTTTGAGTTGTCGAACTAGCATCACCGATGCTAACATGAGCATTGAGATCTGTAACCGCCTCGTCGAAGCCCACTTTCCCATCAATGCTAGCATTACTAACACCAATAGGATTAGCGCAAGCAGCGATCTCAGCAGCCCGAGCTTCAGTAAGCGTCGCCTGCTCCACCTCGTTAATAGTGTAAAATCCACTACGCTCCACAACCTCCGCAGCAAGGAATGACTCCACAGCAACTCGAGGAAGCTTTGAAAAGTGGTCACTAAAGTAGTGGTCAGTCCCGCAACTTAAAGTAGCCAAAGTTAACGAAAGCATAAAACCTTGAGCAATCCATAAAATCATAATTAAGCTTCCCAAAACAGGCGAGGGAGTGGAAAAACAAATATTATTATTGCCCACAACAAGCCCCACCACGGAATGCAAGCTAAAGGAAAGCCAGACAAAATGGCTTTCGCATAAGTAGAAACCATCACCCTCCAGCCGTTGGGACCCATCTAAGCAGGATCACTACTCAAAAATCCAGATAATCCCAAAAGATCTTCGGAACTGGAAACCTAAGACCTAACCGAAACATATACGGATAAAAAATAATGTAGTCAGGTCGTGGACGACAAAGACTATCGTTATGCCTAGGCAGAACAATTTCAAGGTATGATGGCAACGAGTACTCAGAACGAACACTCACCATCATCGCTTGCAATGTCTTATTAGGAGAGAAGAACCCCTCACAGACACCGAGCGACTCACCATCTAGTATCTTGTTAGTAAACATGGGAAAGGAACTGAGCATAGAAGATAGCGAAGAAGGGAAAAAAGTAAACTTTGATTTTCAAAGATAGCGTAAAGAGTAAAACAAAATCATCACGCCCCCTTGTATAGAGCTGAGCAACGAAAACTACTAATAGAATGACGTGCAAGACATGATGGCTGCACGAAATCCTAAAAAATGCGCAGAAACAAACGAACAGGAGAGAAATCAGAATATAACTGCATCGAAAGTTGCTAACATTAAATGTACTGCAATGATAAAATCAAAAGTCCAACCGTCATAGAGTTAGTGGCTACGTCAGCAACCCACTAACTGAGGGGTGGATTAGCTGATGATACATCAAATAAGACTATCATCACGACCATACACGTGGCAAACATCACTTATCGCGATGGCCAAGTATTTCAAGTCAAAGATGACTCATAAAGCCCGAAAAAGCGGATCCAATCATTAAAGCCCAAAAAAGGCCCGTCAAATATTTTGAAAAACTAATATTTTGTTATCTTCTTCTTCGTTTAGTTATATTTTTGTATTAGCTTTGAATCATTTGTGTGTCATGAGTTCATGCACAGGCTTAGGAGGAGACTTAGTTTCATCTAAATTGCCTAGATGTTGCGAGAGTCTCTTAGGGAAGCAGAGATCACCTTAGTTGGCAACAATCGATTTTTGTCTCAGGAAAACATTTAGCTCTTTATGATAAGTTTTATTTTAATCCTAGATAGTTTATTTCAAAAGCCCGTGATAAGGCTAAGATCGTGATAAGGCTAAGATCGTAACATACTATGTGACTTTGTTGCTTTAAGTTTGTATGCATTTTTGTTTAACAAAAAAATTAAAAATTAAAAATAACCATGTTTCTCAAGCTCACGAGGTTGAAAAATAAATTGTATTTGGTCTAATACGATGTAATATGTAGAAGGTGGGGCCATATTCTAATATTTAGGGTTCAAGTTGTGGGAAATTGCGATTTTTCATTACACAAGCAAATACAAAATAAAGTTTAATATGGGGCTTGAGCAGTTTATGGACAAAAAATGATTTTTTTTGTCTCAGGATGACCCTCTTAGTTTTCATTATAAATTAAGAACGCTACTAAATATATATATATATATATATATATTTAATTCATCCCAGCTTCATTTTAGTTTAAAATTTCAAAAAAATTATGAATTTATACTAGAAACAACTGCCAAAGTTTCAGCTCGCTTTGACTATTTCTTGAGATACGTGTTTAGGTCAATGCCATTAAATTTCTTGATAAAGTAGACCACCCTTCGGGGTAGTCTTGGAGATTGGGCGGTGACCTGCCAGTATTGTTCCCAAGGTGGGCCTTGCTTACTTCGTGATTAGGATTGAAGAATTCACTTTTTCACATTTTAGCACATGTCTCGAGGAGCACTTGTTGAAGCGAGTTGAAAGTTTGACATGTTTCTAATATTGGTCTTTAATTTTGTTCAAAATTTCAGCTCAGATAGAGTTCAAATAATATAGTTTATAATTTACAATGAAAACTAAGAGAATCCTCCGGAGTCAGTAAAAATCATTGCTTCTAATGTGCTAATATTTATTTTTAATATTCATTATTAAAATTAACAAGAGGCTTTTTGTGGTCATTCAGGGATGCTACGCTGGTAACCCTCCTTGCCTCAAAAGTAGCATATAGCAGATAGATGATCAAAAGTCAATTACACTAAGAAAAATAACATTTGATGTCCTTAACATTGTCAACTGCAGATGAACTTGTATTGTACATGTACTTGCATTTCCATTATATAATGTTTATGCCTTATTATAACTTAAAAAAATTTACACCATGAGAAATAAAATAATCGTGAATATTGAGGTGCAAAGTGCATACTACAAATCTCAATCCACACTTGTTTATTTTGTCAAACAAAAACTTTTAATCATTTGTAAATAATTACAAAGAAACTTCGAAAAATCAAGATGTACGTGATTGGACATGTTATTCTGAAGACTTGGTCGGTGGTGATTTCGACTCTCGAAGCTTCCTTTCGTCTGAGAGTAATTTGGCTACCCTGTAAACAATAACATATTATTAAGTACAAATATATAGAAAAAAATTATGAGTGTTATTTACAATTTATTATGAGTTTTTTTTTTTTGTAAAAAGTATGTAACTACAATATTCAACAGTGCTTACTTTATGAGAACCTCTTCATTTGTGCCACCATTCATCACATCTTCTGAAACCCCTGTTCTTAAGTTCACCCTAGAAACTGGCTTCTTCAACAGCCCCTCACCAATTTGGACAAGATGGTCCAAGTTCTGCTTTGTTGATACATCGACAGAAGATGTGGTTCCAATCAATGTGTCATCCTAGTATTTTTATTCGTAAAAATGAAAATTAGGAAGGGGATTTTTTAAACTCGTTTGAGCTTAAATTTTCAGCAATATTACACATTACCAATATAAATAACTTGTCAAAGTTTTGGACCGTTTTGACACCTTTTCTTGAGATACATATTTAGGTCACCGCTATTATATATCTTGATAAACGGTATTTATAAGTGTTTAAGGATCACCCACAAGCGGGTGGTCTTGGACAATGAGCGATGGTCGGCCTATCAGCCGGCTTGTATCATGCCCAAGGTGGGCCCTCGCTCTCTTCACTCAATTCGTGAAATTTATAGAGAAATTTCCTTTATCCCACTTATAGCACAGATCTTGAGGCATGCATATCAAAATATTGAAACTTTGACACATTGTTTCTACTGTTGGTGTTTAATTTTTCTTAAAATTTCAGCTCAAACGTAATAATAGAAGGCTATAAAATAAAAAACGTATTTGCAAAATGCAAAGCATGTGCCTGACATGTGTACTTTCAGAAACTTGAATTGGAAGAATTAGTAGGCTATCCTGCAAAGTGCATATTAGTGCAAATGAGAGACTTGAGGTCCTATTTCTATTCCATGTGTTATTATATGTAATGCGTACCTGTATGCGTATGTAGTTCATTTGGCACTTAAGGGCTTCGAAAACAACGGAAATATGGTAATCAACCATGTCTCCGCTTGCTTGGCTGAACACATCAACTAATGGAGTTGAACCACCATTAAGTAGCCATCCAAAAGCTCCCCATTTGGCTGCCATCTTTGCATTGTATTTATCTTCAGTTTTTGCTGAACCAGTTCCAACAGATACAACGAGAAAGCGAGTATAGTCCATGGGTTTTATGGGGAAGAAATCAGCATTTTGATTTGAAACTTGTTTAGTAACTTCACTTATAGCAACCAAAGCCTGTAATCACTTGCAAAAACCTCTTTTAGTATGTACACTGCTATTAATTCAAACACTGGCAAAGGCTGCACTTGGATACTAAATGTATGTCAAATATGTGCCATTTATCCTCTTTAAGGTGTCAACCCTAATATTGCTTCATAATCTTCTTGAGCTAATTTTTAAATCTATATATATGCCAAACACTATTTAAATGATTACCGGATTGTTAGCAGCTACACCACCATCAATGAGGTTAAACTCATATACTTTTCCATCATTGTCTATGTTTCTGAAATAATAGGCAGGAAGATAAGTAGGTGCTGCCGAGGTGCCAATGCAAATGTCTGCAAGCCGAGCATCCAACATAGAGTTGGCCGTTACCTATGTATGGAGTAGCACTGGCATCATTAATTAATATGAACAAAGCACAATTAAAGAAAATATGAAAACAAAAAAAATCTAATATGAGATTCGTGTGGAACTACGATACATGAGAACAGCTATTTGAAGTCAAAATATTATGCCTAATTAATGACAATATTAGTAGCACTAACTTGCTTCCATAACCAAGCAATTAACTAAAGATTCAATATACTTATTTTAATGAAACATGAAATTTATATTTGGAAGATGTCTACAAATTTATAATGAAAAGAAAAAGAAAATATGTACGTTCTTTTCAGCATCCTATATTAAAATTCATTCTTTACAAAAACAGAATTACACATCCAAAGGCTAAAAAAACAGAAAGAAAAAGAATGTATTGATAATAATTACCTCATATGAAGAGAAGATGGTAGGCTGGAGTCTCTTAATATCAAAAGTAGGGATAACCACATTTGTCAAAGTATGGTGCAATTGTGTATCTTTCAATATGTTTCTCAGAAGCTCATGAAGGTATTTTCCATTGTATTTGGGACCGGTTACTGATGCGAATATGTTCATCATTGGAGCAAACAATCCACTGTAATTTCAATCAAGAATATATATACCAAATGTTAGCCAGTAATTAACATGGAAAAATAAAGATTACAGATTAAGAACTAATCATTTGGAGATGTGGTCTCAACATCAGGAGAAAATAAAGCGGTACATCAACTTTTTTTGGTCATTAGCTAGTACCTTTTTTGAGGAAAAATTTTTGGAGTATGCTTTAAGTAGAAAGGAACAATATCTTTGGCAGCGAATAGAGGACGGTTTTGTTCATCTGGTGCAGTTATCATTGCCGTCACAAGTCCTCCAGTGCTCGTCCCTGAGACTACGTCAAAATAATCTGCAAGTCTGGCTTGCTCACCGTCCAATTCCTATCAACATGTACCCATACAAGTTAATTCGAGACATGGATTAGAAACCTAGACAAGTGTATCGTTTAACAAGATGAAAGTTTCAAAATATGGATTTTGCATGAGAAGCTTCAAAATATTTGTCCCGTGCTATTTGATTTTTTCATGAATATATAACTGTAATAACATGCAAAAAAAACATTTCAGCATAGAGCATTCACAGGCATGTTTTACCTGCAGTTGTGATTCAAGGAAGGCGAGAATGGTCCCCGGGATGATCCCTCTGACTCCTCCTCCATCTATACTGAGAATAGTGATAAGGTTTCCATAATTTGGGGGGTGAATGCGTAGAAGGGATGCGATATTAGCCATGATGAAGGTTTCAGTGGAAGAATATAAGAAAAAAAGATTAATGAATACTGCGGTAATCTTAATCAATACAACAGAGAAGAAATTAGTGGAGGTTTATACAGTAGGTACATAAAGTAGTTATATATACATACAAGAAGAACTGAAGATGGTCACTTGAATGCTTCTCTAGTTTTGAAAATATTTGGTTGACCCCTAATCTTCCAATCATCCTAGTTTACGCACCTATTTGACTGGATTAACATGTATAATATAATGGTTTGATTAAGTCAAAACTTTATTACTTTAAATCGAATAATTAGGTTGCTGACTGTAGCATGTGTAATTTGTAGTGTGTTACACACTTGATAATGTGATGAAAGTTATTAGATCACAATTCTTTATGTAATTCAACTAAAATGGGAATGAGGGACAGATATGATTACTTCTCCAATTTACCGTTTGGGTAAAATAACCACTATTTTGCATCTACCTCCTTCATCAAGATTGACTGAAATGATCAAATTGGAATACATGGATGTCGATTTCCCTATGACCTTCTTGCACAAAAGTGAAATGTGTGGATAATATTTGGGAATTGACATCAACATATTTCCTAATTAATCAAGAATATTTTCAATGAAACCTAGCTATCCCATTTAAAACATCTGACCTTTATGTTTACCAACTTGGAAGTATAATAAATCAAGAAAACTAAAATTAGTGACCAAATTTCAATTTTTTTTCCCTGGTAATATCTAACTATGGAACCAGGTTTTCGTTCAAGTTTCCACCTCTAAAATAGACTTCTATTTTTGAAAATCCAAGGATTAGCTTCAATCCTCAGATTGATCAGTCAATTGAATTGTAGTTGATTGCACACAAACGAGGTGCACCCATCTGGAAGACAAATACTTGTGGGCATATAAAAGTTATGTTGTATTCTTGGATATAAATATGTTCTCTATGCTATTTTCACTAGCTATAATAGGTCATTAGAAATGCATATAAAGATTTAAGGATGATCAGTTTCGTGCTAGGATTTATAAAATACATCAACTAAACAATATGACAGACGTGCGTGCACACCTGCTAGAGTATATACTTTTTTTTTTTTTTTTGGAATGCGAGCTGGGTTTTTAAGGATCCCGTAACCTATCAACTGGGCGACCTATAGGTCAACACCCATTAGAAAGTAACAATGCCGCAGGTGGGATTCGAAGCTAAGACGTGGGGGACAAACCCACACAGCCCTAACCACTAGGCCATAACACCATTGGCGCTAGAGTATATACTTTATCCTTTTCGTGCAGTATATTCCTAATTGCTAGACAAAAGAATTAAGAAATAAGCTCATAGATTTGGTTGAAGTCTCATAGAAATCCCAAAGATTCAGTCGGAATATATAAAATGTCACACGCCAATTGAGTACCATCTCAGCGGTAGGCTTATAGTGGACGGAATCACAAGTCTAAGGTTCAAACACTGCCAATAACATCTGAGGTGGGAGAGGTTAAGGGATTAAGAATAAAATAATAATAATAATAATAATAATAAATAATATAAAATGTCATACAACAGAAGCTAGCAAGAAATGGTGATAATTTAAATCTTCATACGATCACAACGTTCGACCTACTATGAAATTGTATAGGTTGACCACGACTAAGACAACAAATTGGATATCAATGGGACAATACATGCTAAGCGTGTTTGGAATGCAAGTTACCTAGTGGAATATACAATTTTAAGAGATAAAGAATAATTTAATGGAATTTAGATAAGGACTTCACATCATACATTTCGTAAGAAGATCAGTTGATTAAAACTCATTACAACACTGGAGTTTAAGATAGTAGTTCAAGGAAAACATGCTGTGGTATTATATGATAAAAGATTTTAAATTTACATAAGCATCAATAAGCACAAGGATCGGTGATCATGAGTGAAACTAATGTTCATAATATTGACAAAATTATGACAAGGATAATAATGGATCTACTTATAAAAATGGAAGGTTTCTGATTTGAAGATTAGGATAAACAGGAGAAGTTTGACTCAGGAAATTGTGAAGTATTGTTTTCTCCGAGTACAGAGGCCAACAACAATAAAGAAACAAGTCAAGATATTTCATTCTTCATTTGAAGGATAATAACGATGAAGAGATTGTACCTTTTTTTTTTCCCTTTGTTTTGACCTCAAATGAACAACTCAATTTTTGGGGTTTAAAACATAGAATTTAAACTCAAATGAACAATTTTTTATTTTTTTTTTATTTAGGATTCACCTAATTTATTTGCAATTAAGGACATAATAAGTACATGTTGGATAGGAAGATTCAATTCCAACCAATTCCAATCTGAAAATTTTCAAAAAAATCCAATTATGAAACTATTCAAATCCGAAAATCCAGATTTACAATAATTTTGAATTTTTTTGGAAAGGAATTGGAATGTCTCAAAAATATCATATTGTTATCGAATTCCGATCCAAATAATTTTGAAACTTGCCAAAAGTGTTTCAATCCGAAATATTCTTTAATAAATAAGATTTCATACAATATAATATACGTAAGTTATAACCATATATCTGCAATCATTATATATAAATAAATACTAATAAATAAGATCACATGTATAATATGTGATCATTTGTAAGTTGTAGGTTAAGATTTATTATTATTATTATTATTATTATTATTATTATTATTATTATTATTATTATACGTCCAAATCTAATCTCCAATAAGTAAAACCTGTAAAACAAATGTTAGATTGCCAAAGACCACCCTTTTGGTGTCCGAAGGCACTCTGATGCTTAAGTCAATAACTCGGTTGGAGATGGAGATAAAATTAGACATGACCCAGTTAAAATTGCATACCTTTGTCGAATGTTCCCTTTAACTTTTATAATGGTCACAGTTAATTCTCTGCGTGACTTAAGCATGTGAGGCGCAACGAGGGGAGACGTTCTCTGAAACAGTCTCCTCTTTTTATGAAGATGCGTCTGTGAAGGCGTACTCCCTCCACGACTCTTTTTCAATGTAACTGTTCCTCCCCCTTGAGGGAAAACTTTATCGGGTCTAAATTTGGGCTTCTGAATTTGGATTTTTTTTTACTGGATTTGCCCTTTTTAAGCTTTATGCACTGGCCTGGTTTTGGGATACTTGATCTTCGTGATGGATAATTTATACCACGCGTACGGTTGTGATGTCGGTCATATTTGATGTATCATCAGCTACTCCCCCTTTAGTTAGTGGGTATGCTGACGTGGCCACTAACTCGACGACAGTTGGACTTTTGGCTTCGCCATTGTCTTGTACTAAATACTGCTGACAACTTTAAGTGGGTTAGTATCCTGATCTCTTGCTCGTCCTTTCGTTTTCGCGCGTACTTTGGGATTTTGTGCAGTTATCATACATCGCATGTCATTTTATGAGCAATCTTTTTGTTGCTCGACTCTATAAAAGGGGGCGTGATTGATTTATTTATTTTTTTACGCTATCTTTGAAATTAGGGTTTATTTTTTTCTTTCTTATTTGTTTTCCTTGTTCATTTGTTCCTTCACTATGTATACTGGTGATACACTAGACGGCGAGGCGCTTACTTTTCGCCCAAGAAGGCTTCTCAGGCGACGTTGGACAGTATTCGTTTCGATTATAGTCTGTCATCTGACCTCAAGATCGTTCTACCTAGGCAAAACAATAGTCTTTGTCGTCCAAGGACTGGGTATATTACGCTCTACTCGTGCATGTTCTCGTCCGACCTTCAATTTCTAGTTCCAGAGTAGTTTTGGGAATATGTGGACTTTTGGGGCATTCCTCATACTCAAATGGGTCCTAATGGTTGGAAGGTTATGGTTTCTACTTATGCGAGAGTCATCCTCTCTGACATTCCCTTAACTGTTAGAATCCTGCATTCAGTGGTTGGTCTGTTGGTGACCAAGAACATTTGTTTCATTTGTTTTCCCGCCTGTTTTGGGAATCTCAATGATGACATCAGAGGCTGGTCGAAATTCTGGTTTTATGCTTCTGTCAGCTTTGGCTACTTCATTTTGCGGGGTCGTCAGATTGCAGGGTCGTTCTGAGTCCCTGAGAAACGGAAGGACCTACAGCTAACTGTGAAAGAGCAAAAGATCAACGACAGTTTCTTAGAGCTTTCTGTGATCCCCTTGGAGGCATTTCTCTCTGAGGATATCGTGAGGTGTAGTGGCTTATACACTATGAATGAGGCGGAACCAGCTTTACTTACTGATTCCCAAACTGAGGAGATCACTGCTCGTATTGTTCTTGCTGGTGTCAGTAATGCTAGCATTGATGGGGAAGTGAACTCAGGCAAACATGTTACAGATCTCGATGCTTCTGCTAGCATTGGCGTTGCTGGCCCGACTTCCAGGAAGAGGAAGCTTCCAAGGCTTGCTAGCCAGTCGAAGCAATTGAAAATAAATCATGGTCATGTTCTGAAGAAGAAACGGATTTCCACTCGTGGTAATGTTCGGGTTACTTCTCGCCTGGGTTCTTTTGATAAGGAGGTTGTGAAGGAGGATTGCTTATCCCTCGAGGAGGTCGAGGATATGTCTTTGGCAATGGGGAGGAGTAAGAAGAAAACTACTCGTTCACTGGACGATAATGATAAGAGGTTCCTTTCTTCCTCTGGTGAGCCCAACATTGTTGAATGCTCTAACGATGATCCTCGAGTTATCGATGATAAAATGCTTCAATTTGCGGTGGAACGGTCAAAGGAGGTTGGTGACCGTGGTCAGAATTTTGATTTTTTTCCTCCTCGATCCCCTTTCGTTCTTGTCAATGATGTGGCGGGGTTCTTAATTTTTCTTCTACTCATCTGGATCCTTCTGCTCATATCGCCAATACTACTGGTTATGTTCATGTTCCAATCACTTCGCAACAAGAAGGCATGAGTGGTTTTCCTATTATCACTGTTATTCCGCCCGCTCTTTCCGCTGTCAGAGGTGGTTCCTCTGTGCTTCTGGATCCTCACGTCCTTCACCCATTGATAGAGAAAGTTGGCAGCGCTAATGCTAGCTTTTTCACGTCCTTCGTTAGTTTGACGTGTTGAAGGTGCAGTGTACGGAGCATGAAATGGCAGTTGGGGCTGCTCTGGCCTCTTTAAAGGAAGTGGAAGCCGCGTGAGATAAGTTTGTTGTGGAGCTTGTGACTTCGATGACCAATTTGGATGGGGCTCGTACACGATTGGGCGAGTTCGAAAAAGAGTTTCATCGAGAAAGATGGCCATGAGTTTCGTTGTTGAGCAGTCAGTCAGTTGTAAGATTGCTGAAGGGTGGGTGGAGCAATTTATAGTTGCGCTCGATGAAGTCAAGTCGAATATTTCCGCCATGTTGGCCACTATTAAAGGGCAGCTGATTTCAATTAAGAATGAGCTTGTTGCGACAAAAGATAGGCTAAGGATTGCGAAGGTGGAAAATTGGAAGAGAGTTATTGGTGGATGAGTTGAGCTCCTCGACTATATTGAGTGGCTTGGCGTCTATTTATCCGAGTATCGTCACTTGGTTGATCAAGTCTTCGAAGATGAAGATGCGAAAAAAGGTATTACGGATTTCCCGAGCGATCTTGTAGAGGAGGAACCATTATCCCCTCCTTTTTCCGATCAAGTTTCATTACTTTCCCTTGTCGTTGAAGGGAGAACCTTGTCTTCTCCTGTTACTGTCGTTGCAGTCTCTCTTCTATTAGAAGCTCTTGCTGCTTTTTCGAATGTTTTATCTTCTCCTCCAAATGTAACTGAGTGATTTTATGAATGAGAAACTTTCTTTTTGACAATGTTGTATTGCCTTTTATTTAATTTTCGCTTCACGTGCTTTCTCTTTGAACTCGTGACTTGTCTTGTGTTGTGTGTGTTGACTTATCATATATGATACATGTGTTCCCTTCATCAAGTAATTTGTAGTATAGTGGTAAGTATTGGCGATTTTGGCTTATCCGTATTTCTGTTTTTGCGCTTGTTTGTCGACCATCGAAGTCTTTCTATCTTTGTTCTTGTCAATCAAGGGATTTTCTTTATTCGGATCCTCGAGTATTCGCACGCCAAAGTGTTCCGAAATATTGGCTCGTTTTGTGAGTGGATTGACTCGTACCTTTCTACTTTTAGGTTCATCATAGTTGTCGAAGTGAATCGTATTGCGTATCTCCATGTTTTGCTTCTTGGTCCAATATTTTGATCGGCCAGGGGACTTCTATGGCTATATTTTGACTTATGTGTCTAGATTTCTTGATCCAATGTATGATACTGAATAAG
Source organism: Berberis vulgaris (assembly GCA_963556465.1). Taxonomy (NCBI): domain Eukaryota; kingdom Viridiplantae; phylum Streptophyta; class Magnoliopsida; order Ranunculales; family Berberidaceae; genus Berberis; species Berberis vulgaris. Next base: position 16,612,774 of record OY747124.1, read on the forward strand.
TTGACTTGTTCGTCCTTGCCTCATTGGTTTGACACGTTAGTTGAGTGAAGTTTTTTTGAGTAAGTCGACTTATTCGGTTCTTACTTTGTTGGTATGATGTTTAGTTGACTCGAAGTTTATTTGAGTAAGTTGACTTTTTCGTCCCAACTTTTAATTTGTTTGTTCGACATCTTAGTCGACTCGAAGTGTACTTGAGTGAGTTGACTTGTTCATCCCAACTTTTACTTCGTTGGTCTAACGTATCAGTCGGCTCGAAGTTTGTTTGAGTAAGTTGATTTATTCATCCTAACTTTTACTTCGTTTGTTCCACATACTAGTTGACCCGAAGTTTGCTTGAGTAAGTTGGCTGGTTCGTCCCAACTTTTATTTCGTTCGTCTGACGTATTGGTTGACTCAAAGTTTATTAGAATAAAATGACTTGTTCATCCTAACTTTTACTTCGTTGGTACGACGTATTAGTCGACCTGAAGTTTGTTTGAATAAGTTGACTGGTTCGTCCCAACTTTTAATCGTTTGTCTAACGTATTGGTAGACTCAAAATTTATTTGAATGAGTTGATTTATTCATCCTAACTTTTACTTCGTTGATTCGACATACTAGTCGACCCAAAGTTTGTTTAAGTAGTTCACTAGTTCGTCCCAACTTTTACTTCGTTCGTCTAACGTATTGGTCGACTCGAAGTTTATTTGAATAAGTTGACTTGTTCGTCCTAACTTTTACTTCGTTGGTTTGATATACTAATCGACCCGAAGTTTGTTTGAGTAAGTTGACAGGTTCGTCCCAACTTTTACTTCTTGGTTGATCAGACCAGAAGTTTTGTGTCTGACTTATACATCATGACATTTTGTTTGTGGTTTCGTATGTCGATTGCTTCTCATTGTTTGGCTTTCATGCCACAATCTCGGGCGTAAGATGGAGAGTTTTGAACTCGGAATTTTATTGATAACCCCGTTTCGGGTGTTTAACAATCTATGGTAGTAGTAGTCATTTTCTTCTCATAAAGTGGAGTCTGCATTGTATCTTTCTGACTGTTATTTGATTTGGTCTGCCTTGAGCGGTCTTAGCATTTTGGTTGTAACTTCTTCCTCCATGATTATCTGTATTTTTGTTGTTCGTGTATTATTGTCGTGAGGTAGCTAATAAACTCGAAATGCTCCTTGATCGAATCACTAGGCGTGTGCCATTGACAAGTTGGTTCGAACGGGCATAATAGAATGTAGTCACAAATTGTCCAATCATGCTCACATCAGTACCTACTGCCAAAGCTTCGTTCGTCGATTCATAGAATTTGTTTGCATTGTCTTCATTTGTTAGTAATGTAGATGGCGTTGTTGGCCTTGTCGTGGATAATGGTCAAGCTTGTAAGCTTCTTCAAATTTTTTTAGTTGGTTGGCTCCCATTTGAATTGCTAATTTTGTCTGTGCTCCTTGTTTTTGAGTTTCGTATTGATTTATCTTATCTCGTTTGATAGCGTTATCGCTCCTAGTTCTATATAGATTAACTCAAGTGGGAAATGTTATTAGTGGGCTTGACTAGTCGTTTTTTCGGCTACGCAGTTTAAGGCGTATATCTGTTCTCTGGGTTGTTCTTTTGATCCCGTGGTGGTTTCCGCCTTCTCCTTTTCTTTGGGTTGTTTATCAGGTAGCCCGACGAATTCGTCGAGTCATCCTCTATGAACCCAGTACTCGATTCCGTCCTTCAGGTTGTAGCAGTCTTCTATGTCGTGCCCGTGGTCCTTGTGGAAAGATTAGTATTTGCTCTTGTCTCGCCCCTCGAGGTCTCCTCTCATCTTGAGTGGCCAGTTGACATCTTCCCATTTCGTCATGTGTTTCAGTAAGTTCGTTCGGCTGGTCTTCAAGGTCGTATATGGTTTGTATGTCTTTTTCGTCACATTTGTCACTCGCTTATGTCTAGGCCTTGTCGAATACGTCTTTTTGGGTTCTTACTGGAGGAATTCAGATCTCTCACTAGTTTGGGGCTTTTTTGACTGAACGTTTTCCTCCCAAGGTCGGTTGTCTCTTCTTTTTTTCCCCTCATTTCTCGCCTCTTTGAATGGGCTTCCCTTTCGGATTCGTTCTTCTTCCTGGCGGCTATCATTTCCTCTAGAGTGATGTGCTTTTTAGCGGTCTTCAACAAAATCACCATGTTCTTTGGGGGTTCCAAGTTTAGAGCATTGAAAAAGGGTCATCGTTTCAGTCCGACAGTGAAAGAAGCGGTGCCCGTGTCGCCGCTGCAACCGTCGATCATTGTTAACTCGTTAGTGAAATGAGTAACATACTCCCTTATCGTGTCCCCGAGCTTCTGTTTGATGTGGAGCAAGTAGTGTGGCCCCTTCCTCATCCGTTGACTACCGATGAACCTTGTAATGGAGGTGGTAGCCAACACCTGGATGAGTCTATCAATCTTTGTGGTAGGTGTTGAACCAGTTCATTGTTATGGAGGTGAGACTTGTCGGAAACGTTCTGCATAGGATGGATTTGTGTTTTCCTTCAACAACATCATGTGGTGAAAGTGTCGTAAGTGGTCAGTTGGATCGGTGGTAGCATAGTAAGCTTCAAACTTTGGTGGGGTGAACTTCTTTGGCATAGGAGTCACCATGAGTGTGTCAGATAATGGTGGTCTGGCTAGTTTGTACAGTACATTAGGATCTATGACTCTGATCCTGAATGGGATTTCAACAAGGGTCTTGCTGCTTTGGGAGGTCCTCTTTTGAAGTGGTTCGTTGCTTTTGAGATTTACCTATTGAGGTTCTCATGAACTTAGTTAGCCGGGTTTTGTTAAGGTGGTGCTTGGACGGGGTCGGCGGACTTAACATGTTCTTGGATGAACTTTTCCACCGCTTTGTTCATATGTTCCATCTGGACCATGAGTAAGACTACAGGAGGGTCCATGGTGGGGCCTCTAGGCATCTGGGATGTTAGAGCCTCTTCGTGTTGCGGCTCTCTATTGTCGGGCATGACTGGCCTGATGTTTGCCGCTAGGCTTGAGGTGCACGCTATTAGTGGCGCAATTTCCCCGGTGGGAATATTGTTATGATTGTTGTCGAGTTGGGGATCTGTAGAATGTGTTATTTGTTCTGAGGGCTCTTTCAGTCGTTGATCAGAACTGAGGAAATTTTGTTCCTATGGATTTCTTCTCGAAAAGAAAACTTGTCGTTCCCCACTGACGACGCCAAAGCCAAACCAGTGTTCTAAAAAGCGCTAGGCGGTAGGCAGGTGGCGAGCAGGTGCCTAGTGCCCAGGGGCCTAGGTGGTTTTAGGTTTTGTATTATAACTTTAATAATTTACAAAAGTTAAGCATAATACCTTATCAATTACATCCAATTTATTGCCAAGATATATATGCAAAATTTAAAAACATGAAAAATTAACAATCATGAACAAAATTTATTAAAACTCAAATGACTGAAGTTGGTCATGATGGGTACTTTATACAAAGTTGAATTTGTGGACAAATATCCAAACTTACTCTTTATTTTTTTTCAAATTGCATGAATGACCTCAGTCATGTTTGATAAAATCTACATAACTAAAATTGGTACCGGTAGATCCTTTGAGAATTCCATTAAGTAATCATCATTTGCTACATTCAGACATATACTGAATAAAAAATAATTAAATTGTTTATTTCAAAAAAAACAGGGAAAGAAAAATAAAATAAGAACACAATCAGCCTTATTCAAAAAAAAAAAAAAAAAACTCGCCTAGACCTCGCCCAAACCCTGCCCAGAACCCACCCAACCATTAATCTGGGCGTTTCTTTAACGCCTAGCGCGGCGACCACCTATGCCGTTTTTTAGAACACTGCGCCAAACTGATGCGTCCAAAATCCAGTTTCCAATGAGTAAAACATGCAAAACAAATGTTAGATTGTCAAAGACCACCTTTTTGGTGGTCGAAGGCACTCCGATGCATAAGTCAGTAATTTAGTTGAAGATAGAGATAAAACTGGACAAAACTCAATTAAAATTGCATACCTTTGTCGAATGTTTTCTTTAACTTTTATAATGGCGCAATTAATTCTCCGTGTGACTTAAGCATGTGGAGCGCAACGAGGGGAGACGTTCTCTGAAACAGTCTCCTCCTTTATGAAGATACGTCCGTAGAGGCGTAACTCCCACCACGACTCATTTTTTATGTAATGTTCCTCCTCCTTGAGGGAGAACTTTATCGGGCCTGAATTTTTGGCTTCTGATTATGATTTATTCTGTCGGGCAGTGTTTGGGCTTTCTTTGACTGGATTTGCCTTTTTTGGGCTTTATGCACCGGCCTGGTTTTGGGATACTTGATCCTCGTGATGGATAATTTTTTTCACGCGTACGGCTGTGATGTCGGTCTTATTTGATGCATCATCATCATCATTATTATTATTATTATTTATTTTGGCTATCAATAGTTAAAGTCCAATAGAATTTGACCCCTACTTGAACTTTAAGAAATTGAACCCAGTGTTTTTTAAATTCTATTCCGAAAGTTTTTCTGAAGAAAAAAAAAAAAAAAAAAAAAAAGGTGAAAATATAAAATTTGATTGAAAATTTCCATTTTAGAACCCGAAAATTTGGTAGGAAAATTGGAAATGAATTCCAACTTCAAAAAATTTTGGATGAAAATCGAGCACTTGTTTCCAACCCAATCCATCCGAAATAGCCCTAGTACATGAATAAATAAAAAGTATATGCTTCTCAAGATATATGTTAAAACCAAGGAATGTTATTACTAGAAAAATATCAAAATTTACGAAATATTTATTTATTTTAAATTACCAAAATTTCTTTTGTAATCTAAATATTTATTTCTTTCATAGGCCAATCTAAATTTTCATACATTTTAACCCTTTATAACCTTAGTTTAGTATTAAATTTTGTTTATGTAAGTGATTCTTATGGAGTATGTAGTTTGTATGACATTATAAATCTTGTTGAACTCTTTATGAAGTACGTAAGAGTTTAAAATGCTTAAACTATATTGATAACTTTAAAATCACAAAAAAAATTCTTACGTTTTTTCTATATACAACGAAATATTTCTTAAAATCAACTTACTGAAATTTTCTCGGAAAACGAAATTACAATCCTTGGCTAAAACATGATATGGTTGGGTTCCTCTATAAAAAAATTATAAAAACGAAGTAAATGAAGGCACCTCTTTGGTGCAACAAAAACTAGCTAAGGCCAACCAATGCTCATTATCCAAGACCGCGTGAAGGGACGATCCTTAAATACCGAAAAGTTTGTTTATCGAAATATTAATGGCGCGAACCTAACTAAACACATATTTTGAAAAAACAGATGAAACAGTTTTTGACTTTGATATTGTTGTTTCTAGTGTTCATTTGTAGTTATAGTAGTTATATCCTACGGTGTGCAAAGACTTTCTGGTTAAAGCTAAGCAAACTTCGGTTACAATATTTTGTCCATAAATTTGTTGATTTACTTTAGTAAATTTTTATTTATTTAAAATTTTTAGTTTGTATTTTATTATTTCAAAATTTTAAATTTTTGTTTGATGTTAGGGTTTATGCGGTTGATTTTTTTTAGAAAATGGTATTATGGCAAGGCGATATTAATTGAATTATTCAATTAGTTAAGTAATACACTCTTCAACATGACATGCAAGCTTTGACTTTTCCTAGTGTGGTTGGTTGGTTGTATATATTTAGGACGTTCATTATTTTTGTAATCTACACTTAAAATTTAGGGTTATTTTGATTTTGGGGTTCATTTGATTTATTGTAATTGAATTTAGAATCTGATGTAGTCGTTTTTCGCTCCCTGCTCTGATCTGGTTCCTGCTGACCTGCACAAAAAACACACTTGAGCCAAGGACCACCATTGTGGTGGCCGATGACACTCCGATGCTAAAGTCAGACTGGGCTCTGAGGAAGGTGTAATGTTGTAACAGGAGTCCTGACCCTCGTAGGCGTAGATTAGGGAGGAGATCTTCGTGAAAATCCTTTTCTAATTAGGAGTCGTGTTGTAGGAGGGAAGTTATCTATTATCTTTGTGCTCCTAGATACACGGGAGATAGTTCCCAATCCAAGAGCATTCAGTAGAAGAAAGTTTCCCTGTGTGGAAGATACTCAGGTGTTTGCTTCCTAGTTGGGAGCAAAGAGCAGTTGTAGCTGCCCGTTCGAAGCAGATCCTCGAGATACTTTCCTAATGAGGGCTTATGGGAGAGCTGTGAAACATGTGGGCCTAGCATGCTGTGAGAGTCCGGGTCCGCCTGGCAAACTGAATTGAGCGGGCTTAGAACCGTTTGGGCCTGTTTAGTGTTGGGCTGATGCTGGGGTCCGTATTTCCTTGAGATTATCACGACATGTGTACGGCTCAGGGGTGTGACCGTTTTAATGTATCATCAGCTACTCCCTCCAAGTTAGTGGGTTGTCACAACGGTTCGCTAAATCATCTCTTAAAGGGATGTGCCGCTCATGATGATTGAGCCTGAATCGTTGCTTGAGTCGCACGCCGCATTAATGGCATGTGCGTCGGTTCGGCGGGAAACCATTATCTATTTAGGTCATTTGTAGTGCAGAGTCTAATTATTCTACTTTGTTCGCTTTCGAAGATATTGTTATGAAAATATCGTTTTCCTTCTTCATGGCTCAAGAAAACCTTTTTGATGATGTTGTTTTGGTTGAGGCCATGAAATTATTTGAAGACAGGTTGTTGTTCGAGTCTAGTCTTTCCGAAATCCGTACGAAGTTTGGGGTTCTTCCGGCTCACTTGGGGCCTAATGGATATAGGATCATCCTCATGATTTTACTCAGTGCCAACGAGGCTGGTGTTAGCGTTACTCCGCGGGCGATCCAGTTGTTGACCTCTTATTGGCTGAAGAACAGTGTTGTCTGTAAGGTGAAGTCGCCGAAGTGCTTCGGTAAACTGCCTGATGATTTCAAGTTTTGGCAAAAGTATTGCTTCTTGGCTCCTGCGGATTCGAAGTACTTCCGGTGCAGGGGTCGTCCGCTCGAGCGACAGTTCAAACCGTTCCGTAAGTTCAATCCCTTTTTCGCAATTTTGATATGCTTGGTAGCAAGCCAACTGCTCATTACTTGTGTTCCCTTGCAGGAAGGTTTCCTACCACTCCTCTCATCTTAGAGGAGCAAAACACCATAGAGATGTTCCGTGTCATGCCACAAAGGAAGGCGGTCGATGTCATAAGAGTTTCCATATTCATCCGTAGTGGGCTGTGGGACAACTGGCATGTTGCCCCCACTCTGTATCATGAGTCGCACATTAATTTGGAAGATGGGGCCTCTTCTAGGAAGAGGAAGGCTGTTGAGCCAAAATTCATGTTCTGTCCGATGTGGAGGAGTCGTCTAAGACGTTTGTTTCCTTCGTGAGGAATAGGGCTCACATTAGAGTTGGGCCATCTTCAGCACGAGTCTCTCCAATGAGAGAAGAGCATGAACCTACTGGGCCTGTTAAGGCGGAGACTGGGGTTTCTATCTTGGAGAAAGATTACCTGCGGTTGAGAGGAGTCATGGACAGGTCGAACCTTAGTAATGCACAGGTCGAGGCTCTGGATGACCGTCTGGTGCGGGTTGCAATTGCAGCTTCTGCTGGTGCTAATTCGCATGGGACCATTGCTGTTGGAGGTTCCTGTGAAGATTCTCCTGAGGTAGTAGAATCTGATCGCCCTACTATTGATTTGCCTTAAGGTGGTCGTTGTACCAGTCGTGTCTCTTGTAGTCCGCATTGCTTGCCATCTCATTTTAGGCCACAATTGGAAGTGTTGAAGGGTACTTTGAATAATTCGCTCCTTCTTCTACCTTCGGATCCCATTGAGTCGTCTCGCAATAAAGGGTCGATTGTTCTTAACAAAGGAAAGGTCACAGAGGAGAGCCTGAGAACAGTGGCAACCGTGAAGGGCGGCGCTGGCGTAGTTTTTGATCAAGGAAGGCTTCACCCTGACACACGGATAAACCTATTTGCACCTGACTTGGTAAAGATGAGCTCACGAGTCTAGCATCAAGAGGTGGATGTAGAGTGTGCTTCGAGGAAGTACATAAGCAGGCACCACAGCTGGTTGATGGATCATGCTCCAAAACCCGAAAAGGATACGTTGGAAGGATGCATGGACAAGGGTCTGAAGTACCTTATGCTGGGTACGTCTCATATGAGCCACGTGGCCATTGCTCAAACGAAAGTCGAGGCAGCTCGTGAGAGAGTATATACCTTGGAGCGTGTCTTCTCTCACATGCAGCTGTTGTGTTCTGATGCGCTCCGTGAAATCGAGAGGCATAAGAAGCAGGCTGAGCAGAAGCGGTTGGATCGGTCAACCATGGCCACTGAGGTTCAGGGGGCACGTCTGGAGGACCTTGAGCGTAGTCTGAAGGAGAAGGTATCTGAAAAGGACAAACTCAAGCAGGAGTTGAGTCGGATCTGCCAAGAAGTCGAGGTTGCACATGAGGTTGTTGCTAAGGTGTGTTATGAGCTGCAATCTTTTGCTAAAAAGAGCACTTCGAAGGAAGCTGACTGGGCTGCTGAAAAGCAACAGTTGGAATCCGATGTGGAGTTCTACGCCCGTGAGGTGAGAAAGACTGAGGACTAGCTCGAATTGGGGTGGCATGGGCTTAGTGCTATGAAAAGCAGTCTGGCCACAGAGCAGTCTTAGGTCGACACGCTGACTGGCCAGTTGGAGCTACTTGAGCTTGAACTTGTCGACGCGAAGGTGCAAGAGGAAACGCTTCTTCAGAAGGAAGGCAAGTGAGAGTTCCGTTGGGTTGTACATGGTTGGCTGTAGCTATTGGCACTGTTGAAAGAGGAGCATTCGGAGTGGGATCTTGGCCGGTATAAATAGATGTCATATGTTGATTTTTCTATTGCCTTTGCATCGTCAAATGAGGGAGACAATGTGGACCCTGATACTCAGACCGCGGTGCATGTGGATGTTATCCCTTGATGGAGTTTTTATTAACCTAAATTAATAAGCTAATAAACCCTACTTGTAATACCGCAAGTGCACGGCTGTCTAACTGGTAGACAGTGGCAAATACGGGTCGATCCCACGAGGATTGACGAGACAGTCGAATTCTAAGACTTATTTGAACTAATTTAAAGTTGGGGGTTGCAGCAGATGAAAATCACTAAATTAAGATAACTAAATTGACAACATAAATTTACTGATTAGATGATAAAAGAATAGACCGAGACATCGAATCCACCACAGGTTCTTCGATATTCATGTAATCTCAATTATTGTTTTTAGGAATCAACACGACTAATCTAAAGATTAATCTCCAATTGCAATTGATTTCAGCAAAGTCATAAACCCCTAGCAATGCATGTCTTTTTACGGCACACACAATCACAGATTCAGATTAATTGATTAAAGCAGGCTTTGAATATCAATAAAGGGTATTTCTAACTACCGATTAGTCTAGATAATTATTCCGGATATAATCGGTGAAAGCAAATTATTGAAATTCAGAAATCAATTGTATTTAACATTCAATCATATGGAAAACAATAAATTAAGATACGACACACTCTAGGAAACCCTATGGTTTCATCTTCGCCTCGCCGTGGGGTCTAGAAGATCATGGTGGATGGCGTCACAACACTGGTGTAGGTGGAATCCGTTTCCGCGTGAACACGCATCCCGAGAAAAATTATTGATGGACTGTGGTAGCTCAGAGCAAACACCGGGGTGCAAATAGCCAACTGACTCAAAAATCAGTTGGTTCTCGCCCGTTCTCCTGCGCTTTCTTCTCCAGTGAGACGTGCCGTTGTTGCTGATTCCTCTTTGCTCCTCGCGAGCTTCTTCTTCCTCCGACCGGCTTCGGTACCTGCAAGAGACAGAGAGAGGGTGAGGGAAGCAAGAAAGAGAGAGAGAAACAGGGGCGGTGCTCTTGCGAGCTATGTTTCGTGGTGGCTGATGGCGGTGGGAAGTGGCTCTGGTGGCAGTGATGGCGGCTCGCGTTGTTGCTTCTCCTTCGTCTTCTTTTGTTCATGTAAAAGAGATAGGTGAATTAGGGGTTGGGTTCGTGAGGGAGAGAGATACAGAGACTGGGAGTCCTCCTTGTTGGTCTCTTGTCTGTGACTGGAACGAAAGAGAGAATAGTACCCAAAATTATGACAAAATAAATTTTCCAAAACATGGTAACTTGATCTATTATCCTCAGAAATAATCTAATTGCCAAAATTTTCAGAAAATAATTAACACTGTCAAAATAATATATCAATGAGTCTAACAACGATTTAATAGTACCCAAAGGTTAAATAAATTTCATCAATTATTCTCAACTCGAAGTGTGTTTGTGCATAGCCTTATCAACATAACTTTCTTTTTTCTCAGTAAATATACAACTAGATAACCTTTGGATAATATGTTTTGACTACAAATCTCTCTTGTCACTCAGAAATTAATCACTCAGAGATTGGTTAGTTATCACTCAGTTTATATGTGAGAAAGGGAATAAATTATGGAAACACAAACATCTCACATATAATAATCATGAAAAATGGACTTTTCAAATAATGAAATGAATATGATCTCATGGACGGGATTATCAATTACTTTGAGAATGTCGAATCATACACCATAGTTCTTGTCTATTTAATCTCCACATCTATGAACCAGATATTTACTTAAGATCAATTAGGTCTTTATTAGGTTGTAATGAGGCTAAGATTTTGGCTAATAAGAAAGGAAAAGGATACGAGAAAATTCTCTGAGAATGGATACACCCTTTAATAAACACGTGGGACTCTGAAGAATAAATCAATGTTGTACACCATTAATTTTTTCTTCATTCAAAATTTTTCTTCATATTGTTTTCTTTTTTTTATCTTTTTTTTTTCGTAGCATCAATCTTTTTTTTTCATTTATATTTTTTTTCTTTCTTTTTTTGACATTCTTTCCCCTTCTACACAATAAAACATTTCAGTCTCGAGGATTCATGGAATATTTAGTTTCAGCTCTTTTTATTTGCCCATTCCAAAAATATATCAACCATACACATTCTCAGAGACATTGGGTAAGGATAAAAATAGTATAGGATATTACTCTATAACTGGAGTAGGTAATGGAGATGGGGTTAGCAAAAAAGTCTATTTAAAGGCTCAAAGGGCTGCAAACAGATATTTATCATTAGGTAGGCTAAAAGGCTAAAGAATGGTTGAAAGAAAAAAATGCCTATATCACTACCTAAGCTCTAATCTGTACTATGACATCTCAACTAAATAAATCAAGAAGTTCTAGTGTAATAATTCAATTATAACGTCATTCTCAAAGCAATCAATAAGAGAAACAAGAATGATGAGATCATTAATGAAATCATGCGGATTCAAGAAAAGTCAGAGTTTATTTAATAACCCTCAAGAAAAATAGAATGTCTCGAAACTCACAAGGGTTAAGTCTCCACTATTATTCTAGGGTTTTCTAATTAATATCTTACTGATAACTTCAAATTATGCTAACTTGGCTTATAGTGCAAGAGTGGTCGAGTCGAAAAATATCATGAAATATATTTAACTTAAAGATAATATCAAACCATATGTTTTCCTATTGATATATAAAAGTGACAAGTGAAAACATGCATTTCTCAAATTTAAAGGCATACTTGAAAGCATATTCTCTTCATTGGAATGGAACTTAGATTTTGAATGCATTTTCAAATCAAAAACATTTCACACAATTATAATTAACTATGTATTCAATGGAGATTGAGTAGAATACAATAATCAATTGTGAAATACATTTCAGCTCAAAATTTTCAAAGAATGCAGAAAAACTCATAAACTCACCCCCAAACCTAAACCAAACATTGTCCTCAATGTATAAAATGATGATCATGACAAATGTAGTAAAAACAAAATATGAGAGTTAGAGTGATATTACCATGGGAAAGTTTTTACCAATGTCGACGAAATCGTCCACCAATGAACGCTCAACAACATAAGAACTGTGGACTCATCATAATAAAGTGATAAAAACAATACAGGACACAAAAAGATATACAAATGAAATAATGAAAAAAATTACATGTATAAGTTGTAAGTCAAAATTGTTACGGAGCTAACGAGTATGAGTGAAATGCAACTAGAAAGAACTCGAAAATCAATCCAGACTAACCATAATGACACAACTGAAGCTAGGCTGCCTCCTAGGAGCGCTTGGTTTAACGTCGCCAGCCCGACATATATTCTTTCTCACAAATGATGTACCATAAAGTGAAGAGGAAGAACATAGCAAACACTCTCCTCAAAAAAGGGCAAAGAATCATATAGCAACAACCTAAAAAGTTGAGGATTCGTCCAACAAATAGTAGCAACCACATGCGACACAACGTATACTAACACATCCCAAAAGCTACGAAGGCGCCATGCAAAATCATTGAGCAAATGCAAATGAACTCGCATTCTTAGAAAATCCGTGGGAACCTTGAGCAGAAAGGGGTCACAAACAATGATATCCAGCAAATGACTCCTACCTACTCCTAAAAAGAGACATCCTAAGTCAGGTTGCAAATCAAAAGATTGAATATGTATCACAATAGGGTGGTCAAAACTGAAATCATCTTTTACAAACAATGGATCTACATAGGTAGCATCAGTCAATATGAAAGGGATGGAAAGATGTATGTCTATAGATATATCGGGTGGTACAGGTTCATCATAACAAAATGAACTACACCAAGATGATGAGTTAGACAACGCAACAACACCTCCAAACCTAGAATTAGCACTACCTATGGCATGTAGTCTCTAATTAGACGCGTCCTCCGATAACGACTTGACTATTTCTTGAATTATGGGGTCATTCGTATCGTGAAAATAGTCGATGCTTGACTCTAAAGAACATTGAGGGGAAGGGAATGGGTCATGAAACAAAGTAGTCACTAGGAAGGCATAGTCGATGCTTGACTCTAACGACTTCATGCAAGAGTCACTAGGAAGGCATATGTCGAGTGGGTCATTATGAAAATGTGGGGAAGGGAATGGGTCATGAAACAAAGTAGTTTCGATCACATTATCCTCAAAAACATCATCTGACTCGGGTTCCGATGTGTTACCAGTTATGAATTGATCCTCTGAATTTTGAACAGAGTGACTAGGAACTCTTCCTAACTCACTTTCAGATACTGCCTCAGTAATATGATCCACAACTATCACAAGTCTATTGATGGCTTGAGATTGGTGTTGAATCATGACTTTTGACTCTAACATAGCTTGAGAATCATGTTCAAGCAGTCGTTCTGTGCGCTGCATAAAACAGTTATCGTTTCCTCTAAACTTGATGTGTTGGATGGAGGGGCTTGGTTTAATTGAGATATAACATGATTAGGGTATTGAGGAGCCTGAGAGAAAATATGTCCCCCTTGGTGTGAGTTATGAGCCCAGGAGAGATTTTGATTATTGGCAAAACCAGGGCTGTAATAGTTGGACTATGAATTATAACCAGGTCGCCAATTAGCATTAAAATAATGGATTTGCTCAGCGAAATATTCAGGATAATCATATTGCAAATCACAATCAGCTGTAGAATGACTAGGATTCGAACATGCAACACAACCCTCAAATGAACATGCTATCTAACTGGTAGACAGTGAAAAATACGGGTCGATCCCACGAGGATTGACGAGACAGTCGAATTCTAAGACTTATTTGAACTAATTTAAAGTTGGGGGTTGCAGCAGATGAAAATCACTAAATTAAGAGAACTAAATTGACAACTAAAATTAACTGATTAGATGATAAGAGAATGGACCGAGACATCGAATCCAATACAAGTTCTTCGAGATTCATGTAATCTCAATTATTGTTTTTAGAAATCAACACTACTAATCTAAAGATTAATCTACAATTGCAATTGATTTTAGCAAAGTCATAAACCCCTAGCATTGCATGTCTTCTTACAGCACACACAATCACAGATTCAGATTAATTGATTAAAGCAGGCTTTGAATATCAATAAAGGGTATTTCTAGCTACCGATTAGTCTAGATAATTATTCCAGATATAATCGGTGAAAGAAAATTATTGAAATTCAGAAATCAATTGTATTTAACATTCAATCATATGGAAAACAATAAATTAAGATACGACACACTCTAGGAAACCCTATGGTTTCATCTTCGCCTCGCCGTGGGCTCTAGAAGATCATGGTGGATGGCGTCACAACACTGGTGTAGGTGGAATCCGTTTCTGCGCGAACACGCATCCCGAGAAAAAATTGTTGATGGACTGTGGTAGCTCAGAGCAAACACCGGGGTGCAAATAGCCAACTGACTCAAAAATCAGTTGGTTCTCGCCCGTTCTCCTGCGTTTTCTTCTCCAGTGAGACGTGTCGCTGTTGTTGATTCCTCATTGCTCCTCGCGAGCTTCTTCTTCCTCCGACCGGCTCCGGTACCTGCAAGAGACAGAGAAAGGGTGAGGGAAGAACTAGAAGGGGAACAGAAAGAGAGAGAGAGAGAAACAGGGGCGGTGCTCTTGCGAGCTCTGTTTCGTGGTGGCTGATTTTTGCGGGTTTAACTAGCCTAAACAAACAGGCTAATTTGACCCACTTGTAATAACCGCAAGTGCACAGTGTCTAACTGGTAGACAACGGCAAGTACGGGTCGATCCCTCGAGGAAGGTGGATTAAATTGAATTTAATAATTTACCTAAACTAATTTGAAGAAAATGGGGGTTACAGTGTTTAAAAATCCGAGTTAAACAAAAGTAATAAAAATAACAATAAATAAAAGAAAAGAGTTGGAGGAAAACCACAATTTGCAAAATATTTTTCAAGCTCCTAAAATTATATTCAATTTTTCTTATTATTCCAATTTCAAATAAATGACTCTAGCAATGTATAAACTCCTAGCATTAATTGTCTTTTTAGAGCACAATTAATCACAAGTTTAATTATTCAATTAAAACATGCTTGATTTATAACATAATATTTTTCTACCTAAGATGCATGACATAGTAGGTGAAAGTAAAATATTAAAAATCGCGAATCAATTAATATTAATCATGGAATCATAAAGTAAAATGAAATTAATTCTATATTTTGAGACTTAATTCACTGTGGTGTTACAAAGCATTCAGCAAGGTGCAAACAGGAACAGATCTAGTGTGGCTCAGCAGATCCCAGTGGGTGCAAATAGTTCTGATCTTTCTCAGCCGAAGTGCTCTCAGCAAGGTCCACTGGGTGCCAGTAGCGTCAACTTGATTTAAGTCTCTGTGGTGGTGCGTGGTGCAGCTGGTGACGGTGGTTGAAGATGAAGTGAAACAGGGTTGTCACGCCCCTGTTTCGGTGGAGTGAGGAGAGAAACCGGAGATGGATAGGTTGTGGGTGGTGATTTTGCTTGGTTGGGATGGTGAGGAGAATCACAAATTGTGAAGAAGAGGTTTTGGTCTTCTGTATTTTTTTCTTTCCCTTCTCTTCTTCCCCTTTCTTATTCATTTCTATTGTATTTATAGAGAATGGAGAAAATGAACTTAGACAAGTTAAGGGGAGGGTTCAATGAGTGATTTAATACTTAAATCAAACTACAATCTTGGATAATTAAGAGAATATGCCTTGGGTTTGAGAAAATGAACTTGGACAAGTTAAGGGGAGGGTTCAATGAGTGATTTAAGGCTTAAATCAAACTACAATCTTGGATAATTAAGAGAATATTCTTTGGGTTTGATAGGGTTTGGGTTTACGGATTTGGTTTTGGGTTTGGTTTTGAGTTTAGGTTATGGGCTTAGGCTATTCTCACCTCCACTTCCTCTGAAGTCACCGTCTGTGAGTTATTCATTGCATTTTCTTTGATTTCTTCGTTATTGCTCCGAATTCTACAAAAACACAAAAATTTAATAATTAATTTAAAAAAAAAAAACAAGGATTAACAAAAATATAATAAGAGGTAAAAAATGTTATAATTATGTGATTATCAAATACCCCCAAACCTATATTTTGCTAGTCCTCGAGCAAAACAAAGAAGAAAACTGAAAAGAAAATCCTAACTCACTTTCGCAGGCATCGTCGATTGCACTTACCTTTGAAAACGTGCAACAAGGCTTTGAACCCCTAGTTTACCTCTAGGGGACGAGTTATAGTCTCGTGAGGGTTTCCAGAAAATGTTACCCACAAACATTATTGACTCAACAAAACTTGGTCAAACAGTGTTTATTTTAAAACTTCAAGATATGCAAGAAACCAATAGTGTCATTTTCGTGTATCAACAAATCTCCAAATAATTTAATATTCTCCAAAAGTTAGAAAAAATTCATAATCATCCTCAACTCAATGTGTGTGTGTGAAATGCACTATCAACATAACTTTTCATTTCAAAGTAAAATAATGACTAAATCTCCTGTAGAAAGTTTGTTTTGAGTTCAAACATCTCATGTCACTCACAATAAAGCACTCAAAGATTTGGTATTTCACTCAGTTTATATGTGAGGAAAAAGTAAATAATGGAAAACAATCATCTTACATATAGTATTATGAAGAACAGACTTTTCATTAATGGAATGAACATGATCTCATGGACAGGAATATCAATTACTTTTGGGAATGTTGAATCAAACACCATAGGTCTTGGTTATTAAATCTCCACATCTACGGAACCAACCTTTACCTAAGATCAACTAGGACTTTGTTGGGTTGTAACGGGGCTTGGGTAGTGGTTAATAAGGAATGTCAAAGGATTCTAACAAAAATTTCTAGGAATGTATACACCCATTCAACGAACAATTAGGGTTGTCAAGAATAAACAAATGTTGCGCACCATCAATTTTTTTTCTTCATTCTCACATCTTTATCCTCATTGAATAATCATTTTTTTCACATAGAGGATTTATGAAATATCTCATATTTTGCTCTTTAACGCCCTTTTTACACCAAGTATATCCATCCATACACATTCCCAGAAAAGTTGGGTAAAGGTTAATGGGTTAACAAATAAAAGTTATTCTAAGGCTCAAAAGGCTACAAAAAGGTTAATGTTATGGGTAAGTTAAAAGGCTAGTTAATGGTCTAAAGAAAGAAAAGGAAAAAAAAAAGCCTAGATCATTTCCTAAATTCGGGTCAGTACTATAACATCTCAATTGAATAAGCCAAGAAGTTCTCGTGTAATAATTCAATTTTGATGTCATTCCCAAAGCAATTGATCAGAAACATGAGAATAATGAGATCATCAACGAGATAATACGGACTCAAGAAAAATCAGAGTTTATGTATAACCCTCGGAAAAATAGAAAGGTTCAAAACTTTAAGGGCTAAGTCTCTACTATTATTCTAAGGTTTTCTAGTATATACTTCACTCATCAACTTCAAGTTATGCTAACATGGCTCATGGTGCAAAGATAATCGAGTTGAAAAATCTTATGAACTAGATCTAACTTAAGGATCATACTAAACTTTCAGTCTTTATCAATATACCAATATGTCAAGTTGGCTTGCATTTTCTTGAGCATAAAACATTTAAAATCCATTTTCATAATCGCAAAAGACCAACTTTTTTTTTACAGAAAAGCACAAATTTTTTATTTATTTTTTTTAAGAATAAGAAATGAAAACACTACAAAAAATTCACCGACTCATGAACCCTACCCCCAAACCTAATCCAAACATTGTCCTCAATGTTTAACAAAATAATTCTTACAAATGAATGAAATAAGTACATGAGAGGAGGTTAGAACAGTATTACCGCAGTGAAGATTTTACCAATTTCCACAAGTAATCCACCGATGAGAGCTCAGAGACAAAAGAATTGTGGATTAGTTAATAGAAATAAATAAAATACAAACTCAACATGCACTCTTACAACAAAAGGTGGGTTGCCTCCTAGTAGCTCTTGGTTTAACGTCATCAGCTCGACAAAACCCAAAAGATCCGCAATTCTGATACACAGGGTCCTCTAATAGAATCACATCAACCTCGACTTCTAATCAAAGTAACTCTAAGAACAACTTAAGTCGTTGACCATTTACCTTAAATACATGGCCATCCTTAGGGTTAACGATTTCCACAGCTCCATGTGGGAACACTGCTTTCACAATATAAGGTCCAGACCACCGAGATCTCAACTTTCCAGGAAAAAGTCGTAACCGAGAGTTGAACAACAAAACTTTTTAAGACGGTTCAAAGGACTTACGAAGAATGGATTTTTCATGAAATATCTTCGTTCGTACTTTGTAGATTTTGGCATTGTGGTACGCATCATTTCGGATCTCTTCCAACTCATTAAGTTGAAGCTTACGATGCGATCCAGCCTTGACCATATCAAAATTGAACGTCTTGATGGCCCAATATGCACGATGTTCCAATTCCACAGGCAAATGACATATTTTTCCAAAAACAAGCCTATATGGAGACATTCCAATCGGGGTCTTAAATGTTGTTCTATAAGCCCAAAGAGCATCATTCATACGTTGAGACCAATCTTTACGATTTGGTATGACTGTCTTCTCTAGAATGTTTTTAATCTCCCGATTGGAAATCTCAACTTGCCCACTTGTTTGTGGATGATAGGGGTGCCAACTTTATGAGTGATGGAGTATTTTTTTTTACTAATAGCTCGAACGGTCTATTGCAAAAATGAGAACCACCGTCACTTATAATGGCACGCGGAATACCAAAACGAGAAAATATATTATCTTTCAAGAATCTTACCAAAATCCTATGGTCATTCGTTTTACATGGTATCGCTTCTACCCATTTGGACACATAATCCACAGCAACAAGGATGAAACGATTTCCAAACGAATGCGGGAATGGTCCCATGAAATCAATACCTCAAACATCAAAAATTTCAACCACGAGAATATTAGTAAGGGGCATCATGTTGCGACGAGAAATGGAACCCATTCGTTGGCATCGATCACAAGTGGTGCAAAAGGCATGAGTATCTCGAAAAAGGGTAGGCCAATAAAAACCACTCTGCAAAACTTTTGCAGCTGTCTTTCTAGAGCTAAAATGTCCACCACAAGCTTGCACATGACAAAATGAGATGATGCTGTGAAATTCACTCTCAGGAACACATCTCCTGATAACCTGATCAGGACAATACTTGAACAAGTATGGATCATCCCAGAAGAAATGTCTAACCTCAGCAAGAAATTTGGATCTATCTTGTTTAGACCACTTAAAAGGAAGTTGACATGTAACAAGATAGTTCACGATATCTGCATACCAAGGTAATTGGGAGAGAGCAAATAATTGCTCATCAGGAAATGACTCATTCAATGGTAAATATTCGCTAGATGACTCTACCAGAAGTCTAGATAAATGGTCAGCTACAACGTTTTCGAACATTTCTTGTCCCGAATTTCAATATCAAACTCTTGTAGCAATAGAACCCATCGAATTAAGCGAGGTTTAGCATATTTTTTAGAGAAAAGATACTTTAACGCCGCATGATCAGTAAAAATAATTACTTTGGATCCTATAAGGTAAGACCGAAATTTGTCTAGAGCAAAGACTACAGCTAATAACTCTTTCTCAGTGGTGGAGTAATTAAGCTGTGCGTTTTGTAGAGTTCTACTAGCGTAATAAATGACATGTGGTTTTTTGTCCAATCGTTGTCCTAGGACAGCTCCGGGTGCAAAGTCGGAAGCACCACACATAAGCTCAAAGGGAAAGTTCCAATTAGGAGATTGGATGATTGGAGATGAAGTCAATAATTGTTTAAGCTTCTCAAAAGCTTTCAAACAATCTTCATCAAAAACAAAAACCGCGTCTTTAGCAAGTAAATTGCATAAAGGACGAGCGATTTTGCTAAAGTCTTTGATGAATCTCTGATAAAATTCAGCATGGCCTAGAAAAGATCTAATTTCCTTAACCGTCTTTGGAGGCGGAAGACTCGAAATTAAATCAATTTTGGCTTTGTCGGCTTCAATTCCCTTGTGTGAAATTACATGTCCAAGAACAATGCCCTGTCGTACCATAAAATGACATTTCTCCCAATTTAAGACAAGATTTTTCTCCACACATCTATTTAACACTAAAGTTAAATGATGTAGACATTCATCAAATGAATTACCAAATACTGAGAAATCATCCATAAACACCTCGAGGAACCTCTCAACCATATCGTAAAAAACACTAAGCATGCACCGCTAAAAAGTAGCGGGTGCGTTACACAATCCAAAGGGCATTCTCCGATATGCGAAAGTACCAAAGGGACAAGTGAATGTGGTCTTCTCTTGATCCTCGGGTGCAATGGGGATTTGGTTATAACTGGAATACCCATCAAGAAAACAATAGTAATCATGTCCGGCTAACCTTTCAAGCATCTGATCAATGAAAGGAAGAGGAAAGTGATCCTTCCTTGCGACCAAGTTCAACTTACGGTAATCAATACATACTCGCCACCCCGTGGTCATGCGGGTTGGTACTAATTCATTCTTGTCATTCTTGATTACCGTTACACCTGACTTCTTTGGGACAACTTGAACAGGACTGACCCAAGGACTATCCGAAATTGGGTAGATTATACCCACATCCAACAATTTGAGCACTTTGGCTCGGACAACTTCCTTTAGATTAGGATTAAGTCTACATTGCATTTCACGCGATACTTTGGCATTATCTTCGATATGAATGCGATGCATGCAAACGATTGGACTTATTCCTTTAATATCCGCGATAGTCCACCCAAGTGTTGTTTTATGTTCTTTTAAAACATCTAACAATTTTCCTTCATGTTCTTCAGTCAATGCAGATGAAATAATAACAGGTAAGGTATTGTCAACACCTAAAAATGCATACTTGAGGTTGTCAGGTAATACTTTTAAGTCGAGCTTGGGTGGTTTTTCAACAGAAGGGACTTGTTTTGACTCACTGAGTGGAAGAGGTTCCACCCTAGGCTTCCATTTATAACTGGTTTCCATTATAGGGGTAGAGTCAAGCAAAGCATTGACTTCCCTGATGGAATCATTAATATCGAACTCTAAATTAAAATGAGTCAAACAAGCCTCTAAAAGATCATTAAACTGAGGAAATGAATGTTCCGCCAAACTCTCAATCATGTTAACCTCAAAAGGAATCCTCAGACTCGGGAGGTTGTTGACTTACATTGAATACGTTGAGTTCGACGGTCATGTTACCGAATGATAATTTCATGATTCCATTTCGGCAGTTAATGATAGCATTGGATGTGGCCAAAAATGGCCGACCCAAAATAACTGGAATGTGACTAGAGGGATTGTGAATAGGTTGTGTGTCAAGGACTATAAAGTCCACAGGGAAATAAAATTTTTCAACCTTAATGATCACATCCTCTATCACACCGCGGGAGACTCGGACAGATCTGTCTGCCAATTGCAGCGTCACTTGAGTTGGTTTCAACTCACCAAGACCCAATTGCACATATAATGAATATGGCAATAGATTAACACTTGCCCATAAATCTAACAGTGCCTTCCCAATCATATGATCACCAATCACACATGAAATAGTTGGGCAACCAGGATCTCTGTACTTGGTTGGGGTTTTGTGTTGAAGGATGGAGCTGACTTGCTCAGTTAGGAAGGCTCTTTTGTGCACATTCAGTTTTCACTTTTGTGTACACAAATCCTTCAAAAACTTGGCATAAGAGGGAAATTGCTTAATGGCCTCGAGTAATGGAATATTGATTTGAACTTGTTTAATAATTTTCATTATATCGTTGGTATTTGTTCCTTTCTTCGCCGGAACTAACCGCGATGGAAATGGTGCTCTAGGCATATAGGATGCCTTGGTGGGATCAGAGTCAAGATGATGATCCTCTTGAGAAGATGAGGCTTTATCAGCCTCCTTCTCAGATGGAGGTGTGACTTGCTTTGGCATGGATTGGGATTCAGGATCAATCAAATTAGGCATTCTAATTTGGTTGTCAACTTGTTTTCCACTCCTAAGGGTGATGATAGATTTGACATCTTCATTGCGTGGCTGAGATGCACTGCCTATTTCGAATTGGCCCTTAGGATTTTGAATGGGTTGACCAGGGAATCTTCCTGCTTCTCTTTCAGGAAAGGATTTTTCTATTTGACTCACAGTCATCTCAAGCTTTTGGATGGCTTGAGATTGTTGTTGAGAAGTAGCTCTTAGTTCGGTGATAGCCTGAGAGTTTTGTTCGAGCATGGTTCTTGTTCTCTGCATAAATTGGTTCAATGTATCCTGTAAACTCTGAGTGTTAGAGGGAGGTACATCTTGATTGAATTGAGGCCTATTAGCAGGAATTGGAGCTCGAGGAGCTTAAGGGATAACAACTGGGCCTTCTTGATGTTGACCATGGGCCCATGAGAAATTAGGGTGTTTGGCTAAACCTGGATTGTAAAAATGTGAGTGTGGATTATAACCAGGTTACCTAAAGGTATTGAATGCATTGACTTGCTCAGCAAAATAAGCAGGGTACTCATTTTTCAAGTCACAGTCTGATGTGGAATGACTAGAACTTTAACATGCAGCACAAACCTCAGATGGAACATTGGTTTGGACTGATGGCTGAGACTTTCCAAGATATGCATCAATCTTATGTGCCATTTTCATTACAATTGCTTCCAACCTTGAAGAAGGAGGAAGATGAGGAGTAGATGATGTATCGCTTACTTCATACAAACCACCCTTTCGCCTATCCGAATCTTTTCTTGAATAATCTCATTGTTGAGAATTTTCAGAAATAGCTTCAAAGAATTCCCAAATCTCATTAGCACTTATCTCATAAGTGACCCACCACTAGTGGCGTCAATCATTCGACGGTTTTGAGTGGTTAACGCGTCTTGAAAGTATTGAACCAAGCACCACTTTTCAAAGTCGTGATGGGGACACCTAGCAATGAATTCATTGAATCTTTCCCAACATTCATAGAAATGTTCACCCTCTTTCTGTTGAAAATTAGATATATCTCTTCGGATGGCATTTGTTTTATGAATAGGAAAATATTTTGTCAAAAATTTTCCTGATAGGGCATCCCAAGTGTCGATGGTTCCAGTTTCTAAGGAGTTTAACCATGACTTCGCCCTATCTTTTAAAGAAAAGGGGAACAGCCTAAGACGAACTGAATCATCAGAAAAATTGGGATATTTCAGAGTAGCACAAATGTCAAGAAACTCTTTTACATGAAGATAGGGATCTTCTTTTTCTAGACCATAAAAGGAAGGCAAAAGGTGGATAATTGATGGTTTTAGCTCAAAGCTACTTGCAGTGGTCTCGGGTAAGACAATGCAAGATGGGGTGTCATTGGAACGTGGAGAGAAATAATCCTTAAATGCTCTCTCCCCAACCATTTCAGTGGTCTCACTCGACAAGGAGAAAGATTCTAGAAGGTCAATGGGGACTTCAGGAACTCTACAGGATCCTCTCGAATTAGTCTACCTCTCGAATCCCGTTCCCAAATACGCATAAACAGGTCTACACCAAGTAAGGTTTGAAATGTTTACTAACCTAAAAAAAATCACGCACAGACTCAAACACAATCAGCAACCAATTGATGCACAAGAAAAAATGCCTCCCTAAGCAATCAGTGTTTTTGAGATTAATTATCTTTTTATCTTTGGGGGACAGATTATTTCTTATGTAATCTTTATATCAGAGCAATGGGTGCTACAAGATGATCCTAAGAGTGTATACTTTACACCACAAAGTTCAAAATCAGTAGGCTGGAGTTTTGTTTCAAAGAAACCGGATTATCGCACAAGAAAATGAGGTCACAATGGTCCAATTAAGTACTTCCTTGTGCTATCGCTCTGTAAGCCAATAGATGTGAGAACGATGTGATGTTAAATGTACACTTGAGGCTTGTGTTCCTAACCCAAAAATGTTAGTTACACCAATTCTTCTTGTGGATCGTAGCTTACTGATGACTCGGCGTACCGGGTAAATTTCCCTTGTGGCAGTGGCCTCTTGGAGTTCATTGAATGATTAAACCCATCGTCACTTTAACTTTGGTCAACACAAAAATTATTGGATTCACCTTGGTCTTGGTTGTCCTATGAACACCGTACTTAAAATATGGCTCTATCTAACTTGCTAATTGATTTTAATTATGTTGGGCTATTGGTTGCACACAGCTGGAGTGATGAGGTGGGGATATCAAATCCCACCAGTTTCTATTTAGAAGCTGGGTCTGCTTATTATGAATTACTAAATTTAACATCCACAATTACAGAAATTAAACAACCAATCACACAATTTCAAACAATTACACAAAGCACTCGGGTCGCTAATACATTGCGTGTGATAGAAGTACTTACAGTGTGCGTATTCCGTTCTGCACAAAAAGTTAGCACAATTAAAAAAAATGTCTGACTTCTTTTTATCCGTTTCAATCAGCACACAAGCATATGCAATCAAATTACTGGTCTTGGTCTTAGAAGTCAGATTTCTAAATCATAAAAAAAATTATTGGGTAACAATTTAAATTGTTTCCTTATAATTTCTTTTGACTTGGAAAATTTTGGGTTTTTTTTTTAGGTGATTAAAATGGAAAACAATAGAGTTTACAAAAATTATTACACCACACACTCGTAAAACGAGGTGAAAATAAAATTAAAACACTCCTCACAAAATTAAAATTTGCTTGATGTTTGCAGGATTGTCCAATTTCCTCGAGAAGCGTGTATTCTGCAAAATCAAACAAATTAAACGAAATGAGTGTAAAAAGAACTTAACAAAATGAAAATAAAATTTTGTTTTTTTTTCTGAATTTTTTTTTTTAAATTAGTGAAAATAAATCTTAAATTCAATTACACCGCTACCTTCCTCGGCAAAATAACCGCAAGTGCACGGTGTCTAATTGGTAGACAACGGCAAGTACGGGTCGATCCCTCGAGGAAGGTGGATTAAATTGAATTTAATAATTTACCTAAACTAATTTGAAGAAAATGGGGGTTACAGTGTTTAAAAATCCGAGTTAAACAAAAGTAATAAAAATAACAATAAATAAAAGAAAAGAGTTGGAGGAAAACCACAATTTGCAAAATATTTTTCAAGCTCCTAAAATTATATTCAATTTTTCTTATTATTCCAATTTCAAATAAATGACTCTAGCAATGTATAAACTCCTAGCATTAATTGTCTTTTTAGAGCACAATTAATCACAAGTTTAATTATTCAATTAAAACATGCTTGATTTATAACATAATATTTTTCTAACAACCTAAGATGCATGACATATTCGGTGAAAGTAAAATATTATAAATCGTGAATTAATTAATATTAATCATGGAATAATAAAGTAAAATGAAATTAATTCTATAGTTTGAGACTTAATTCACTGTGGTGTTACAGAGCATTCAGCAGGGTGCAAAGAGGAACAGGTCCAGTGTGGCTCAGCAGATCCCAGTGGGTGCAAATAGTTCTGATCTTTCTTAGCCGAGGTGCTCTCAGCAAGGTCCACTGGGTGCCAGTAGCGTCAACTTGATTTAAGTCTCTGTGGTGGTGCGTGGTGCAACTGGTGACGGTGGTTGAAGATGAAGTGAAACAGGGTTGTCACGCCCCTGTTTCGGTGGAGTGAGGAGAGAAAACAGAGATGGATAGGTTGTGGGTGGTGATTTTGCTTGGTTGGGATGGTGATGAGAATCACAAATTGTGAAGAAGAGGTTTTGGTATTCTATATTTTTTTCTTTCCCTTCTCTTCTTCCCCTTTCTTATTCATTTCTATTGTATTTATAGAGAATTAAGAAAATGAACTTGGACAAGTTAAGGGGAGGGTTCAATGAGTGATTTAAGGCTTAAATCAAACTACAATCTTCGATAATTAAGAGAATATTCTTTGGGTTTGATAGGGTTTGGGTTTACGGATTTGGTTTTGGGTTTGGTTTTGAGTTTAGGTTATGGGCTTAGGCTATTCTCACCTCCACTTCCTCTGAAGTCACCGTCTGTGATTTATTCATTGCATTTTCCTTTGATTTCTTCGTTATTGCTCCGAATTCTACAAAAACACAAAAATTTAATAATTAATTTAAAATAAAATAAAACAAGGATTGACAAAAATATAATAAGAAGTAAAAAATGTTATAATTATGTGATTATCACTGATGGCGGTGGGAAGTGGCTCTGGTGGCAGTGATGGCGGCTCGCGTTGTTGTTTCTCATTCGTCTTCTTCTGTTCCTCTAAAAGAAAGTGATGAATGAGGGGCTGGGTTCGTGAGGGAGAGAGAAATAGGGACTGGGAGTTCTCCCAGTTGGTCTCTTGTCTTTGACAGGTACAAAAGAGAGAGAAAGAGAGAGGGAAACAGAAAGGAAGACGAGGTGGCAGAGAGAGAAACAGGGGGTCGTGAAGCAGGGACATGCTCCCTGTTTCTGTGTTGTTTGGTCGCTTACGGTGAGAACAGGGAGGTGAAGACGGTAGCTGCGACAGGGACGTGGAGTGAGATGGCGGCGATGGCGGTTGGTTAGTGGCGAGAGACGAAGGTTTCTATGCCTCTGCCAAGGATGAGAGGAGAGGAGATTCAGAGGAGAGGAGAGGCGTGGAGAGGAACGGCGTGGCTGGAAAAAAAAATGAAATCCAAGATTCTAAATAGGTTTTCTCTATTCTCCTATGTTGGGTTTGGGCTTTACGTTAACTTTTGGACTTGGGCTTAGGTTAAATTATGTGGACCTAGGTTTGTTTGGGTTAGGTTTAGACATGTGACCCGTTACTTTGTACCACCATTAGAATCAATCAATTTATCGTTCCTCAAATTGTCGCCTTAATGCGATTTCATCGTTCACACTCAAATTCCTACAAAAACATGAAAATGAAATAATTATAATAAAATATACTAATTGAAACACTAACATATATAAATTAAGGGATATATTATGTAATAATTACGTGACTATCATCCCTGCTCCATCTTCCACTAGGCTTAGTTCTTCTATTTCTGTACCTTCTCCTGGTAGGGAGTAACCTTGGTATGATTGTACCCCTTTTAGTTTAGACCGTTAATGAAAACAATTTTTTCAGTAATGTGCTTGTTGTCTCTATTGTATGTTTTTTCCTTTTGCCTTGTCGTCATGCTTAGGCTGGTTGAGTCAATAAGACGCTGGACTAGTCTATCTGCGATAGAAAGCTTGACCGCTTTGTATTGTGAATGACTCAGGGTCGTTGTTGCATAGCCATGTTCGATAGTAAGCATGTTGCGCATAGTTTAGTTAGGGGTTGCCCGTGTTGTCTTGTTCCCGAGGTAAGTTGTTTGAGGCTTATCCTGTTTGTACGACCGGTCGGTCGCAGTAGCTCATAAGAGCAAGTTGCAATGGCCGAGCGCATGTGTCGAAGGGTCTTTGCCGAGTCAGGTGTCGTAAGCTCGGGCAGGCATCCTAAATAGATTTTATCTGGGCACTGGCCGTACGATCTTTGTATTGGCGTGAATGGCCTTCGTGAATATTAGGATGTCAGTCCATTTGAGCGTGAAGACGCTGATTCGGCTAGATTCATGTTTGGTGACCAGGCTGAAAAGCAGTGGTCTCGTGACAAGCCACTGGAATCACTTCAGGACTGACTAGGCTCTCACCTTCCAAGTCGTGTATGACCAAGCAAAGTGAGTTACAGATTCGGAGAGTAAAAGTTTGGCGACCAGGCTGAAGAGCAGTGGTCTCGTGGCAAACCATCAAAATCAATTCAGGACTGACTAGGCTCCCACCTTTTGAATCGCGTATGACCACGCAAAGTGAGCTACAGATTCGGGGAGTAAAAGTTTGGCGACCAGGCTGAAGAGCAATGGTCCCATAACAAGCCGTCGGAATCAGCTCAGGGCTGACTAGGCTCCCACCTTTCAAGCCATCTACACCCTCCCCGCGCGGTGGGGGCTACGAATTCAAGAGAGGTTTGGCGACTAGGCTGAAGAGAAGTGGTCCCGTGGCAAGCCATCGAAATCAGTTCGGGACTAACTAGGCTCCCACCATCCAAATTATCTACATCTGAGTGCACCAAGCTACAAATTTGAGAGGGTTCGGCGGCCACGCTGAAGAGCAACAGTTCCGTGGAAAATCATTGAAATCAGGTTGTGGATGACTGGGTTCCCACCTTCTAGACTGTCTACACCCTCACAACGCGGGCTACAAGTCTAGGTTTGATGATTTGGCGGCCATACTGAAAAGCAGTGGTCCTGTGGCAAGCCCTCGAAATCAGTTCAGGACTAACTAGGCTCCCACATTCCAGACTATCTACACCTTCGCAGTGGGGGCTACAAGTCCAGGTTTTGATCAGAAGCTTTCGTTGCTAGTCGCCACCAGTTAGGCTTACTTGATTAGGTTCGGCGATCATTTGCCGCGAGGGGGGCAATGATCCCTGGCGAGTCGTCATTACTAGGCGTGATAGCCCAGATTAGACTTTCACTTCCTAAACCGTCAATGCCCACGCTGAGCGTACTAGGTGTCGGGTTGAACCAGAAGTTGTCGTCATCAGTTTTGGTTGACTAAGTTTGCATGGTTTGAAAAGAAGTTCCGCCTGTTAGGAGGTGTGTGAATTTAGTAGTAGCATAGTGTGGACGAAGTTACCTTGAATCAACAGGTGATCTGTAGGTACAATCTGTATGTCAGGATTGGCTAGGATCTCTTAATGCTCGTGCCAAGCATGTGATAGAGTGTTATCTGAATAATCAGCCAAGCCCATGGGCCTGCAGAAGAGGGGTTAGTGCGCAATGTGTTGCGTGTACGGCATAAATCACGTGGTAACACGTGTATGACATGGTTTGTGTGATGGTTGAGTATCGATTACTCCCTCTTAATGGATGGGGTTGCGTGCAACCCCATTAATTTGAATGACGTGGTCTGCGCAGTTTCCTTGGGAACCGTAGTCTCCTTGTTTTCCATACCACATTTAATGATTGATACTTAATGTTGGAGTGCCCGCTTGGTGAACCATCGTGTCTATATAATGGTATTTTCCAATCATTGTAGACGTTATCTTTCACATAGCATATCTTTTGTAATGTTCTCACTAGAAGAGGATGCTTTGGGTTTTCCAAAAGTTGAGGAAAATGCTTTGGGTTTTCCAAATGCTAGAACTGAATCTCCGTCTTTGGAGTCTCAGAATGGTTTGACATTTGCGCTAATCAGGTATAGAGATAGTTGTTGTTATGCGTGGTCACCTGATATGGGTGGGCACGTAGTTGATCCGCTAAGGTCTCGTAATTTCTTATCATATTGCGGATAAGTTATCTCCCAAGGGAAGAGTTTGTCCTTTATGTGCATGTGCCTTATCTTTGTTCCTGAATGTTTGATCTCAGAGATAACATCTACGTCCTACTCTGTGGTGGCCGCCTCCGCCACTTCTCGATTAACCTCGTTGTTTCGCCTTGCACTGGAAGTCGGCATCTGGGTTGAGGCGGAGTTGGACATGGCCTCTCGGAATCATCCATTGATTCCCAAATATTTCTATTTTCCTTGCGTGGGAAGGTATATGCGATCCGAGTTCACCTGATACTTGTCCCAAGTTCACAGAGTGTGTGAGTTGGGCTTCGAATTTTTGTCGTTGCTCCTGATTGCCGATTTTGTACCACCTCAGACCATATTTGAGTGGTATGTCTGTGGGAGCATTTGAACATGATGTTTTCCTCCTGATTTTGCTCAATTCAGTCTTTTTCGGATGTCTCTCATAGTAGAATTGTCTAAACGAATCTTTTGTATCCACCTTAGGGCGTTCGCAATATGTAGTCTTTTGTATCTGCCTCAAGGTGTTTGCCGTTACATCTTTCCAATAATCAATAGAGTTTTTTTTCGTAATTCCCCCTTTATTTCTTAAATGATTTCAAATCACATACGCCTTTTAAGAACTAAAACTCAATATTGACTATGGAAAGGGAAACAAACAACTTAAATCAAACTAACTGTTGACGGATAGAAATCGATTCTGGCTTTGAAGTGAATTTGAGTTGTTCTTCACAGATCATTTTAACGGACTGTCGAGGCGTTACATAGGTCACTGAAAAGTAAACCTTGCAGAGGGGCAAATCTCCGCACCGATGGAATGTCGGGGGGATGTGTTCCCTCTTGTCATTACCTTTACGACTCACTGGGCGGGAGAACTAATTGCTCCTGTACCGCTCGAAAATGGAGTCTATACTGTCTTTTGGTCTTGCACTGGGTCAGGCTGTTCTGCATGATGTAGCTGAATCTAGGAGCACTTTATCTGTTTCAGTGCAGCGTAGTGGCAGCCTTGTGCCGTAAGTTGGTCTCCACATATGGTTCATTTGAAGTGGTTAGTAGTATACTTAACACACTGGTGAAGGGCGGAGACCACTGCTTCCATCTGGTGGAGCAAAGGTTTTCCCAAGATGAGATTGTAGGATGACGGTGCGTCTAACACCATGAAGTTCAAAATTAGGACTTTCCCGGGCTGCGGCTCTCCTGCAACTGTAGCCAACCTTATCTTTCTGATAGGGAAGCATTTCTCCGCGTTGAATCTGATCAGCGGGTGTTTTGAAGACGTTGGATTTTCCTCCTTGATGTCCATGCTGCGGAACGCATTGTAGAACAGAACGTTAAGTTAACTTCTTGTGTCAACCAGAGCTCTCTTTACCTCCCACCTTGCTATGGAGACCGAGATGACTAAGGTGTCGTTATGTGGCATTCGGACTCCTTCGAGGTCCTTGTCTGTAAAGGTCAAGGTGGGAATAGGGTTCTGGACCCTTGAGTGTCAGATGTGTCTGTCCTCATCCGCTGATTGTGTCCGCTTGCAAGACCTGTGTGACTGGTCTTCATTTGGTCCGACTCCATGAAGGACGTATATTATCCCTAGAGTCTCCTTTTATATTTCTTTAACTGACTCCCCCTGCCATTTGTCTGCTCCACTGGCTTCTCGGACTGCAAGAACTCTTTCAGTTTGCCCTTGCGGATCCAGTACTCAACCTCGTACCTCAGACTGTTACAGTCATTGGTGTTGTGGCAACTTTTTTTGTGGTACGCAGTACTTGCCGTTGTCACGCTTGACGGGGTCTCCGCGTGTCTTTGGGTGCCATTTCAGTTCTTCCCAGTTTTTCATCAATTTGAATACGTCCGACAGCTTAGCGTTTAGGGGAGTCACTATTTTGGATCCAACGTAGTTGAACGATTTCTCCGGCCTAAACCGACCAAGGTATGGCCTGTTGTCACCACGCTTCCTCTAGCTTTGTTCCTCATCCGGGGGTCTTTTTTCCTCCTTGTCTCTGGGCCCGGAGGGCCGCCTATCCTCTTCGATCTCCCTCTTTGAGGTCCTCGACTCTTCCAGGGTGTTGTGTCTCTAGACGCTCTTGAGGTGCTCCTCCATGTCCAAAGGGGGTTTCAGGGTGAGATATTCGTAGAGCTTTCCTTCTTTGAGGCCTGCAGTGAAGGTTGTCATGATTGTATCATCGTTGCACCCGTCTATGAGGGTTAGCTCATTGTTGAAGTGTGCGATGTTCTCTCATAGTGTCTCGCCAAACCTTTGCCTCAGGGAGGGTATGTAGTGTGGGCCTTTTAGGAAGCGTTGGCTTCCGACGGAGCGGGTCAGGAATTCCTTCGCCAGCGTTTTGAAAGAGTCGATGGACTTCGGCGGAAGGCTGTGGAACCACGTCAATGCGGAGCTTTTCAGACTAGTGGGAAATGTTTTGCACATTACGGATTTGAATCCCTCTTCAAAGGCCATTACGTGCAGGTAATGGCGCAGGTGGTCGAAGGGATTGGTGGTTCCATCGTAGGAGTCAAGTTTCGAAGGAGTGAACTTCCTTGGTAGGGCCTCGTTCATGATTCGGTCTACAAATGGCGGGACGGAGAGGCGATACAGTATGTTCGGGTCGTGCGCCCATATGCGAAGGGGGGTCCCAGGGCCGAGCCTTTCTGCCTTGGCGTTGAACTCGGTGTTAGCCGCGCAGCCTCCTTTAGTCCAATAGGAACTAGCGAGTACTTGTCTTTCCTGCGCTTGCTTCGTATCGTCTGTTGGAGACGGAGGTCCGTGCTGCTCGTAGTCTCCATTGGTGGGTGGTGGATTCTGCCGCTTGAGAGCCTCCACCGCTTTGGTGATCCGTTGTATTTGGGATGCCAGCATATCAACTCTGGGATCTGTCGTTGCTGCCATTGGTATGGGAACGTGAGTTGGTTGCGTGTGCAAGATAGAAGCTACTGAATGAGGTTGTATATTGACGGGCGAAACATTTGACGTGTCCCCTAGTTCTCCGTTGTTACATGACCTGGTGGTCACCATTTCTCTGTGTTTCCAAATTAGATAATGCTTAGTATAAAGTTATGAGCTATGTCGTCCCCATGAACGGCGCAAAACTGATGCAGTCATTTTTCGCTCTCTGCTCTAATCTGGTTCCTGCTGACCTGTTGACATGAACAAGTAGCACACGTGAGCCACGGACCACCATTGTGGTGGCCGATGGCACTCCGATGCTAAAGTTAGACAGGACTTTCATATTCACGTAACTATTACATAATAAATCCCTTCATTTATATATGTTAGTGTTTCGAATATTACATTTTATTCTAATTATTGTGTTATTCTTGTTTTTGTAGGAATTTGAGCTTAAACGATGAAATTGCATTAAGGCGACAATTCAAAAAATGATCAATTTGGTGGTTCAAATTGCGATACAAAGTAATATGTGTCAAGTTGACAATCAAAATGCCAAAACCGGACCCAAATAAGCCCAAATCCACTTATTACCTAAGCCGCGGCCCAAATAAGCCCTAACCATCCATATAATTGCAAACATGAATCATATTGAGGTATTCATTCCCCTTTTTGGGAGCCGCCCTCTCCCTTTTGGAGGCCTCCCTCCTTTCCCCTACAGACTTTCTTCTTCGTCCTCTCTTTTCCAGCCAACATGTCACATCCACACTGTCAGCGATCCTCGCTTGATAGGAGGACCGACAGCGCACCTCACCTCGCCACCACCTCATCCCATGTTTTCCCTCTCTTTCTGTTCCATCACAAGCAAACCTACTTCACATCCCTTTTTCCTCCTCTCTTCTTCAAGCAACAGCCAATACCACAACACCACCTCTAACCCTTCTTCTCTTCTTCCTCCTCGCATACTCACCACCTACGACCGCAATCCTCACCTTTCTTTATCTGTTCCTTCGTCTCAACAAAACAGCAAACAACCTCCACACCATTTGTCCCCTCTTATTTGAAACGAACAGAGCCACCTCTCCCTAATTCCCTCCCTGCTTCCCTCTCTCTTGCACAGTGTCACAACCGGAAGCAAGCAGGGACTGTCAACACAACCTGCACATTACTCGATTCTCTGCTTGCTTCTCTCTCGTATCTCCTTCACTTTGGCTTCATCTCTCTTGTAGGTTCAGGGACGAAGAATAAGGACCCAAGCAACGCAAGGAGCAGCTTCTCTCGCAAAGCAGCTGCAGAGCACAGAGAATGACGAACAAATTTCTACGGAACAAACTGATTTTTCAATCAGTTGGCTATTGGCACCCCGGGTGCTTACTTTGTACCACCACAGTCTCCTAGCTACCCTTCGCATCGCGTGCTTGCACGAGAACTGATGGATTTCACTTCTAGTGATGTTGTGAACTCATCCACCATGATCTTCTAGACCCCGCGCCGAGGCAAAGATGAAACCACAGGGTTTCCTAGAGTTTGTCGTTTTTGAATTACTGTTTTCTATATGCTTGAATGTTAAATACAATTGATTTTTGAATTTAATGATTTGTTTTCACCGATTATATCCGGTATAATAATCTAGACTAATCGGTAGTTAGAAGTTTTCTTTTTTGATATTCGAAGCATGTTTCAAATAATTAATTTAAATTTGTGATTATGTGTGTCGTAGAAAGACATGCAATGCTAGGGGTTTATGCCTTTGCCAAAATCAATTGTGAATGTGAATTAATCCTTAAATTAGTCGTAGTGATTCTCAAAAATAGTAATTTATGTTACACAAATCTCGAAGAACCTGTGGTGGATTCAATGTCTCGGTCCACTCTTTCATCATCTTATCAATTTAATTCTCTTTTGCTGTTCAATTTAATTCTCTTAATTTAGTAATTTCCAACTGTTGTAACCCCCAATTTAAATTAGTTTAAATAGGTTTTGAAATTCGGTTGTCTCGTCAATCCTGGTGGGATCGACCCGTATTTGCCACTGTCTACTAGTTAAACAACCGTGCACTTGTGGTATTACAAGTAGAGTTTATTAGCTTATTAATTTAGATTAATAAAATTTGCCTCAAGGTTTTGGCGTCGTAGCCGGGGATTGTAACGATACAGTCGAAATCTAGGGTTTGTTTTTACTAGTTTATAGATTTGGTATAATTTTCTTTATTTAGGAACAGTGTTAGGAGTCGTTTTCTTATTTTCTTGAGTTTTAATTTTGCATTTATTTTGCAGGCGGTCACACACATAGGAGCTCAAGTAGGAACGAAGTGAAAAATTGCGATTCGCGAGGAAACTCTCTGAAGTCGACTTCTACCTGGCGTCGCAAATAACCCAAAAGAGGTTCACGTCGGAAGTAACTTCTGCCCACCGCATCTGCACGCAGTTTCTGTGTGATCACTTGTGTCTTAGTTGTTTTAGGGTGGTGGCATGATTGATTTGTAACTTTCATGCCCTCTCCCACAGATAGGTTAATCACCATCTATTTTAGGGTTAGGAACCTGAGCCTTCACTATTTAAAATTTGTAGCAAGATAATTGTCTAGAATAGGTTTGACGCTCTTAAGGACCCTCTTTGAAAGTTTAACAGCTTAAAGTGGTTGAGTGAAGGAACATATCTAATTTGGGAACTGTTCTTGAACTAGCATTTCACTTTGAGCTAGAAAGTGAAAAAAAGGTAGGAGCAACTCTGTAGTGGTGGATTGATAGGAAAATTACTGTGCCTCTCCCACGGTTAGGTAAATTGAATTAAATTTCAGCCGTGCATTAGTAACAAAACTCTAGGGCCGTCTGCTATTCATTTTGTTTGTGCATCATTTAGGTGTCATTTAGGGTTCCGTTGTTTTTTTATTTTTTTTTAGAGTTAGGTCATCTTCATATAAAGGTTAGGCGTGCATAAAAAAAATTAAAAAAAAAAATCTTGAGACTAAGGGATGGCTGAGGAGAAAGCCTTTAAGGATTACTTATCCCGTTCTACCTCGAAGCTCGAAATAATTTTTATGATTATGGATCAGAAAATAGATGCAATTATGAATTTGATTCAACCCCTACCTCCCACTAATGTTACGAGCAGATACATTTTGCATCTTTCCCCCGCCCATTCACGGAAGTGTTTGGCTAATAATCGCACGGATTGAATTGACTTAAAGAAGCGGGGTTCCTCCTTCTCCTTTTGGGGCAACCTTCCTTCCTTTCCCGCCAACACGTTTTCCTTCATCACTATGTTGCATGTTCAAGTCCTAATCACTCCACAGCTGACTGTGATTTGCAATATGATTATCCTGAATATTTCGCCGAGTAAATCCATTATTTTAATGCTAATTGGTGACCTGGTTATAATCCAGAGTCCAACTATTACAACCCTGGTTTCGCCAATAATCCAAATCTCTTCTGGGCTCATAACTCACACCAAGGGGGACATATTTTCTCCCAGGCTCCTCAAGACCCTAATCCTGTTATGCCTCAATTTAACAAAACTCCTCCAGCCAACACACCTAGTTTAGAAGAAACGTTTAACCGTTTTATGCAGCGCACAGAACGATTGCTTGAACATGATTCTCAGGCTATGTTAGAGTCAAAAGCCATGATTCAACACCAATCTCAAGCCATCAATAGACTTGAAATAGTTGTGAGTCATATTACAGAGGCATTATCTGAAAGAGAGTTAGGAAGAGTTCTTAGTCACTATGTTCAAAACCCAGAGGGTCAATTCATAACTGGTAGCACATCGAAATACGAGTCAAATGATTTTTTAAGGATAATGTGATCAAAACTACTTTGCTTCCTGACCCATTCCCTTCCCTACCTTTTCATGATGACCCACTCGATATATGTCTTCCTATTGACTCCTGCATGAAGTCTAATTCTCAATATTCTTCAGAGTCCTGCCTCGACTATTTTCATGATACGAATGATCCCATAATTCGAGAAATAGTCAAGTCATTATCGGAAGACACATTTAAGGAGAGTCTACATCCCATAGGTAGTGTTGATTCTAGGTTTGGGAGTGTTGTTGAGTTGTCTAGCTGATCATCTTGGCGCAATTCATTTTGTTACGATGAGCCTATACCACCTGATATATCTATAGACATACCTCTTTGCATCCCTTTCACATCAACTGACTTTACTTATGTTGATCCATTGTTTTTAAGGGATAATTTTAGTTTTGACCATCCTATTGTGCAAAATATTCAATCTTCTGATTTGACACCAAATTTAGGATGTCCCTTTCTAGGAGTAGGGAAGAGTCATTTGATAGATATCACTGTTTGTGATTACTTTCTGCTCCAGATCCCTATGACTTCTCTACGAATGCGAGTTCGTTTGCATTTTCTTTATGATTTTGCATGGCGTCTTCGTCGTTTTAGGGGTGTGCTACTTTCTGTTGTGCCGCATGTGGTTGCTACTATATGTTGGACAAATCCTCAACTTTTTAAGTTATTGCTATATGATCTAGTTAACATCATGGACTAAGTGTCTAGGTTTGGGGGAGTGTTCGTTATATTCTTCCTCGTCATTTCATGATACATCATTTATGAGGAAGAATATGCATCGCGCTGACGACGTTAAACCAAACACTCCCGGGAGGCATCCCAAATTCAGTTGTGCCATTATGGTTAGTCTAGATTGATTTTCGAGTTATTTCTAGTTACATTCCACTCATATTCGTTAGCTCCGTAACAATTTTGACTTACAATTAGTATATGCATTCTTTTTCGCTAGTGCATTTTTATGTGTTTTATCGAATTCTAATGATAAGTCCACAATTCTTATGTTTCTGAATGTTCATTGGTGAATGATTTCATCAAAATTGGTAAAAACTTCGCCATTGTAATCACTCTAACCTCATATTTTCTTTTTCCTGCATTTAGCATGATCCTTAATTTATACATTAAAGACAATGTTTGATTTAGGTTTGGGGGTGAGGTTTAAGAGTTTTTGTGCATTTTTCAAAATTTTGGACTAAAATGTATTTCACAATTCTACTGATTGACTATTGTATTCTACTCAATCTTCATTAAATACGTAGATGATTATGATTGTGTGAAAAAAATTTCGATTTGAAAATGCATTCAAAATCTGAGTTCATTTCCGATGAAGAGAATGTGATGTCAAGTATGCTTTTAAATTTGAGAAATACATCCTATCACTTGTCACATTAATATATTAATTGGAAAACATAAGGTTTGACATTATCTTTAAGTTCAATATATTTCATGAGATTTTTCAACTTGACTATTCTTGCACTATAAGCCAAGTTAGCATAATTTGAAGTTGATGAGCAAGATATTTACTAGAAAGCCTTAGAATAATATTTGAGACTTAACCCTTGTGAGTTTCGAGACATTCTATTTTTCTTGAGGGTTATAAAATAAACTCTAACTTTTCTTAAGTTCGCATTATCTCATTATTCTTGTTTCTTTTATTGATTGCTTTGAGAATGATATTGAAATTGAATTATTACACTAGAACTTCTTAGTTTATTTAGTTGAAATGTCATAATACCGACTAAAGCATAAGAAGTGATATAGGCAATTTTTCTTTGAACCGTTTTTTAGCTTTTTAGCCTATCTAATAATAAATATTCGTTGCAGCCCTTTGAGCCTTTGAATAGACTTTTTCTTTGCTAGCCCCATCTCTATTACCTACTCCAGTTAGGGAGTAATATTCATTACCCAATGTCTCTGATAATGTGTATGGTTGATATCTTTGGAATGGGCAAATAAAAAGAGCCAAAACTAAATATCCCATGAATCCTCATAACTAAAACTTTTCATTGTACAGAAAGGGGAAAGCAGGTCATTGATTTTATAGAAGAAAAAAAAATATGAAGATTAATTTCGAAAGAAGAAAAATTAATGGTGTACAACATCGGTTTATTCTTCAGAGCCCCATGTGTTTATTAAAGGGTGTATCCATTCTCAGAGAATTTTTGCATTTTTTTCCATTCTTGTTAGCCAAAATCTTAGCCTCGTTACAACCTAATAAAGACCTAATTGATCTTAAGTAAAAGTCAGGTTCATAGACATGGAGATTAAATAGAAAAGAACTATGGTGTGTGATTCGACACTCTCAAAGTAATTGATATTCCTGTCCATGAGATCATAATCATTTCATTCTTTGAAAAGTCTGTTTTTCATGATAATGATATGTGAGATGTTTGTGTTTTCATAATTTATTTTTTATATAAACTGAGTGATAAATAACCAATCTCTTAGTGATTCATTTCTGAGCAACAAGCGAGATTTGTAGTCGAAACGTACTTCTTAAAGGTGATCTAGTTGTGTTTTTAATGTGAAATGGAGAGTTATGTTGATAAGGCCAGGCACACACCTACACTTTGAGTTGGGAATGATCTATGAAATTTATTTAACCTTTGGAAACTATTAAATCGTTGTTAGACTATTTGATATATTATTGTGACGTTGTTACTTGTTTTCTGAAATTTTTAACAATTACATTATTACTCTGAGGATAATTGATAGAGTGACTATGTGACCATGTTTTTTAAATTGATTGAGTCAGCAATGTTTGTGGGTAACATTTCTAGAAACCCTCCGAAACTAACTCGTCCACTAGAGGTAATCTAGGGGTTTAAGGCATTGTTGCACGTTTAAGGTAAGTGCAACCGATGATTCCTGCAAAAGTGAGTTAGGATTTTATTTTTATTGTTTTGCTCGAGGACTAACAAAATATAGGTTTGAGAGTATTTGATATTCATGTAATTATTACATAATATATCCGTTAATTTATATATGTTAGTGCTTCGAATATTACATTTTATTCTAATTATTGTGTCTTCATGTTTTTGTAGGAATTTGAGCTTAAACGATGAAATTGTATTAAGGCAGCAATTCAAAAAATGATCAATTTGGTGGTTCAAATGGCGGTACAAAATAATAGGTGTCAAGTTGACAATCAAATGCCAAAACTGGACCAAACAAGCCCAAATCCACTTATTACCTAAGCCCCGGCCCAAATAAAGCCTAACCATCCATATAATTGCAAACATGAATCATATTGAGGGATTCATTCCCTTTTTGGAAGTCGCCCTCTCCTTTTGGAGGCCTCCTTCCTCAACCCTACAGACTTTCTTCTTCCTCTTCTTTTTTCTAGCCACCACGCCACATCCACACTGCCGGCGATCCTTGCTCAATAAGAGGACCGATAGCGCACCTCACCTCACCTCACCATCACCTCATCCCCTATTTTCCCTCTCTTCCTGTTCCATCACAAGCAAACCTACTTCATGTCCCTGTTTTTTTTCCTCTCTCCTTCAACCAACAGCCAATACCACAACACCACCTCTAACCCTTATTCTCTTCTTCCTCCTCGCATACTCACCACCTACAACCGCAATCCTCACCTCTCTTTCCTTGTTCCTTCGTCTCAACAAAACAACGAACCACCTCCACACCATTTGTCCCCTCTTATTTTAAACGAACAGAGCCACCTCTCCCTAATTCTCTCCCGGCTTCCCTCTCTCTCGCACACCGTCACAACCGGCAGAAAACAGGGACTTTCAACGCAACAACATAGTAACCCATGCACATCACTCGTTTCCCTGTTTGCCTCTCTCTCTTATCTCCCTCACATTGACTTCATCTCTCTTACAGGTTCAGTGATGAAGAAGAAGGACCCAAGCAACGCAGGGAGCAGCTTATCTCGTGAAGCAGCAGCAGAGCGCAGAGAAGGACGAACATACTTGGAGGGAACCAACTGATTTTTCAATCTGTTGGCTATTGGCACCCTGGCTGCTTACTTTGTATCACCATAGTCTCCTAGCGGCCCTTCGCGCCGCGTGCTCCCGCTGGAACTGATGGATTTCACCTCCGTTGATGTTGTGACCTCATCCACCATAATCTTCTAAACCCCACGTCGAAGCAAAGATGAAGCCACATGACTTCCTAGAGTTTTTCGTATTTGAATTATTGTTTTGTATATGCTTGAATGTTAAATACAATTGATTTTTGAATTTCAATGATTTTCTTTCACCAATTATATCTGGTATAATAATTTAGACTAATCGGTAGTTAGAAGCAGTGTTCTAAAAAGCGCTAAGCGATGGACGGGCGGCGAACAGGTGCCTAGCGCCCAAGGGCCTAGGCGGTTTTAGGTTTTGTATTATAACTTTAATAATTTACAAAAGTTAAGCATAATACCTTATCAATTACATCCACTTTAATGCCAAGATACATATGCAAAATTTAAAAACATGAAAAATTAACAATCATGAACAAAATTTATAAAACTCAAATGACTAAAGTTGGTCATGATGGGTACTTTATACAAAGTTGAATTTGTGGACAAATATCCAAACCTAGTCTTTATTTTTCTTCAAATTGCATGAATGACCTCAGTCATGTTTGATAAAATCTACATTACTAAAATTGGTACCGGCATATCCTTTAAGAATTCCATTACGTAATCATCATTTGCTACATTCAGACATATACTGAATAAAAAATAATTAAATTGTTTATTTCCAAAAAAATGGGAAAGAAACATAAAATAAGAACACAATCAGCCTTATTAAAAAAAAAACAAAAAAACCTCGCTAGCCATTAATCTGGGCGTTTCTGTAACGCTTAGGCCGTTTTTAGAACACTGGTTAGAAGTTCCCTTTGTTGATATTCGAAGTTTGTTTTAAATAATTAATTTATATTTATGATTGTGTGTGTCGTAGCATGCAATGCTAGGGATTTCGAATTAATTAAGTTAAACCTGTGATTGTGTGTGTCGTAGAAAGACGTGCAATGCTAGGGGTTTATGTCTTTGCTGAAATCAATTGTGAATGTGAATTAATCCTTAGATCAGTCGTAGTGATTCTAGAAAATAGTAATTTATGTTACACAAATCTAGAAGAACTTGTGGTGGATTCAATGTCTATGTCCACTCTTTCATCATCTTATCAATTTAATTCTTTTTTGTTGTTCAATTTAATTCTCTTAATTTAGTAATTTGCAATTGTTGTCACTCCCAATTTAAATTAGTTTAAATAGGTTTTAGAATTCGGTTGTTCTGTCAATCCTAGTAGGATCGACCCGTATTTGTCATTGTCTACTAGTTAGACAGTCGTGCACTTGCAGTATTACAAGTAGGTTTATTAGCTTATTAATTTAGGTTAATAAAATATGCATCAGGCTTTGAGGAAGGTGTAATGCTGTAATAGAGAATTTGTAGTGTACCTTAGCTTACCAACCTCATGTCTTATTTACAGTGCAAGGAATCCTGGTTTAACCAGACCATCGTAGGCGTAGATTAGGAAGGAGATCTTCGTGGAGATCCCGCTCTAATTAGGAGTCATCCTGTAGGAGGGAAGTTTCATATTAGCTCTGCGCTCCTAGATATGGGGGAGATGCTTTTCAATCCAAGAGCATTCCATAGAAGGAAATTTCTCTGTGTGAAAGATACTCTGGTGTTTGTTTCCTAATTGGGAGCAAATAACAGCTGTAATTACCTGTCCAAAGTAGATCCTCAATATACTTGTCTAAGGAGGGCTTACCGGTATTGAGGACAGCTGTGAGACGTGTGGGCCTAGCGTGTTGTAAAAGTTCGGGTCCGCTTGGCGGACTGAATTGAACGGGCTTAGAAACGCTTGGGCCTATTCAGTGTTGGGCTGATGCAGGGATCCGTATTTCCTTAAGATTATCACGACACGTGTACGGCTCAGGGGTGTGACCGTTTTTATGTATCATCATAATCCATTTTGAAATTCATTTCAGTTTTGTGTAAAAAAATGGCATTGTCAATCTACTTGACTTGCCTTGACCAATCTATAGACAAAAATACCCTTGTAAAAGTAAACCCTGAGATCAAAATAACAAAAAGCTAAGTATAAAAAAATCATGATGTGCATCTTTAAACAATGCAAATGTCTATCTTACAATTCAAAGAGGGGTTTTACTGTTCACAAACACTGTAGACAGTGTGTATGTCCTACGTGGCAGTATTTGTCTAATGGCCAAACTTAAGTGAAATATTCAAGAACCCGATGCATTCTCTCTCTCCAGTCTCCACAAGGTTCTTCTCTTCACGCTCAAACCAAAATGCCATCTTCTCCTATTCTTGCTATCATTAAAACCATCCTACCCTCTCTTCCTTCTAAACCTAAAAAAACAATGAAGATTGCAACATAAAGAATTGCAAATCAACAAAACTTATTTCCCAATCAACTCAAATCTCACTGCAACTCCTCTTTTGTTGTGAATTCGTTCTGCAATGCACTGAAGCGTCTTTGAGAGACGAAGTCTGATTTAATTCTCTTCATATCTCCTCAACAAACCCCTTTCAACAAGGAATCATAAATAATATCCCGAATCATAAATAATATCCCAAGTCCAAACTTTTTGAAACCTCAACTTCGATTGAACTCTTTGTACAGATCTTTGACAGCAAAGATGCAACTTTGATGGAACTCTCTTCAACAATGATTCATAACCAAAATGGCCCAAATCGCCTTCAATCATCTTTTCAATCAAACTTCATCTCCTCTATTTGTGCAGGAAATCAATTCTTGGATCAACTCTTCTATTTGTGCAGAAAATCAGCTTCATCGTCCATATCAGGAAGAGGTTGTGTGTGGTGATGAAGAGATCATTTGGGATTTTTTTTATTCTTCATACAGAAACAGGGAAGAATAACCCATCACCCAACATCATCAAAACCCTTCTTCTTTCCCACACACCCTATGTCTGTGTTGATGCTTTGAGAAGGTATGCCATGTACACATATTTGATACCCATTTGATGAAACCCAAGCCCAATGGATGTTCCATGGGTTACTACATCTTGGGCTTAGAAAATCTCTTATTTAATTAAATGCATTAATTTATGATTATTATTGTATTATAGTTCTTTTAAGAATTTTTTTTTAACGACTCAATTTTACGTGTAGGTTTGCTTCTAAAGATGTTGTGTACCTATGTTATTGACATGACCAAATTTTTTATATAGCTTAAATATCAAACTTGGTATCATTGGAATGCATTACGGAAGATCTTTCCAATGAAACCAATGATTACTACAAGCGCTACAATTTTAAATTTTAAATTATTAAAAAATGAGACGGGAATCTTAATGCACATTT
Organism: Berberis vulgaris; assembly: GCA_963556465.1. Lineage (NCBI taxonomy): Eukaryota > Viridiplantae > Streptophyta > Magnoliopsida > Ranunculales > Berberidaceae > Berberis > Berberis vulgaris. The sequence continues at coordinate 16,655,816 of OY747124.1, forward strand.
AAGCAAAAACCCTGAACTTTATGTTTTAGCAAATTTAAAGTTTGAGAGCAACTTACTCTGGCGTTTGCAAATTTTTTTTTTTTCAACTGATTCAAATTTTGACTGAGCCAAACCCTAAAATTACCTTAGAATGGGCTTGAACTTCAAAACTGATTGAAACCAAAGTGAAGATGGTGGTAGGGATGTTCAATACGAGCTATTTAGCAACAAAGAAATGCATGTGTAGTGTCGACGGCACGGGAATACCCTAATTTATTAATAAATCGAAACTCAACTCAATTTCTTCCTTTTTTCTGCCCATTTCCTTAACTTCTTGCATCTTTGCAAACAAAATCTTATTAAAAGCTTCTAATAGCATTTAAACTCATCTTGTCTCCCAGCATTATCACTAGCTACCTTTCAATACCACCACATCCTACCATTGTTTGGAGTTTCGCAATCACATCCTACTTCAACCACTCCCATATGCCCAAGCGATCCACCCCAACCAAATCCATTGAATCTTACTGAAGTTGCTTCATCCAAACTCCTAATCAAAGGTACACATTCTATCTCTAGCAAAACCCGCAAATACTTATATCACAATGATTCATCTCCCAAGCTTAAAATTCTCATACATCAAAGCCACTACATGACCCCACAAATCCTCCAACCTAGATTCAAGTATTCAGCCAAGTTTCTATATTTCTTTTTTCTCTTTGCTTCTTACTCGATTTCGTTTTTCTCCAATTTATTAAAAAATAGAGAGAGGAAATGGGGGTTTGACGCTGTTTGAAGTATTTTAGAAAATTTTACTTGTAGAGAATGTAAAGAGTAAACGAAATGGGTAGGGAATGAAGATGATGGGTTGGGTTTTGATTTATCAAGAGAGGCTTTTGGATTGTTTAGAGATACTATGTTCTTTTTCTCATTTAAATTTTTTAGTTATTCTCAATTTGAAGTTCATTTTTGGGATATTTTTGTTGAGCACTACTACGATGCCTGGCCCTGTGCCTGGTGTTGTGCCTGGTAGGGCCTGGCACCGTTGATATTGCATCGGGATAGGTGTAACACCCATCTCCAGGCAAGATCAACGGTGCCTGGCACCTACCAGGCATAACACCAAGCATAGGGCCAGGCATCCTAGAATTTCTGATTTTTGTTAGGTTGGTCAACGCAAGTCAATTTGATTAGGGAAACCATTTAGACTTAAACTGAAATAATTTTTAAAGTAGATCCCAAATTCAGTTACAATATACCAAATGGATCCAAACTCAAAATAACCCTGAAATATATAGTCATTGTAACGAAAGAATTTGTATGTTACCAACTTGGACAGCTAGACATTATTAGACCATTTAACATTTTAATGAACCAAACAATTTGAACACAAGGAGAACTTTTTTAATGTTATTTTCCATTTCGTTGTTTGTCGTTTTTCTTTAGAAGAATCTAAAGAATCAAACACCGATAAGTTCTAATGGTTTTACAATATTATGATTGTTATTTGTTGTTTGCTAAGTGTCATTTATCCTTATGTCCTAAAATAAACAAATAAATAAAAAAAATATTCAGTTGCATATTTTTGTTATATGATCCAAAGTATTCGGATAATCCAAACTATTAAGATATGCCAAATATTTTATCGTAGGTTGTCATAAAAAAGAGTGCACAAAAGTTTATGACCCTCCCTATGATTTGAAGTAAATTCAATTGTATCGTAACATAAATGACCCATATTTCATTTTGCGAATAGAAATACAACCCAAATTAGTCATTTTGATGATAAAAAGATTAATAAAAGGAATTCATTCTTTGATAGTAAGATGATGACCTAATAATAATAATAATAATAATTGATGCGTTAAAAATCGTCATCCTTTGAGTTTGACCTGCAAACAACTGTTAGACTACCAAGGACCACATTCTTAGTGGCCAAAGGCACTCCGATACTTAAGTCAGTAACTCTGTTGGAAGAATGATGTAAATCTGAACAAAACTCAGTTAAAGTTGCATACATTTGTCGAATGTTCCCTTTACCTTTTATAATGGTCGTGGTTAACTCTCTGCTTGACTTAAGCATGTGAGGCACAACGGAAGGAGATGTTTATGTAATAGTCTCATCCTTAATGGAGATGTGTTCGTGGAGGCGTAGGTCCATTCACGGCTCTTTCTTGGTGCATCGTTCTTCTTCTTTATAAGAGAACGTGTATCGGGCTTGAATTTTGTCTTTGATTCGTCTGGGCCTGGATTAGAATCTTGTTTACATCTCCTTAGTGATGGGCCTAGTTCAAGTCCTTATAGTTGGTCTCACTTTTTTGGGGTTTTATGGTCAGACCCATAGGTCAGGCGTTGTATTCTCGTGATGGGTCTTCGTGTCACGTGTACGGCCGTGATGACCAGTTTTTTTTTATGTATTATCATCTATTCCCCCCTTACTTAGTGGGTATGTTTGCATATCCACTAACTGTGTGGCGGTTGGTATTTCAATTGTGCTTTTGCACTGAACTTGATGCCTAATAACTTTTAGTTTCTTGATCGTCTTGGTTACTTCGTTGTCTGTTCGTTTTTGTGCACATTTTCAATGCGTCATTATGTCCCGTATGTCACTTTGTGAGCGGTCTCCTTTTTTCTTTACGTCATCTTTAGTGTTATTTATTTTCTTTTACTTCATTTTTTCTCGTTTGTTCTTCCCTGTTTACGATGCCTGCTGGCGACATGTTGGTTAGTGATCAACTTTCGACTTGTGAAGCTCATTTTTCTCCAAACAAAGCCTCTTGGGCTACCTTGGATAGTGTCCGTTCCAACTATTCTTTGCCTGAGGATCTTGAAATCATTCTTTCTTGCAAAACCAATAGTCCTTGTTGCCCGAATAAAGGATATATTTCCCTTTATCCCCATACGTTCTACGCTAGTCTTCGATTTCCTGTTTCGGAGTTGTTCTGGTCATATCTGGACTTCTTGGGTATTCTTCCTGCTCAAATGGGGCCAAATGGTTGGAGGGTTATGGTTCCCACGTATGCTAGGGTCATTATCTCTGGTATCTCTTTAACCCCTCGAATCTTGCATTCCTTGGTGGGGTTCAATGTGAGGCCCAACCATACATGTTTTCTGTATTCTCCTGCGTGTTTTGGTAATCTTAATGACGACATCAGGGAATGGTCGTAGGATTGGTTTTATGCGTCTGTCGGTTCTGGCCATTTCAATTTGTGGTCTTTCGATAGTAAGGTCCTTCCGAGTTCCTCTTAAGGATTGAAATATGAAATTGACTTCTAAGGAGCAGATTATCAGTGAGTGCTTCTTGATGCGTTCGGTGGTCCCATTGGATACCTATTTTACTCATGGTATGGTGAGACGCAGTGGCCTATACGTCATTAATGAGACCGAAAAGGCTTTATTGACCGAGAGGCAGGCTGCGGAGATCGTTGCTCGTGCTGCCGGTGATGAAGTGGTCGTTGATCGAAAAGTGAGCTTTGATGTTAGGGATCTCAATGCTCCCATCTATACTGCCACCGGTCATTCTAGAAAGAGGAATGTAACGAGGCCTGTTAGTCCGACGAAGCGGTTGTTTTTGTCTTCCGATTGCGTGCCGAAAAAGAAATGTCTTGTTGATTATGTGCGTCGCACGACTCTTTATTTGGATTTTGTGGATAGAGATCCTTCATAGGAGGACCGTTACCATCTGCAGGAGGCGAAAAAGATAAAGCTAGCTCTGGAGAGGAGTGATAAGGATATCGTTTGTCCGTTAAACGATGGGGAAAAGAAGTTTTTTTTCCGCTTATGTTGGTCTTGATGGTGTCAAGTGTTCTAATGAGGATCCCCGGTCTTTGGACGACAAAATGCTCCAATTGGTTGTTGTTCAATTTAAAGAGTTCGTCAGTCGTGATCGAGTTCCCGAGTTGCAGTCTTGTCCTCCTTCCCCTCTTGCTGATGAAGGGATGGAGGTTCCTCCTTCCGCAGCTTACTTGAATCATTCTATTGCCATTCGTTCCGTTTCTGTCGAGCGACGAGATGGTGATGGAGGTTCTTCTGTTCTTCCTTCGTCTTTCCTGGTCATGGGTGGTGGTGGTTCCTCCACACTACCTGATCTTCACGTTCTTCATTTGCGGGTGAGTTAAAAGGAACCTATTTCTGAGGAGATCTGGGTTAAATCAGATCGAAAGTTCTGTTGGTTTTCTCATATTGGTGTGCAAGATGGTGCACGCAGCTGATAAATGAATGGCACAGGCAGTCGGTGGAGAGGCCCTCGATGTCCGTGCTGAATCCAAATCTTCATCTTGAGGATGGTGTTAGGCTTGTAATGGAGGGGATGACTCATCGTGCCTATGCAGGAGTGATGGGCTTGAGTCATCAGGTTAATCACAGTCTTATGGTTTCTTTAGAGAGGAAGTTTTTCGTGGTGCTGCTGGTGTTCTCCCATGTTCTTTACCAGTATGACGCGTTAAAAGCGCGATGCTCTGAACAAACCAAGGCGGCTGAGGTTGCTCAGGCGTCGTTGGCCAAGGTGGAGGGTGCACGGGATCGATCTGTGGCCGCGCTCGAATCTATGAGAGCTGACCTAGAAGGCGTTCGGACACGTTTGCTCGATGTGGAGAAAGAACTTTCTTTTGAGAAGGTGTTTCATGACGAAGCCGTGTGGGCCATGATAGAACACTCTAACAATCGTGGTATTATTGAGAAAAGGGTGGAGCAATTGCTATCTTCGATTGGTAAGGTCAAGGTTGACTCCTCTGCGATGCTCACTGCTACCGAGGGCCAACTTATCACTGTAAGAAGTGAGCTTGCTTATGTTAAGGATAGACTCCATGTCATGGAGGTGGCAGGCTGGCAACACATTGTTGATGGTCGGTCTGAACTTTTAGATTATATCAAGGGTCTTGGTATCGATTTGTCCCAGTATCGTCATCTGGTTCATCAGACTTTTGAAGACGTGGAAGGTGTCGCTGAAGATCTTCTGAGTGTCCCAATGGCTGAAGAACCGTTTCCTCCTCCTGAAGAGAGAGTTCCCGTTGGTGATCCGGCTTCTACATGTGGTAGTGTTGAGGACGTTACAAATCTTTTCCCTTAGTCTTCCACTGCTACTACTAAATGTAATCAAATGGATTTTGAATGACATGAATTACTTCATTTATTTTCCTTTGTATAACTTTGTTCGTCTATCGTTGTCTTGATAATTCGTATTTGATCTTCCAGATATATGTATGTAGCAATCTTTCGGTAATTTGAATTTTTCCATGTTTTAGTATGCATGTCTTGATCTTGTGTTTGTCGTCTCCAAAATTTTGTGGAAAGTTGTTTTGTTTGCTTTTCTACTTTGTTGAATTGTCTGTTCGATCTTGTCGTGATACGAAGTTGTTTTACTCTATTGATTTGTTTGTTCGAACTGTTTTGTTGGTGTAATACTCCAGTTGTCTCGAAATTATTTTACCTATTATCTTCACTTTGTCGACTCGATGTCTCGGTTGATCCGAAGTTTAAGTTTTTGGTTTGACTCGGTGTCCAACATTTGCTTCATTTTGTGCGATATTCTAGTCATTTTATTTAATTGACTCCTTCGTCCAACTTTTACTTCGTTAATTCAACACCTCGGTCGATTCGAAGTTTTTGTTTTAGTTTGACTCGGTGTCCAATATTTGCTTCATTTTGTGTGACATTCTAGTCGACTCGAAGTCATTTTATTTAGTTGACTCGTTCGTCCAACTTTTACTTCATTAATTCGACACCTCGATCAATTCAAAGTTTTTGTTTTAGTTTGACTCGGGTGTCCAACATTTGCTTCGTTTTGTGCGACATTCTAGTCGACTCGAAATCATTTTATTTAGTTGACTCGTTTATCCAACTTTTACTTTGTTAATTCGATACCTCGGTTGATTTGAAGTTTCTGTTTTAGTTTGACTCGGGTGTCCAACTTTTACTTTTTTAGTTGATCATGCCAAAAGTTCATTGTGAATATCTGACTTGCGTCCTGATTCCTTTTAAGATTTTTACGCCGATTGTTTCTCATAGCTGTGCTATGAAACTGTTTTTCTTTTGTAAGATGTCGGTTCTGAAAATGAAACTGTATTGATTATTTGACCATTTTAGCAGACATTCTCCTGGAATGGCTTTGTTACATTGTATATCGTTTCTTCTTTTATTCTTGCGTTGCTAGTGTCTATCCTTGCGTTGGCGTCCGTGCCTCCGCTATTCCCTCTAATTCACGACCTTATTTGCTTGGGTCGTTATCGCTCCCCGTTTGGCATTGCTAGTTAGGGCCTGATGGAATTTGTTAGTTCCTTTATAAGTGACTTTGGTCGAATTTTTCTATGCTGCTAAGATCTTCGGAACGTTGATCTTTCAACTCCGGTATAGGTCTGTTTGGGTGGGAGGTGTTTCTTTCCTAGAGTGGATGCAGTGTAGTGCATATATAAATTCCCTTGATTGTTCGTTTGATTATGTGGCTGTTGCGTCCGCCTTTTCTTTGCCTTTGAACTGTTTGTCTAGTATGCCAACAAACTCGTCCAGTTGTCCCTTCTGGATCCAATGTTCAATTTCTTCTTTTAACTTGTAGTAGTCATCGGTATCATGTTCGTGATCCTTGTGAAAATAAAAGTATTTGTTCTTGTCTCATTTTTCCGGGTCTCCTTTCATCCTAGTCGGCCAGTTGACATTCTCTCAGTTTGATGTGCTTAAAGATGTTGACCCGGCTTGTTTTTAGGCTGTGTATGGTTTATATTCTTTCCTCATTACACTGGTTATTCGCTCGTGATTGGGTCGCGTCGATTGCAATTTCCTGGATTTCTGATGGTTGGGATCTGTGCGTCCATTGCTTCGATGTTTCTTTAAATGGTTGTTGTCTTCCCATTATCCGCCATCTCGTATTCTTTCATCTTTTCTTTCTCGCTTTCTCGAATGGTTCTCCCTCTCCTGGTCATTTTTTTCTCCTCACAGCTTTCATTTCTTCGAGGGAGATATGTTTTTATGTTATTTTCAGCAGGACCACCATACCTTTTGGAGGTTCCAAGTTGAGGGAATCAAAAAAGGTGTATTTCTTCAATCAGGCAATGAAAGTTGCAGCGACCATGTCATCGCTGTATCCATCAATCATTGTTAGCTCGTTGGTAAAGCGAGTAACATACTCTCGTATTGTTTCTTCTGGCTTTTGTCGGATATGTAGAAGGTAGTGGGATCCTTTCCTCATCCGTTGGCTCCCAATGAATCTGGTATTGAAAACAGTGCCTAAGGCTTGGAAAGAATCTATTGACTTTGGTCACAGGATGTTGAACCAATTCATTGTTGTGGATGTGAGACTGGTTGGGAACGTTCTGCATCGGATCGACTTCGTGGTTTCTTTTAGAGCCATCATGTGGTGGAAATGTCTTAGGTGATCAATCGGGTCAGTAGTACCATCGTACACTTCGAACTTTGGCAGAATGAATTTATTTGGCATTGCCTTCTTCATGAGTTCATTAAAGAATGGTGTTTGGCCAACTCATATAGTGCGTTGGGATCCGTGACTCCGATCCTGAACGGGATCTTAGTAACTGTTCCGCCGCATTGCGAAGTTTTTTCTCGGTTGAGTTAGCTGCTCTCAACATTTCCCTGTTGGGGTTCCGCTAAGGCTTCGTCACACCCTTGAGTTTGGATAGTGGAGTTTTGTTGAGGCGATGCTGGAGTTGGGTCGAATGGCTGAATGTGTTCTTGGGTGATTTTTTTCAGCATATCTGTCATGTATTTCATCTGGGCCAAGAACAAGTCTACCCAAGGGTCTGTGGCAGCGTCGACGGTCGTCTGGGTTGTCTAGACTATTGCGTGTAACGGATCCGCATTCTCAGATGTTATTGGTTCAGTGTTTCGGGCTACATCCTCTCCTTGAGCCATTAGTAATGTGTCAGTGGGAGAGTTATCGCGATCATTACTTGATTGGGAGTCTGTAGACTGCATTATTCCTTTTGATGGCTTTGTCGATCTTTCGCTAGGTTACGATGAGCTTTCTCACTGTGTGTTTTGTTTTAGAAAAGGAAACTTGTCGTTCCCACAGACGGGGCCAAACTGATGCATCCAAAAATCGTCCTCCTGTGAGTTTGATTTGCAAAACAACTGTTAGACTACCAAATACCAACTTTTTGGTGGCCGAAGAATGATGTTGGAAGAATGATGTAAATATGGACAAAACTCAGTTAAAGTTGCATACCTTTGTCAAATGCTCCATTTACCTTTTATAATGGTCGTTGTTAACTCTCTGCATGACTTAAGCATGTGAGGCGCAACGGAAGAAAATGTTTCTGTAACAGTTTCTTCCTTAATGAAGATGTGATCGTGGAGGTGTAGGTCCCTTCACTGCTCTTTCTTGGTGCAACGTTTTTCTTCTTTATGAGAGAACGTGCATCGGGCCTGGATTTGAGTTTTGATTCGTCTGGGCCTGGATTCGAATCTTGTTTCTCCTTAGTGATGGGCCTAGTTCGGGCCTTTATAGTTGGCCTCATTTTTCCTGGGCTTTATGGTCAGGCCCCGTAGGTCGAGCGCTATATTCTCGTGATGGGTCTTCGTGCCTCGTGTACTGCCGTGATCAGTGACGGAGCCAGAATTTTTTATGAAAGGGGCGGAGTGACGAGTCATAGTTAATTAATGAAATATAGTAATTGATTACTTTAACAAAAAAAATTTAATTCGAACAATACATAAATAAATATACAAAACACCAATTGCTAAACAAAACTTCATCTAATCTATGGGGAAGAAAATGAATCCAACAAGCTACTTTGTAGGAGCGCAAACGATAAATATATAAGGAACAATCAAATTGGTTGTAAACTTAATGGACAAAAATTAATTTCAAATGTAAAATTAGATTTGGACACAAAAATTTGGTTATTTGCGATTCGCCACCTTATCATAAATAACTAATTAGAGGTTATCCCATCATTAATCACTATTACAGTCTTCTTCGGGACTAGCGGTCAACATGCATTCACTGTCAAAAGGCTCACGTTGATTACAAAAATGTCTTCAAACAATAACCCACAGATGAACCTCAAGATACATACATGTATCTTGAGGAAAAGTTAATCAATCAAAAGTTCATGTATCTCCAGAAAAATGCTACGAACAAAATACAAAAATAGACCTCGATACGAATTCATCTCGAGAAAATACATTAAAAAAACCCTCCTCTTTCCTCAAAGCACGAAAGAGATGTTGGAATTGCTGGTGGTTGATGGCGACGATAAGAAAAATAACTAAATCAAGCAAAGAGGGAGGGAGAGGAAGAGAATAGGAGGTGGGACGATTGTCGGTATCACAGTAAACAGAGAGTGGGAGCAGAAGAAAAGTAAGGGAAAGGGGCGGAGTAGAGAGGGAGACCAAATAGAGGAAATGAAAGGGTGGGATTGAGTCGTCGACATCGCAACGGGGCATATTAGAAATAAAAATAAAAAAATAAAAAATAAAAATTTAAGTCAGTGAGGGAAAGTGCCCCCACGTGGCTCTGTCCCTGGCCGTGATGATCGGTCTTTTTTTATGTATCATCAATAATAATAATAATTTTTTAATTTTACAAAACTAAAGCCACATATAACATAGCGATAGAGAAACGAAAAGTAAGGCACCGTGAACCGAACCGACTTAGGTCGATTTTAAAATTTTCAAACCGAAACTGAACCGACCATTAATAAAACCGATCCGAAACTGAACCGATTCTAATTTATGCAAACCATAATCGAACCGACTAAAACCGAACCGACCGAATATTTTAAACATATTGTATTATTTATATATAAAATATATATTATTTATTATATATATTCGGTCGGTTCGGTTTGGTCAGTTAAAATCACATAGAAACCAAAAACCGAACCGACCACTTCGATTTTGAATTTTTTAAAATCGATCCGAACCGAATTTAAACCGAACCAATCGGTTCAGTCAGTTTAATCGGTTTGATCGATTTTTTGTTCAGTCCTAACGAAAAGTAAGAGTAAACATTCGACAAAAGTTGGCAGTGGAAATAGTTATGAGTCTCCTAACAACCACGTTGAGTATTTTTTATTGTTCGAGTTTTTCGATTGTTTACTAGTGTGTCGTTATTTCTTGCCGAGAGGAGTTGAGCAGACTGTGGACGATCTCTAAACTCTTGTTTCTATAAAATAGAAGTATCGTGTTGTGTATACTTGTGACAAATAATTATCTTTCAAGATACATACATAATCCTCCTGTAAAAGTGATGCCACGCAAAATTCAATCAACTAATGCAAACATAAAATTAGATGTTGAGCATCGTGTTGTGTATATTGTTTGTGCAAATCGCCAATCGCATCACTTCCAGGGTCTTCATTCAAACCATCATAGCTCAATCAGCTGAAAATCATAGCCAAGCGAACAATCATCTTTCTGTAATAAGATCGCATCGTAGTTATGAAGAAAAATCATCAATTATAGGAATTGGAATCTAACGAATCTAAGGTGCAAAGGTAACAGGGGGGGTATTCAATTGTGGATTTTAATAGTGTGAAAGACTTTAAATCTCATGGATTTTAAAATATTTTAAAGGAGTTTACAAAATCCACTGAATTTTGATGTATTTTAAGTGACTGGATTTTGTGGATTTTACAGAATCCACTGGATTTTGATGGATTTTTATTATTGGATTTTCTGAATTTTATAAATGATTGTTATGGATTTCTATTGATTCTTATAAATTTCTGTAAATTCTTATGAATATGCTATTAATCATAGGAAGTTATGAAATTACGTCACCTACATTGTTATCCATGTCAACACAAATCATAAAACATCCCTCAAATATCAATAAAACAATCATTTGTATGCTACATGAATTTTATTTCAAATTAAAAAAAATTCAAATACATTGAATATGGTCCAAAAGTAATACAAATAACTATTTTTCTTTTGAAAAGAAGAAATAATGCAAATAATTTCTTTTGAGGATCCTCACTTATTAATACTTTTTTTGGGAACACCTTAAATTTGTATGTGCAAGCAAAAACAAAATACAGATGTGTATATAAATAACAATTGTTGATATTTTTTTTTTGGCTCTAAAGCAAAATGTAGCAATGGAATAACATCAAATTCTGCTTCATAAGTATATACAACAAGCAAAATGTAATCAAAACATCTACAAATGAATTTTGTAAACGATTACCATGCAGCAAACTTGGAGAAATTCAACGCTTATTTTAGCAAACCAAATGTTCATTGGATACAGATAATCTTACCAAAATGTTCATTGGATACAGATAATCTTACCAAATGTTCAGAAAGAGAAAAAAAAAAAAAAAAAAAAAAAAGATGAAGAGAGGACAAGAAAAAGAAAAAAATAAGAGGAAGAGAATGAGAAGAAGAATAATAATAATAATAATAATAAAGAAGAACAATAACAAAAGAAAAGAGGAAGTGCGGGTGGTGGTGCAACCAGCGGTGATAGGGCATGGTGGTGTGGACGAAAGTTGTGGGGGGAGGTGGTGGTGCTCTTGTGAAGAGAGAAGAGAAGGGAAGGTGGTGGTGTCTTTGAGCAGATCACAAAAAAATGGGATGGTGACGTTCTTTAGCGAAAATGGTGGTGTTATTTAACAATAGCCAATATATAAATCCGTTGAAATATGAGGGGGGGAGGTTGGATTTGAAATAACTCTTGTTATATATACTTTTCACTCACAAATCCTTCAAAATTGACAACTTTAACAAATCCATTAAAATCCACTACTTTTTTAATACCCCCTAATTTTGGTGGACTTTTGAAAATCATGAATTGAATACCCCATGATTTTAATGGATTATAAAACAATCATTTAAAATCTATATTTGAATACCCCTAGATTTCATTGTATTGTTTTAAATCATTAATTGAATACCCCTGTATTTTAATGGAGTTTAAAATCTTTCACACTCTATTAAAATTCATGATTGAATACCCCCCTGTAAATCAACCTTTCTGTAAAGTAAAGAGAAGCAAAATCACCTTCAGATTATTCTGAAAAACAACGCCATGAGCGGTAAAACTCAAATAGAGAGACATTAGGGATAAGACAATGGGCGGAAACCCTAATTAATAGACAAAACAAAAAACTTACTAAAATTTTATCGAATGGAGCAATGTTTAGATGGATGGGTGAGATACGAAGCTAGTAAGATATTTGGCTTTTACAGAAATTTATTGCAAATTGACAACCTTTCATGCGGTGCGTTTGCTATCGCTTCGAGAATCTTATAGATTATATTCTACGGTGTGCAAAAACTTTATTGTTAAAGCTAAACAGACTTTGGTCAAAATATTTTGTCCATAACTGGTTAGCTACAGTAAAAAAAATTTAATCTAAAATTTATCGTAGCTTGTATTTTATTTAATTAAAAAAATTAATAGATTTTTGAGCCCCAATTCTAACTGTCGAGGGAATGGGCGAGGAAATCAGCGAGGGAAGACCTTTCATCCCCCTCGCGATGCGTGTCTTCCCTCCTCTGCACACACCGCGAGGAGGATGGAGGGTCCTCCCCCTCCCTCACTGGTTTCCTCGCCAATTAGACTGACTCATTTTTTAGTGATGTTTGTTTGAAGATACTATTATGGCAAGGTGCTATCAATTAAATTATTCAATTAGTTAAGAGCATCCAAAATAACCTGTTCTGGAGCCCATTCAGGATTCCCTACTGATACATATGCAATCAAACCAAAACTCCCCTTAAGCACTGCGTAGGTAGTCCCTAGCCTAAGTAGGCCTCTCTGCAGCTAGGCTTGCGGACTTCCACTGTGAGGACCTGTGCGGCCTATCATAGGACGCAGGTATATGTGGCACCATTTTCCAGCCATTGATCACTAACAACACGAACCCGTCTAAGTGTCGAGGCAAACAGCGAGGAAAACAGCGAGGGACCCTACAGGGGGGAGAGAGCCGTCCATCTCCCTCGGGATGTGCGCTTGAATTTTCAATGTACGTATCGCAAGAATTCAAGCGCACATCCCGAGGGAGATGGACGGCTCTCCCCCTGTGGGGTCCCTCGCCATTTCCCTCGACAATTAGAATTTTCACTAACAACTATATTTTTCCAACTTTATATCAACTGTCCGATTTCATTTATCTAATCTGATCACAACAACTTTATTTTATTTTATTTTTTTGCATCAGTCATTTTAATTAACGGTCATTATTCTTATAACGGTCAAATTTTCATTTATCTATAAATGACTCTTCCAAAATCATTTTCACTATAATAAACCACATTTCCATCTTCCAAAATCATTTCACTTCTCTATAGCACAAGTTCGCTAATGATTATATTATTTTCTACATAAATCTAATTACTGTTACTTTTCAAATTTCATTATCTTGTTGTAATTTACATTCTCCTAATTCAACTATGTTTTTAAGTTAATTGAGCTTAGTTGATAAATCAGAAAAATTTTAAATAATTTATACAGATTAGAGGACTAAAGTACATTAACTAATCAATCATAAGAAATGTCATAATATGAAAGTACATTACCCACGTCTAATATCTAAAACATGAACTAACATAAAGGTAAAATTTAAGGTTGTGTTTAAGTCACGAAATTTGCCGAATCAAAACTATGTTGAGAAGTGTACATATTAGGAGAGAAATCCCAACCTTGGAGAGGCCCAAAGTTGGTTAGTTACTATACCCATAAATGGGTTTGCCTCTACTACGATATTTGCTCCTATGGATTCAGCTTCACTCTGAAGTGAGGCCCGATCTCACGCGATGCACATTGCCTATCAATAAACTTGTTTGAAGGTAGGAATATGATAACCATATCAAATTCAATATATTTAACAAAAATATTAATTTTAAAAATGAATAAACCAACCTCCAAGGCCTACGACACTGCCCAGCTACACTTGACCTCAATTTCACCAACTCATTATGCAAATCCCTCGAATGTGCCTTCAAGTAGTTTTTCGGTTCTCTGAACATTTTGATTTCTTCTTCTTTTTGCATGAACATCTCGTGCATTTGTTGAATGATATCAAGAAAGCTATTTTTTCTTTGACAAGTCTTGTATAACCCACATAAAGTCTTCCAATATCTGGTAGTGCATCTAAGCTATTAAGTTTTTCTAGCAGCATCTCCATCAAGATCTGTATATCTGATATTTCATTGAATATCATTGTCATCATCTTCTTCCATAGCCTCAGCCCATGTGGCATTAGACTCAATAGTTGCATCCCTTGGTCCGGCCTTGAGTAGTTGAGAGTGTGGGTCATTAAGCAACCTTGTTGCTCCTTTGAAGTCCATTACCACATCAATTCATAAATGGGAGTTTTATGATCTCTTTTCAAACTTTCTTCTAACATGCAAAATACATATTATCATCTTGAACATAAACGAAGTCTTTTGCCGACCATCATTATTGTTGCTTATAATATTCATAGTCATGAAAATTGCATTTGCGCATAGTTCCACATTCCCCAGTCAATTGTCTCCTACATACCACGCAACATAAAATATCTTCTAATAAATATGCAAATATTTAAACTAAATCCTTTTGAAAAAACAAAAAATGTAAAGGATAAGTATCTTTTGGCACGAAATAATAATCCTTCTATAAGCTGAGAGTTTAAGCGCATCTTGACAGACTTCACTATTTTGTATGAGGGCATAATCATGAAAGTGAGTCCATAATACAAAATTAACAAGGGCCTGCATTTCCATTTGATTTCTTATGATATTGGACTAATGGGACAATGTTCTTTTGAACAAACTTATCCGTTCAAACTCCACCTCAACATTCAACACATCTTCATTAAGATTTACCAATTTCGTGAAAGACTGGTAAAATGTTTGTAAAACCAACCCTATATATATATAAACTATGTGGTGTTTTTTTTTAAAGTGTTTAGAAGCTAACTTCTAACTTGAGTTGAAAGTTATGAATGAGCTTCTGAATCAAATGTTTGTTTCACTTCTGAATGAGCTGCTGACTATAAGATGTAAAATTAAAAGTGCTTATTTTTAGATGTTGATTCGAAATTTTTTGACATTTTTGCTCGCCACCACAACTCTCACTACCACCAAAAACCACTAAAATTAACTCCCATTCTCCACTTGTTTTCTCTCCTCTAAGCACCATGGAGATCTCGCTTCCACTATCACAAAAAACAACTCTATATCAATCTTCATTCCTTATACAATCTCAAGAGAAAGAGAAAAGTGAGAAGGAAGAGGAGGATGGTGGCGGTGGCGACATTGCTCGCGTGATAGAGAGGAGGTAGAGAAGAGGGGATCGTTGGTGGAGAAGATCGGGTAGCACAATAGTCATTACAAATTTATTGTGAAGTCATTATTGAAATGAATTTCATTAAACACTCAGTGTTAAGTGATTATCACCCCTCTATTCCTACTCCAATCAAAAGCTCAACTTCTAATCACTGTAATCAAAACTAAAAACAAACACCTTAAACATGGTGTCCCACTTCTTATTAAGACATTTGACTCTATTCAGAACAAAAGAGGGGATGGTTGGTGGAGAAGAGGGGTAGCACAATAGTCATTACAAATTTATTATGAAGTTATTATTGAAATGAATTTCATTAAGCACTCAGTGCTAAGTGATTAACACCCCTCTATTGCTATTCCAATCAAAAGCTCAACTTCTAATGATTGTAATCAAAACTAAAAACAAACACCTTAAACAGGGTGCCACACTTCTCATTAAGACTTTTGACTCTATTTAGAACAAAAAAAAATAAACACCCTCTATGTAAATACACAAACAATAGTAGTGCTTAATAAAATGCAATTGGGCCCAATAAAAAATGAGATTTAATTTACATGAAATCTAAATAAAATTAATTTTAAATACATTTAAATGAAAACTATATAAGTTAAATTAACAATTAGATATGACATGCTATAATTTAAATAAAAATATATACATCATAAATAAATCACGTAGACAAAGGGGCTAGTGATCTCGTGATGATCAAACCAAGAACAAACGTCCATCATTGAGTATAGTTCTGTAGTGAAGACATTCCACCAATCAAGTTTTCCCGCATTATAAATATTTTCTAACCCGCACATCCAAGAAATTCCGAAAATAATAGATACAGTAAACATAATAATCTCGTCTTCCAATTGTGTAAGCCATTTATGTCTCATAATAATCATAATAATCAAGTTTTCACATTTTCATAATCAAGTTTAAGCCATTTATGTCTCATAATAATTATTGTGATCTCATAATAATCAAGTTTTCACATTTTCATCTTCTTTGCCCAAATGTGTAAGCCATTTATGTCTCATACCCGATGTTTGATGTTTCAGATCATCATAAGAATGAGGCAACTTCCGAATTTTATGAGAACATTTGTACTTATCCTCATCAAATATAGCGAGTTGACCCTTTCCTATCTCAACATCACTCAAACAACTAACGTCGAATGGGGTAAACCCGAACTCAACTCTGAAAAGTGAAAGGTGTGAGTCTAGTGCCACCGTCGCTCAAACAATGCCTTGAATAATTGTCTATCTAAATTTGATTATTTCATTATATAAAAAAGGCTCATAATCATTATATGAATATTGGTTCTTATACGAGTATTATTTACCCAATTTTCATAAGCCTTTCTCAAACTCGTGTACTTTCAGCTCTACAAGCTCCTGCTCCAGTTTGTTGGCCAATGCATCAACTATGGATTGCTCAGTGCTTAGTTTATTCAAGACCGGGTTGAACTCATTTTGTGTCAGAAGGATTTGCTCTTCCGCCGTCATCGTAAGCTTGACATTGAGAGCAACGTCGACCTCTAGCCGCTGACGTCGAGCATCCTATTCAGATTCCCTGTGGCCCTTTTCAATGATCAGAGCCTCAATCTTGGACTGCATCTTGGCCACGACCTCCCTGGCAAGATTCAAGTCACGTTGGGCGTGATCAAACTCCGCCTCTAGCTCGTCCTTCACAAACGTCACATTGGCCAAGTCAGACTCAAGAAACTCCAAGCGGACCCTTTGAACCTCCGATTTTGTCCGCAGAGCCTCCAGTTAGGCCTCCGATTCAACAGGCCTCTGACCTCCAAGCTGCTTTATCAGCGATTCGATCTCGCGGAGAGCATCCGAATACGACTTCTCCAGATGTGCAAAAACTCGTTCCTTGGTGTACACTTTCTCACGAGCAGCCTAAACTTTCATCCCAGCAATGACAACTTGGTTCAGATACGACATCCCAACTTCAGATGTTTATGCCCCTTGTCCATACGAACCATACGCTCTCCTAGCATATCCCTTTCTGGCTTCGGAGAATGATTCGCAAACCAATCATTCCATATACTAATATGCCTCCTGGAGTCGTAAGAAATGTCAACCTCCTGATGTCAGGCCTGGTTGCTCATCTTTATCAAATCCGGGGCAAATAAACTGAGTCGCGCATCTGGGTGAAGGTCCATTGGGACCGGAATCAAGTCAGCACCGCCCTTCACTATCTTCACCACATCAGGGGCCTCTTTCATCGCTTTTCCCTTACTCACAACAACCATTCCCTCTCACCAGCCGATTCAGAAGCAGTTGACGGGGAAGAAGGAAGTGAATTATCTCTCGGACCCGTCTTACTTCAAGTTGAGGTCGAGATCGAAACGGGGGACAGTGCAGGCAATGTCGAGGGGACCTTTCGCCATAGGGACGATCATTAGGCGACTTTTCACCAGGCTGAGATGACTCTTGATCCAAGAAGGGGGTTATACTTGAAATCCTCCAAAGAAAAAGGACAAGTCTGGCCCGCATTGGATGAACCGGCCATCCCCGCTTGCAGCAACAAGTTGCTCATAATCTTCGCCTGCTCAGTGCTCAACTTCGTCACATCTTCAACCCTCACCATTTTCAGATATGCCTCCTCCAAATCAGGAAGAGAAATGGGGGCTTTCGCCTGAACATCCTGCCCCTCAAGCGTAATAGCTTCTACCCCAATGGACTCAGCAAGACCCTGCCCCAAAACTTTGAGCCCCCTCTCTGAAGGGGCCGACCGCCTAGAAGCAGGCTTAGAAGCAGTGTGAAAGTTTTTTGAAAGCAAAAATGAAGAAAATGCCTCATCCAATTTCGCCCTCCTCGACGGGCTAGGGATCTTGACCTTCGAAAACTTCCTCTTCTTCGAAGAAGATTCGCCATCCGGCTTCAGTTTCAAAACTCTGAAAAAAGTAGGAGACTCATGCTAGTAAGCCCACAATCCGATGCGTTTGATGATGTCAGGCTGCACAACATCCTCTAACCGCATTAATGGCATGTCACGAAATTTATCCATGATCCCTTTGTGATCATGAGAAAGAGGCATAATTGGAAATTTTCCCACAAAAAGCACGGATAACAATTCAATATGTAATCAACACGAGCGAGATCGAGAATGGTATTATACTCACTCATTCGTTTGAACTCCCGTTCGATCGGGCGACAATCAAGCTCTTCTGCCATGACTTATAGTCGTCAGAAACTTCCCCAAACAAGCTGACGACTTCAACATGCACACAACATGCTCATTCACCCGAGGAGAGGTGAGTAGTTGGATCGCCCTCGGAGACACTCAAACATTAGCATCATTCCCTAATTTAAATGGCGATCAAAGTTCGGTACTTGTTTGGCACAAGAAGCGCCAAATTTCCTTGATAGCAGGAAAACGAACGCCCAATTGAAGCATAATTTTGTGCAAGCAAACAAATCTTTTTGGAGGAGACAAGGGCGTCTGACCAACTCCCAATGTGAAAAGCTCCAGGTCATCGGGGATCTGATACTTCTCATGAAGGCCCACCAGATTAACCTCTAAGATCAACTTCTCCTCGAAAAATTCTCGACCTTTAGTGAATAGTTCATCGGGAAGCTGATTTTGGCCCGTCATGGAAGAATGTACGAACTTTTGATTAGGAAATGATTTCTAGCAAGATATATTTCCCTGCGTGGACGACTCCCAATAAGGAAATGATTTCTAGCAAAATATCTTTCCCTAAACTACGTCACCAAATGCATAGCTGAACAATGACTCTCGCATGATAAATATGGCACAAGGTTGAGGAACAAATGTATGCTACAGAACCCAATTTACAACATTACATCTTTCTCAAACATTGTGTGACTTAAGCACCAGAGTGTCATCAGCTTTCACAACGATGATTTTTGGCTCACGTGTGTTCCTTATGCAAGATAATGTTAATGGGAACAAGATTTGACACCATCCATATTGAGTAAATGTCTGGCATCTCATAGTTGCCTCTCCTCCTGAAGATTTAATTAGTATATATGTATATATATATACACATATCACATGTTTTTTAAATTATAATGGGCCAGAACGGCATAATTTGAAGTTTGAATGTCCATTTAAGATATTCTTAAGTAGGGGTGGGCATCCCATCCCGCGATCCCGATCCTAACCCATCCCATCCCATCCCAATTTTTTCGAATTTTTTTGGGATTGATCAATCCCATCCCGATTCCGTCCCATCCCAATCTAGAGTTGGATGAGATCGAGATGAAGATTTTCAATCCCGTCCAGTCCCAAATTGATTTATTTGAATTAAAAATGAAATTGAGTTTGAATTCAAACATTGTTTTAATCTAAAATCCTGAACATAAAAATGAGGAAAAAAAATAACAATAAGAAGAAGAATGGAACAGACAATTGTTGACCCCTGCCTTCCCTTCCCTTCCCTTCCCTTCACTACCCTTAAACAATTGTCAATTTGGGCAACTCTGGCTCGACTAAACCGGCCCATGAGAAATGCATCTCTAAATTAACCTCTAAGTTATCCTTCCATCCCTCCCAGGAACAGACAATAATAACAAATCACTTTCCAAAAAAACACCCATTCAAAATAAAATAAAATAAAATAAAACCACACATGTAGACTAGACTAAGACCAATCAAAACCAAAAACACCCAAGCAAGTATTCTCTAACAACATTTTGAAAATATGAACCCCACCCCACATCATAAGAAAAAATATAATCAGAAAACAAGAAACCTTTCATCCAAGTTTCATTCTCATTTGGTCTGTTTTTCTGCAGGCCCAACCCCTCTTCTTCTCTCCTCGTCTTCTTTTCAGATATGAAACTTACATCTCTCCAACTAACAAGTTTGATTGAAAATATTGTCAACAGTTGATCACCTACACAACAGTACACCAAACAAGCAAACAAAACAAATCAAAACAACTAACAACCATGTCTGAAGAACAAAATGATCCCTCCTGCTCCTACTGCCACTTTATAATCATCTTCATCATTCTAATAACAAGTTTTAGCTATTACTAATTCATTACTACTTGTGTTTCTTACTTGCCTACCTTTCTCGCTACTTACTAAATTTTGTTCTTACTAAATTATGTTATAGTTGGTGACATTGTTACTGGAAATACATCAGACTTCGACAAACAAGTTTTGCTTCAGCTCAAATAATTCCTTATGGATCATAACAAACACTACAAAACAAATTGACATCAGCAACGGCTAAAACCCGTTGCTAATTGTCCCAAAACCGTAGCTAAAAGGAATCAGCGACGGCCCCGTAGCTACAATTATCGTCGCTATTTGAATCAGCGACGACAAAATAGCCATGGCTAATTGGCGACAGCTAAACACCGTCGCTAATTTGAAAAGTGCGGTCGCCAATTTGAAAACTAGCGACGGTATTTTATCGTCGCTAACGTGAACAATAGCAACCGCATTTTACCGTGGCTAGTTAGCGACGACTTCGTGTCGTCGCTAATTTCCAAATCCAAATACATATTAGTGACGGGCAGATTGTCGTGGCTAGTTAGCGACGGCTTCGTGCCATCGCTAAGTCCCGAATAGAAATAACCATTAGATACGGGCAGATTGCCGTGGCTAGTTAGTGACGGCTTTGTGCCGTCTCTAAGTCCCGAATAGAAATAACCATTAGCGACGGGCAGATTGTCGTGGCTAGTTAGTGACGACTTCGTGCCGTCGCTAAGTCCCGAATAGAAATAACCATTAGCGACGGGCAGATTGTCGTGGCTAATCTTCAAATCAATTCGACAAAACTATGACGGTTGTTGCCGTCGCTAACAAAATAAAATTGAAAAACAAATTTTTTATAATAAAATTATATTAATTTTAAGATTTGGCATATCCTGTTTTTTGTCATTATATTAATTTTATAATAAAATTATATTAATTTTAAGATTTGGCAAATTATAAACATCTTAAACCTGAACAAAATTATATTAATTTTCATATACTCAATAAATTGTCCATCACAAAAAAATACAATCCCAAATACTTTGTCAACCACAAATTGAGATATAACTCACTTAAACTTAAATAACTACATAAATCATAGTGATCGTCTATGGGACATAAAACAAAATTTTTACATACAACAATTTAGGTGATCTTGCACACAGTAATTGCTTTAAGATCTGCATCAGCTTGGTCTTCCGACGTGGCTATTATCAGTTCACCAACATCACCAGAACTGCATTAAAATCACAATTTGCACAATCATCAGAGCAATATATCAACAGGGGCTTTGATCAGAGAGAATTCAAGTGGACATATTAAGAAAAGTCAATGAAATGTTGGATTGACAGTAACTGACATCATCCTTTCTACAAGTGTACCACAA
This sequence comes from Berberis vulgaris, assembly GCA_963556465.1. NCBI lineage: Eukaryota > Viridiplantae > Streptophyta > Magnoliopsida > Ranunculales > Berberidaceae > Berberis > Berberis vulgaris. The sequence continues at coordinate 16,677,372 of OY747124.1, forward strand.
AAAGGGAAAAATAAAAAGAAAGAAGGAAATATGAGAAAGGTAATTTGATATCACTGGACTAACATTTTTTTTAGGAGATTAGTTACTATGGTTCTGCTTGAGGGTTTCCTATCCTTAAAGGGGTAAGAATTACAACACTTTCGCTATTTTATAAGTACATATCATTACTGGCTTAAGGCCTCTTCAGCATTTCAAGCGGGACAACTGATGATGTAACCTACTGCTCAAGTGTACTTGCTTTAGTATTTGACGTTCCAAAATCAGTAAACTCTATGAAATACCTAATGCAATAAAAGATGACTATTGTTTCTCTAGTGAAAAGGAATGTAAGAATATCCCTGGTGTAGGAAAATATGACAAACTACTTAGGGAGCGACTTCTCCAAGTTCAGAAAGAACTCGGGTTCTAGCTGTTAGTTCATCTGATTGGAGTAATATCCAGACTCGAGCGGGGATTTGAACAGTTGAAACTCTTGAAATTGGGTGTCCCCATTAAATTGTGGTGTCAATGAAAGCACCTGAAATTCAGTTGGTTGTTCAGCCTGCGAGTATTATGATGAGGCAAATGACCAGCCTTGTTGTACTGCAGGCGTTGTGGAATGTGTCATGCTGACATTTGCATGCATGAGTTGGTCCATGGAAGTGGCTTTAGGGTCACCTGGACGCCATGAAGTATTTGACAGTGGAGAGAGAGCATGCCGAAAGTCGGGAGTTGTATCCAAGTTAGAAGATACGTGTGGTGCTTCTAAACCTGCAAAAATATAAACATCTTGAAGTTGACAGGAAACTATACTTTCTGATAAACTTATAGTACTTCAATGCAGAGCAATGTAGTTTGGATTCTGGAACGTAAAATTTGTACTTGCAAGTCACATTGGGAACTAAATTCCTATCGGCTTATGATAGTGTGCAATTTGTGAATATTACCTTTTCTAAGTTTTATGATATAAGGCTATCATGTCTATTGCAATGTAGAAAAGTTAGTCTTACATTTTTTTTTGATATGTGGTACTCGCAAACTGCAAACCAAGTAGCTACTTTCTTAACGTTATCCAACCTAATGTACAACTAAGAAGGGCAAAACCATATTCTCAATATGCTAGACCTACTAAAATTTAGAATCTTGCGTTTCATTTCACTTTTCGTTTTTATGTGAAAAATGATCATATATTCCCTTAAACTCTTCTTGTTCTACAAAGTATGAACTAGATAGTATCACCGTAACACTTGATCCACAGTCATCATATTTTGGAGTCAACTCCAAAGTCAAGGACAGTAAGATGTTGCACACACACTATAATATTTTTGAAAAATTCTAACTATCGAGGGAAATGGCGAGGAAAACAGCGAGGGACCCCACAGGGGGGTGGGAGCCATCCATCCCCCCGGGATGCGCATTTGATCTTTCGGGATGCGTGCGTTGAAAAGTCAAGCGCACATCCCGGGGAAAGATGGACGGCTCACCCCCCCTCCCTCCCTCTCTCCCCCCTGGTGGGGTCCCTCGCTGTTTTCCTCGACAATTAGACGGGTTCAATATTTTTAGTTGATTTCACAAAACTTTCCTAATTTTACACACATAATGTTAATAACTTATCATGACTAAGTTTCTTTATAGAGCTCAAGCAATACAAGTTTGTTCCGTCAAATGAAGGGTGATATCAGGTATTTTGGTAGTCCGACTATTACTGATGAGGATAACCTAAAATGCGAAGTTGTGGCACTTATATGGTGGTGACAGTGCGTGTGACAGGAATGCATTAATGCAGAGTACCCTAATATTTATTTCTTAAGGTTGATTTCTCTGAATTTTGATTTGGTACGGTAAATAATCCAATTTACCCCCTTGTTTTTTCTTTATGCTTAATAGAAGTTCCAGAAGATGACCTTTTGGAGGTCATGCTTTGAACTATAAACCAGTCCAATATAACTGTCAAAAGACAAATGGCAATGACATGTAAGAACAAGTTACATGATCTATAGAAATTTCAAATATACATGGCGATGAACTGGTAATATCCTTTAGATTTAAGTAAATATCTATACTAGCTGACTAACAGAAAAATATTGAGTCACGTTCGCACACAGATATGCTAAAATAACTGAAGATACTAGGGTATAGTCAACAATCATTCTTGATTAGCCACAAGAGTTTTTCTCCTAAAAGGTAACCAGATCTAAATGAGAAAATTAAAGTTTCTTTAGCACATCTAAATGGTGATCTATCTTGCAACTTCCACGCTTTTTTTTCTTTTTTGTTTTTTTAATTGTTTTTAAAATTTAATTTAATTTTTTTTAAGGGTAACTTTTTTTAACAATAGCTGTGATTTCATTAAGGTATGAGCAAAGTATCAGCTATACAAAAAAGGCCAAAGGCCATCTATCAGGTCTTCACAATTAAGGTCCAGTTAAATTTACAATGAAAATATTGCATCGACGTAAGGGTTCCCCAATGTTGTCCCCAAACCCGTAGAGTGGTTTTGCAACCCTCCACGCTCAAGAATTTATGTTTTTCATCGTGGGGTGTTTTTAGTTGATCTTATATGTGATTTGAGTGACCAAGGGTGACATTCAGAGATGCTAACCACGATATAAGAACAGTGCATTCACTTTATTTTACTTTTATTAGTTTATTACTTATAGCAAATGGATAATATCTAAGGAACAATCAAGTACTCTAAAAGTTACTATATAGCTTGCCATTGCTGAACAATATCATTATTCCACTGAAGACATCTACCAGTACTAAGGCACACGAATAATGTCAACCTAAATGTTTTGTTATGTATTTATTTATTTATTTGTCTTCATTACAAAAAATAAATAAATAATAAATACAATAATTTGTCTGTCTATGTGACCTAACTTTGACATCAAAATTCATACAAAAGATAGATATCAACCCCACCTATATGTTACAACTTCTAGTCACACACACAACGTAAAGTAGTGCTACCATGCACATGCACCATTAGAAAAAAAAATTCAGGAGTAAGAGCTACGAGAGTACCATAGAATTGTGATAGCAATCTACCAGAACTGAACTGGCACTACTACAAATATAGGCTTGCATAGCGCTTAAAAATAGGCTTAGATAGCGCTCAAAAAAGCGCTATGCAAGTCGCGTACTTGAATAGCGCTGCGTTGTTTTTTTTTTTTTAATTAACTTACATAGCGCTTTAGTCGGTGAATTTTTTTTTTTTAAATTAGCTTGAATAGCGCTTTTATGAGCGCTATTTAATTTTGTTGATTTTTTATTATTTTTTATTATTTTTTTTTTTTTTTGATTTTTTTTTTTTTAATTAGCTTCTAAAGCGCTATTTAATTTCGGTGAATTTTTTTTATTAACTACCATATAATATTTTTTTATATAATATTTAATATAATAATGACAACGTTCAATCAATCAATAAAGACACAACATAATAACTAACTGTTTCTCATTCATTCAAAATATAATTTAAGCATTCATACAAAATTGTTAATATGCTATCATATTTATACACCAGCTTTTTTGGCCACGAAATGAAATGGCCAACAGCTTCTCCTACAGTCCTAACTTCGTCTGTACATTGCGGCACCGCTGAATGTTTCTCAGATTCTACCGCCACTTCAAATTGTATCCTCGCATAACCTGAAATTGCATCATGGCATTGTATAAGTATAACAACACACACACACACTAAGTCGGTATATAAATCTTAACCTGAAATACAAGAACACACCTATTACTGCTACTATATATATGCAAACCACTGCCAAACACAAAGGGTTTTGTATCAGTAAGATAAATGTAAATGACTAAAGGTCCAACTATATTTCTTGATAGCAGCCTTCTCAACTAATATATATATATAGTAGCAGTAATAGGTGTGGAACTTACCCCAGAATAACCAATTCCAACGAGCTCAAGAACTCGGGGAACTAAAGGAAGCCTATCAATGGCCTGCAGAAACAGAATGCACAAATTAAACTTTCGTTCAATAAATATCATACAAGCTATCAATAACTCTTAAGCTCGCATATAACAGATATGATCAGTATTAATCTTTTAACTGCAATGAAATCTGAAGGGCAGTAAATATTAGAAAGATTTTATGCTCACAGAAATCATCCCTGTAGAGCCCCATAGAGCAACTCCACCAGCAACTACAAGTGAAGTCATGGCATACTTGTCTTCCATCTTGTCCCACTGCAAAAACAATCAGAAAACTAAACTAATAACACTATTGTTTAACACAAATAATGTCAACATTTTACTAATCCAACTTTTAAGTTCCAAAACCTTTCAACTTTCTATCTGCTGTTTTTCTCCAGATTCATCCCCAATTGCAAAATGACATACTTGATAAATTTATGATGAATATTTCGGAAGAAAGATCAATTTCATTCCTTTAATCCATTAGAGAGATTGTTAATAGTAATCAAGTAATAAACATATAAAAGAAACATCTGCACTATATCATACATATCAATACTTCAACTTAATATCCACAAGGACCACAAAATGTCAAAGCCCAGCTGAAAAGATAATTTCGTACCCCTTCTTGAATGGTTTTTAAAAATCTCAGGCAGCTCGGTTGTTGCAACTTCAGCTGGTGCATCTCCAGTGGCCATGGCAACCACTGCTGCTGCTGCTGCTGCGAGGGAATCACTGCTGCTGCTGCGAGGGATGAACCGCTGCTCTGCGAGGGACGCACTGATGCGAGCTTGCTGCTGGTCGCAAACTAGAGTGCGCTCTGTTTCACTGCAGAGTACCCACTGTCCTGTAGAGTACCCACTGTCCTGGCAGTTATGATAACTTTTCTGGCACAGGTCTTGTTAGAACTCGTAGCCCAATCTTGACCTATGCAATTAAAAGTCACACAAAGTAATTATGACAGGAGAAAAGTAATTTGAAATGAAAAATATGTTACAAGTTCACAAGGACACAAAATATAAAATGAAAAAACCAATTGTACAACATCAGAAATAAGATTCAAAAGAGTTAAAAGAGCCTCAATAAATTCTATACGCCTACAGACCTACAAGAATATTGAGAATTGACTTGGCACACTAGTTATAGGAACAAATGCTCATTAAGAAATGTGATTGTAATAAAACAGGAGTAAATGGCAAAATCGTAGGAGCAATATATGAGATCATATCCCAAAACCATAACCCCTTAAGAACAAACTTTTACAATTGCAGTGGCCTTGGAATAGTTTTTGCAAACTTGCATCCACCCTTTCTTCAGGTATCACCTTATATGCACTTCAAAACCTCAGTAACACGAGGTTGGTTAGGTTTGAGAGCTATAGAGATGAAAATAGTCAATACCATTTGGAGATCACGGCTTCCCGAGGTACTTTCTATTAGATGAGGGCGTGCACGGACATCATAAATGACTGGCCTCTCAAACCATGGAATCATCAGATGTGTTCCTTCAGGATAAACCTGCATGCACAATCTATTGTGAGTAGATTATTGCAGGAACAAACACCTTGAAAAGATGAAAGATATATATGATACAAGTATGTGATTTATTTTACAACCCCTCATATTTACCTAAAGAAAAAGAATCTTCAACAACAAATACAAAAGTTTGCTGAAGTGTGATCTAGTGACATTGTCCAAGAAAAAACAGCAAAAAAACAATTGTGCATGTGGATGTGGATTAGCAAACAATTCATTTACCTACTTGAATAAGGTAACATCTAACATGTTCAATACCCACTAGGAAGTGATATCATTATTCATGATTTCAATTTCTATGGATGATTGTTAAGTAATATCAGAGCCTTCACATGCATTTCCAGTCCTGTTCTTATACAGCTGACACACTTATAATCTGAAAAAATTAATCATCTTTGTAAGTTTTTCAATTGAATCCTTCACAGGTTCAAATTAATCATGACAAAACCAGACATGACTGCAAAGCACCATTTCAAATTTTTGATGAGGAAAAGTATAACATTTCCATTAGAAACTCATTGTCCATAACAGACACAAACCATACCATCACTGGAAACAAAAAATTTCCTTACCTTCATCCTTAATGCATATATTTTTCCAAGCAATTATATTCCTTCGGGTTTTTTTTTTTCCTATTTTAAAATTCCATTGTACAACAATACTCACAATTTATCTTTCACATGCTTTCGAACCAGTGTATGAGAATAGACTGTAAAGCTAAAAGTATAGATAACTCTCCTAGCTTCTCTACAACTAAAAGATGCAGCTATCAATGAGATAGACCAAATTAGCAACTAAAAGTAATTATGTGGTGATATTGGACGTTTGTTCTTATTAGTTAAAATGAAAAATAAAAGTAAAAAAAATAAATCTGAGTATTAATCAATGAACCATAAAGCTTTACTCTGTTTGAGACAAAACCAGTAAGGAGAATACCTCAACCACAGCTCAAAACCAGTGTGCTAACCGCGCACGCTGAAACCCGCTGCGGCCAGAAACAGCACGTCCAGCAATAAACATTAAAAGAAAGACATCATAATCAAAAAGTAAACATAAAAAGAAAGAAAACATCAGCTGGTGACTAGCTGTTCTAACATCTCTGTGAAGAAAACATCAGAAACTTGGTGACTAGCTTTTAAGTTGTACAAAGTCAACACAGCTGACAATTTTGTAGCCTTTGTACAACCCGGCCACAACGGTAACCCAACATCCTCTCTTAAGCCATCACACATATCAGGATGATCCCGCAACTCTTCATTGACAACACTTGGGGAATTCTTCACAGGACTAGATTTTTCATTACCATCTCCCATATCACTTGTGTTCATTTTATTTATAAACTCAAACTGGGAGCCCAATTGACTTGATAAACTATGTTTACGTTTGCCAATTGAGCTACATTTATCTTTGCTCTCACCATGATATGTCAAAACCTTATATGTATTGTCAATACCATGACACAATAAATGCTCGTGCAACTTCATTTGACCACTAACCTCTTTTACATTTAAACATTTTCGACACGGACATTTAATGAACATTGGATTTTTAGCATTCTTAGTTGCATAAGCACAAAACTCTTCCACCCCTTTCTTGTACTCTTCAGATAATCGATCCGCATTTACCCATTCTCGATCCATTAAAAACAATACTACAAAAAAACATCAATACATCAATCTCCATTGCCATGAATCCACATTTTTTACTTGTTCTTTCCACTCTTGGGACTTAGCAAGATTCTTACTAGCACACAATTCTATGAACAGTCACTTTAATTAGTGGAAGCTAAGCATGAAATATTTATATTTGTCCAATCTATCATACACAAAGAGAAGACAAAGATCGAATCCAAACAATTTCGTAACAATAAATCATAGAGAAATGACTTAGAAACCTGGTCGGAATCAAAATATGAAGAAACATATACGGAGTACTACATTTTCATTTTGAATAAGTTATATTAATACACTCTGTCACAATTTGATTGAAAGATTTTTTCAACAAAACAGTCCATATATCTTTGAAACAATAATTCATTCATACGAGTATAACTACACATTTTTAATAACACATTCATTCCATTCCATTAGATACTACACATGAAACACTAATATGACAACATTTTGAACATAAAGCTATATGCCTATAACTCAAAAACAATAAAAATATGCATTAGATGCTCACTTCCTCAGTAGACAAAAAATAGGCTAATAATCAGTGAATCACACACAAAACACAAACAAAAAAAAAAAAAAAAAAAAAAAAGCAAGAAGAAGCAAGAGAGACGAAATGAGATGGAGAGACGAACATTAGATGCTCACTTCCTCAATAGACTTTGAAAGACTGATTAGTCCATTAGCCTAATTTTAACTTTTAATTGAACTTGTATTAGTCGAAAATGTTTAAATTTCAGTCTGATCTTTCTATTTCAATGGAGATGCTCTTAGGATTTGGAGTACTCACTGAGGTTGATGGAAGTAGTATGTCTTTTGATTTCTCCATCTCATTTTGTCGCAGTCATTGAGATTTTTTTTTTGCCAACAAAACACAAAACACAAAACACCAACAGTGACTGAGTGAGAGTCGAGCGAGAGAGACGAACCTGGTCCTTACCCTGCGACTCCTCGGTTCCTCGCCTCCTCTGGTTCCTCGCCTGAGTCGCCTCCTTCCTCGGTTCCTCGCCTCCTCGCCTCGCCTCCTCGATCTGGTTCCTCGCCTCGCCTCCTCGATCTGGTTCCTCGCCTCCTTGCCTCGGTTCCGTGCCTCCTCGCCTCCTATCGCCTCTCTGTGTGTTTGAAAAAATGGCAAAACCAAAACCAAAAAAATGTTGTCGAGATTTAGGTTTTTATTAAGGCGTGTGATCTTAACCGTCCGATCGTATCAAGATCTGAAAAAATGAGATTTAATTTGATATTTGATTTTTTTTTTAATTATTAGGCTATAGGATAAGGCGCTATACTAAATGTAAGTAGCATAGCGCTTCGAAAGCGCTATGCAAGCACTTTAAAAGCGCTATGGTAGTTTTGGTAACGTTTTTCCACATAGCGTTTTTTAAAGCGTTATCTAAGACATAATTAAGATAGCGCTTAACTGAAAAAAAAATTTAAAAGCGCTATTGTAGCGATTTTTTTGATTTTTTTTTTTTAAAGACAAATAAGCGCTATCCTAGTGCCCACTTGGATAGCTCTTTGAAAAAGCGCTATCTAAGTGGCGTTACCTAAGCTAATATTTGTAGTAGTGTGGATTGCTTCAGGTGTCGGTTTCCGACGACGTGCATTGTGATCTGAGAGACGCCTACGGCAACTTCTCTTTTTCTCATCAAATTCCTTGATATCATGAAACCTTCAACAAAATCAATCAAATAGTTACAAACCCAAAGGCCTCAGATATAGAAACTCAAACTTAATTTGTCTGGTTGTCTGAGCAAAATCAGTGAAACAGAACAAACTCAGATAAATAAACTGAAACAGTGACAAACTGAAATAATCAAACAAATAAACTGGACAATTGAACAATTTGCTGCTTAATAAACAAGAACCTTACCTGCTGCACTGCCGGCAAAACCTACGCTCCAAACCGGCAACAACAACTCTTGGCTTTTGGAATGGTCTTTACAGACTCTATGTCTGTGATGATAATCTTTAGCCGAGGTAAGGTCGAGATTGCAACCTTCGACCTGACAGCGAGGGGTCTGTGTACTCTGGTAGGATGCTCTAGATCTCTTCACTGGAGTAGAGGAGGATGTTGGATTCGTAGCAGTAGCCGAAGGTTTAACAATGCTCCCACCACAAACATCCTCAAAGTAAGTTCGCTTGCCAAGCTCTAAACCAACCAATGATTACAATGTATCTACAGACCCACTTGTTTATAGCACCTAACAGACACAGCACTACAATGTATCTAATAGACCCACTTGTATATACCACCTAACAGACTTTGTACCCAACCACTTCCAGCCTGCACACCCTGCAATCATCCACACCAGACTTTGTACCCAACCACTTCCAACCTGCAATCATCCACGCTTTCTCCTTGTGTATGTGAACTTGATAGGAGGTCTATCGGAATCTTTAGAGATCTTTAGCAATAACAATTCTAAAGAATGTTATGCTTGCCTATAAAGCTTAAAACCAAAATGAAGAAAAAAAGGCACTCAAAACCTACTATCATAATCCATGATATCCATTGAAGATTTCAAAGAAAAAAAAGTCATAAAGTACTATTTATGGGATAAAGTAAAATGTCATAAGTCAACACCTCAGCGTTAGAGATGTATTCTCTAATTATATACCATAGTTGAGCATTTGTTAGAGATGTATTCTCTAATTATATACCATAGTCAATACGTCAGCGTTAGAGATGTCATAAGTACTGCTGAAAATCATACTAGTCAGTCAGCACTAGTATTTTGAGTATGATAGTTAGTCAGGCAACATTGAAAAAGATGGTAAAGCTAAAACTGGACGCTTATGTGTACTTCTTGGAATAACTTCAAGCCAAGCAACATTGAAAGCAAGCAACAATGAAAGGTTATCATAACAGTCAAGAGTCTCAAATGACATTGCTAAACAAGGAAACAACAACCACTTACTAGTGCAAACACGAGGTGCAATGGGATTGTGTCGCACACTCGCCATACTTAGATAGCTAGTAATCTAAGTTACTCGTTGACCTTAGTGTTTGTGCCAAAAGATTAGCTTTAAAAAATTTGCAGTATAACAAATCCAAATTGAAGAAATCTAAAGCCCAACCTGGAAAGAACATTAGGATGAGTCCATCAAAAGGACAAGGGCCAAGGAACATATTGTAACCAACTCAAAAGAGAAGCCATCCCTAGAAATATTCCGTTGCATTCTTTCAAACTTTACAGAAAAAAAAAATAATAACAAAAACAATAAAAAAAAACAAATACAGAGAATGACATACAGATATGGGGAAAAGGTAACTGCATCTTAGTTGGTATAAGCATCAAGGGGTTGAAATCTAGTGTTATAAGAACACAAGCTCTAGGTGTTTCGGTTGGTACATTCATAGCTCAAGAAGATGGCATGACTTCACCTTTATCTCTACCTAGCTTAAAGGTTATCTTAACAGTCAGTAAAAATGCTGACTATTTGTAGCAAGCAACAATGAGCAACAAGAACAAACTGACCAACAAACACATATAAAACTTCTGAAATTCTACTGAGGTTATCTTAACAGTCAGTAAAAATGTTGACTGTTTGTAGTAAGCAACAATGAGCAAGAAGAACAAACTGACCAACAAACACATATAAAACTGCTGAAAATCTGTCGAGGTTATCTTAACAGTCAGTAAAAATTCTGACTGTTTGTAGCAAGCAACAATGAATTCCTTCAGTCAGGCAACAAAGTGACCAAGAAGAACAAAGTGACCAACAAACACATCTAAAAACTACTGAAAATCATACTAGTAAAAATGAAGTTCTGATTTTTTTTAAACTAAAAGTTGGCATTGAAGTAAACTCAGATGTCATCACATATGAAATATTTTGCTGATTCAAAGAAGAACCATCAGTTAAGTTGACCACAGAAGAAAATTTTACTCTTGAAAAATTTTAATCTTATTCTAATTATTTCACTAGACTTTTCATGCATCTAGACAGTCACAGAAAAACCCTATAAAGAATGCCAACTCCACAAAATTATAGGAGAACTACACATAAAATACTTCAATAAAAAAAAAACAAATTGATAGCAGCCTACATGGAATAAGAAGCGCGATTGATACAAGGGAGGGAGGAACATACTCTGCTGAAAGGAATTGCTGGAATAAAGCTCTAATGAGATCAAGACCCTGCCTAACTCTGCGTAAATTACGAGAAAGGCTCCCCTCCATGCAGCCAGAGGATCTCCTGCATGAACAGAAGATAGCAGTATCTCCTTCAGTACATCCATCTGCAGGGTGCTCCACTGGGACTCAAATGATGAAATGATTGAATAGGGGTGCATTTTTCCGATGTCAGCGTAACTTGATCCAATATCCTGACGCAAGAAAAATTAAATGACATCAGCTCCAAAAATGCAGTTCCATGTCTAGAGAATCAGCTTAGCAAATCAAGCAAAGCTCTAATTTCATCCAATGCCACTATTAGAGGCTGAAACTAGGATTTCACTTGAAACGTGATTCGTTTTCATTGATGCACTACACAATACATCATCACCCGCATTAAAATAAAAACATTAAAATAAAAAGTAGAGAAAGAAAAAATTATGATTGTCATGTTAGAAATATCACATCTACAACTAGCATCAAACAGAATGTCGAAATTAATGTCAGAGACATCGCAATGAAATTCATGGATGAACAAGATCTCAAAGCACCACAAAAAACGTGATTCCAATAAGCCTTTAAAAGCTGACGATACGAGATGCTTACAAGCACTTGGCTAATTCAGACACTCCCTTGATGCAACGGCAACATTTGAAGTTTTGACCTTCATTCATACATAGACACGCTCAAATACACAATAGTCTTAATGATAATAACATAATTATTTGCAAGCTTTAATCTGTTTTTTTTCAAGTTATTTCTTCTTAATTTCCACTTTTTTAATTGCAGTTTAAGATGATACAAGGAGAGAAAAGCATAAGGAGATTTTTTGTATTTAAACAAAGTGAAAACCCAAACAATTAGTGGAAAATTGAAATAAACAAACATCCAAAAGACAGAAAAGGTATTTTATTTCGAAGTCACCTTGGAGGAAGAAAGTGACTTTGAGTACTTGGTCACTGTACTTTGAACATGGTATGCATTTGTGGTCAATGCCAACACTTGCAGTGCACTGATTAAAGCCAAGCAATCATCTTGTTGTATGTATAACTGAGCAACCTACCTTGGAAAGAATGCAGTTTTCTGCTGGTAACCAAGACTACCAAACAATCGAGCTACGTCAACATATAGTACAAGGCGATAACCGGCATCAATCAAGGATTTTGCTCCATCTACAGCAGTCATTTAAGCAACCTCCTTAGCCAGCTCCTCTCAAAATTACAATGCAACGTTAATTCAAGAAAGGTCAGTGTCAGCACAAAACAAGAGTGGATACAGAGAAGATTGCTCCATTTGGAGGGCGGGCTCACTAAGATTAGTATCAAAAAATTATAATCAGCATTTGCAAACTAGAGAAGATTGCACAAAACAAGACACAGAAAAGGGAAAGGTAGTTGATTGTCTTATATCTTCAGAAAGCTTCATGTTCTTAGTATGGATACAGAGAACCGCAAGACGCCCACTTTCATCTGGAACACCATTGTCAATCTCCCTATCAAATCTTCCAAACCTTCTCAGAGCTGGATCAATGTTGTTTGGCCGATTGGTAGCTCCCATGACAATAACATGAGCTTGTGATTTCAGTCCATCCATGACTTAAAGTCAAATTCTCGATGGTGTCTTAACACCAATTGACTTAAAGAGCTGGGGGTGTCTAAGAGGGAGCTCCACTACCTCCCTGATCTGAGCCATCTGCTTTCTCACGTTCATTTACCTATGCATTCAGCAAATTCTTACTACTTTTCCAAGCAACCTTTTCCAAGCATACAAATAGCATTCAAGCAGCATTCAGCATACATTTGAGCAATTCAAGCATACGATTCAGCATTCAGCATTCAACATACATTTCAACATTCAAGCATTTCATCATTTTAGCATTCAAGCAGCATTCAGCATTCAAATTAGCTACGGTTAAAGTTTAATTACTCATGTATTTAGGTGCGTATGGTTAAAGTTTAATTACTCACCCCGCTTGGCTGCATCGCGGATCCCATTAGAGGTTGGATGTTTGTCATGAATGCTCTAATTTCCTCCATATCAATGGACAACGTGTCTACCTTCCGATTGGTTGTCTCCAGCTTTACTTTGGTTGTTTCCAGATTTGCTTTCGTTGTCTCCAGATTTGTTGTCGTTGTCTCCAGATTTGCTTTCATTGTCTCCAGATTTGATTCAGTGGCTGCTAGCTTCTCCTTCGTAGCTGCGAGCTCTTGTGCAGTTGCATCATGAGCTGCAACCAGCTGTTGCTTAGTACGCTCATGTGATTCCACTAGTTCACGTACTTTGGCATTAGCTTCATCCCTCACTCTCTAAACGACCGCATTCAATTGCTCATGATTTTGCCCATCTTCATTGCGGAGCATTTTTGGAGTGACGCCAACCCCATACATCTTGGCCCTCCCATGTCCATCCCCCCCTCCCCCCATCACATCTGTAAACGCCTCCTCCCTATTCATTCCCTCTCGGCCATCTATTGGCTGTGTTAGTTGTTCCATTTGCTCCTGCATCAAAACAGATGCGCATACCCATAAACCATAAATGATCAAATACATTTTATGATGGTTAACAACATTTGAACAACACATTAACTAGGTACATTCATATAATTCCATAGAATATAACGTACATATCTCCTTGCCGCTTCAGGCTGAGGGAATAATCCATCAGATAATGTGTAAGTTACTTTGAACATTTGCATACGATCTGGTTCTTGTCCATTTGGGTTTTTTTCTCTCTGGAATAATACAAATTACATTAAAAGAATATACATAAGCTAGTACATCTTCATGCATTAAGGGGTAATATATGAGCGGCATGGCACATAACATACATTTTATACAGAAATCATTGGGGGAAAAAATTGCTACCTCTTCCTCCCATTTACGTGCAAATGACATGGTTCCACATCGATGAATCATCTTCAATCGGGCGCGATTTGCTTTATTTTGTGCACTGACTTTCTGCATACAAACACAAATTCACAGTTACAATTCCTTTCAATCATATGAACTATCGTACTAGTAAAACTACAGTACTTAACATATACACCTTAAAATTTTCGCTCCTCCAGTACTCTACAAGCTTCCGCCACTGAGCCTTATCCACCCCATCATCAGTGTGCTCATATTGTTGCTCAAGTGGTCGATCATACCTATGATATTCCCTGAACAAATAGTGCTTCCATTGTTTCCAACAATCGCAAGCTTTAGTTTTGACCCATCTCTGTCAAACTTTATACTAAATCACTCCATTATACTAAAGTTTTTTTTAGTGCTTCCATTATACTAAAGTTTTTTTTTAGTATAATATAATCACATGACGATATATAAAAACACTAATTATCAAATTTGAAACAAAATCACTCCTCAAGATAGACAAAGACCTTAGTTTTCTCCGTACAGTTTTCGAATGAGAACTTTGCCTGTGACAAAAATGTAGGATTCCAATAATTATCAAGCTACGATAAGTAATATAGATATACGTTTTGGGAAAATGTGCTATGTCGTATATTATTAAACTTGCAAGACTATTACCGATATGATCTTCCAAATAGTTTCCTTCACATTTGGTGAAATCTTCGGCCATTTGCAAGGTAAAAGAGGCACCTTACTTCCATCCCGTGCGATAATACCTATTTCAGTGGATACTTTTGCCACAGTCTTGCCGATAGGCTGTCCAAAGGCATTGCATTTCACCACCATCAATTCTGTATGGTTTGGGCCATCATATTGATGCGTACCCCTGCGTTTCTTATATCGCCGTACTGCAATTCCAATAGCACCAAAGTTAAATAAGCTATATCTCATGAATATTACAAAAAAAATCGATTTCCTCAAACTATGTCATATCTGGAAAAAAAAAATTATACACTTGCGATAAGTCAGCAAACATTACCTATACGAACAGCTTCCCCCCTATGCCTTGTAGATAGGCGTCCATCCGCACTCCTCTCTAGTTATTGTTCCATTTCATTCATATCATGGTCAGCAAGGTCTTGTTGATCATCAAATAGCGGTTGTCCCTCTCCAGCAATAGAGGGAGTAATAGTCTCAGGGATTACACTATCTGTTTGAGATAGTTGAGACACATGCTGTGACCTTTCCTGACTTGATATAGCTTGTGAAGTAGAAGCATGTTGTGAAAAAGGTTGCTCTTCGATAATGCAACTGTCTTCTTTGAGTTAGACGCTTCATCTCTAGATTTTTTTAACCTTTTATAACATTCAAGATTGCACATATTCATGCATAGAAAAAAAATATAAGTTCAGAAAGCAACATCAAATTTATCGCAGCCATAGAGCCAAATAGATTGAACCACATATATTAAACCATTGAATAAAATATAAGTACCAATCATATACTGTGCATATTGTAAAATAGCATTAAAGTTGAGATGCAGAACATGTGCTCATACTTTAAAATATGAATGACAACTTCATACTTTACTCTATGAACTTAGAAGACCCAACTTGTTAACACTCTATTACAACATATCCATATTATCAAACCTTCTAACAGGAACGGGGTCAGATTCAACAATTTCTTCTTCAGTGGATGTAGACGACCCTCCATTGACATCATAAAATTCTCTAGGCTTTATCTTAACAGGGACGTGCCACTCAGTTTTAACAGGATCTTGTACATAAAAGACTTGTTTCGCTAGTGAAGCGAGAATGTAGGGTTCGTCAGTACATAGTAGTCGATCGTCTACCTGAATGTCGCGCCTATCAACCCAATCACATCTAAATAGGACTACATGTCGCCCTCCTCCATAATCCAACTCTGTGATGTCAGTCAACACGCCATAGTACGTCACATCTAACGTTGTGGGGGAACTGTCATTAACCGTTCCATAATTAATGCAACTTGCCGAGAGTACAACTCCACTGTTCTGGGTTTTACTTCTCCTATCTGCACACTGCATGCGATACCTACACCCATTAATAAGGTATTTTTTAAACTTGCGAACAACCTTGGAAGGACCCCACGACAAGTGTTGAACATCATTAGGTTCATCAGAACTGCTGACCTGTTCATTAGAAGCCAAATGCACAACCTTAGTATTTGGTTAACATGAATTTACAATTTAGTAGAGGCAAAACTCACAGCATCACGAAACCACTGAGGAAACTCAGAGTTATGAATCCGATCAATGTTTATTTGTCGTTTGTTCGGGTATCGTGCTCGGAGGGCTTCCTTATGTTCTCTACAAAAGGTTAAGATGCATTATAGATACTAAGGGTGCTACAAAGTCGAGATTCAAGTGGAGAGGAGATAGTAGACGTGCATACATTACATGTGTGTATATTTCAGATGCGTTAAATAACACCCATTTATGCATTTGTACCCTCGTAACTTCGTCAATATTCATAAACTCTGCCTTCCCAATGCCACGCCCGGGCGATGAGAAAATGTTGAGGAAGGATCGTGCTGCTTGCACATAATTATCATCATTTCGCACTGGCCGGTTAGACCTTGTCTCGACATCATTCAAATATCTTGAACAAAATGTCAAACATTCTTCAGCCAGGTATCCTTCAGCAATTGATCCCTCGGGACGACTTCGTTGCGCACATATGATTTCAATGTGTGAAGGTACCTAGGAGAAATAATTTTCCATGATATATTAGTAGTTATTTTAATACATACTACTTAACATTATGACACATGGTTTGGGGATTTACCTCTCAATAGGATACATCCAGCGATAGTGAATAGGTCCTGCCATTTTAGCCTCACTTGCCAAGTGTATGGACAAGTGAACCATTATATCAAAGAAAGCGGGGGGGGGGGGGGGGGGGGGGGGGGGGGAGGGGGAATCCTCTCAAGATGACAAAGTACTAGAGGTATATGACTTTCTAACTGCTCATAGCAATTAACTGTCCCAGTTTTGGAGCACAATTCACGAAAATATGTACTTAGCTGTATCAAAACTGTACTAACTTCTTTGGGAAGAATTTTGCGAATTGCTATTGGCAGTAGCTGTTGCATTAATATATGGCAATCATGACTCTTCAATCCTGATATTTTACGTTCTTTCACACGAACACATCGGGATAAGTTACTCGAATAGCCATTTGGCACTTTAACCTTGGAGAGCACTGTGCAGACTAGCTTTTTCTCTTCCGCGGTCAAGGAGTAACACGCCTTAGGCAAATGAACCTTACTAGAAGTAGTTTCTGGATGCAGGGCATGCCTAATGTCCAGTTCTTGCAGGTCCAAGCGGGCATTCAACGTGTCCTTGGTTTTCCCTTCCATGTTTAGTAGTGTTCCAACTAAACTCTCGCAAATGTTCTTCTTGATATGCATCACGTCAAGGTTATGACGTATTAAGAGATGTTCCCAATAAGGCAATGAAAAGAAAATATTTTTCTTCTTCCACCCTATTACTCCTTCACAATCCCTTTTGCGCTTAGAGCCAACTACTTGTGCATGGTGCTTCCCAAACGTTATTGTCACCTTACTTGCCTCGGCTAGCAATTGTTGCCCAGTCAAGTTAGGGGGAGGAGATCGTAGTTCAATCTTTCCATCAAATGATTCTACTTGACGTCTATATCTATGAGTCTGATCTAGAAAGCGACGATGACCCATATAACAAAACTTTCGAGAGTTTTTCAGATAATGATGTGTTGTCTCCACATTGCAAGTGGGGCATGCATACTTGCCTTTTGTGATCCACCCAGACTAGTTTTCATATGCAGGAAAGTCATTAATTGTCCATAAGATAGCTGCACGCATCACAAAATTTTATTTCCTTGATGCATCGTATGTTAGACACCCAACATCCCATAATTCCTTCAACTCATCAATCAATGGCTGTAAATATACATCAATATCATTGCCTGGAGCACGAGGTCCAGGAATAAGCAAAGACATCATAAAGAAAGGTTGCTTCATACACATCCATGGCGGTAGATTATATGGAATTAAGACAACTGGCCACGTGCTGTGTGCAATACTAAGAGTTCCAAATAGGTTAAAGCCATCACTTGCCAATCCTAACCTGACATTTCGACCATCAACAACAAAGTCTGCAAATTGATTATCGAGATGTCGCCAGGCCATAGAATCAGCAGGATGTCGTAGGATATCGTCCCGTGCTTGTGAGTCTGCATGCCAACGCATGCTTGATGCTGTCTTAGATGACATAAATAGCCTCTGTAACCTTAGAATAAGTGGGAAATGCCACATTGTCTTAGCAGCTACCCCATGTAACACCCCTGAATTTTGTAAAACTAATTTATTTTATTTTTGAATTAAATAAAATAGGGTTACATTTAATTGAATGTGAATTTCGAAATTTAGGGTTTATTTGGTGAGTTTAGAAGGTAGGTGCTTTCAGAAGTTCAGTTGGGGCGAACAGCCACCCACCCTATAAAGAGAAACCCTCTTTTCTTTTATTTCTCCTGGTAAACTCTCCACTTCGTCTGAGCTTCTATGGAAAAATTAGCTTGGTTGCTGATGAAGGGGTTCAAGGAACAGTGTTTGATTTGCCAGAGGAGATTGCCAAAGATGCTGTGGTGATGGATGGAGAGGCTGAAACAGTGAGTTTTCTTCATTTTCCTTTTCCTCCCTCTCTTCTATTCTTTGCTTTGCTTCGAATTCCAAATTAGTTTGTTTTGATTAATTGATTGATCGATTTACTTAGTGATGAACTTAGACCTGATTAGTCAGTCACTAGATCACTATGAAGAAGCAACTCTTTGAATGTGTAATATTAACCTACAAGTGAATCCCTGATTTCAATTCTATAACTTTTTGTGTGCACTTCAATACTTGGATGCATATTGAAACAAATATGTGAGAAATCAATAGTGGAAGAAGGAAACTGCTTAGGATGTGGGGAGATTGAATCAGTGTTTATTATAGGATGTGGGGATTTATTTATTAATGGAATTAGAATGACAATCTGAGGAAGAGGAGGAATTGGCTAGATTTATTAATTGCAAGAATGATGTTTGTTCGCTCAATAAATGTGACGAGGAATCTTGGACATTTTTTTTTCTATTTTGCCAACAGTGTGGATTTGTATCATCCAAGTTTGAACTCGAATTTTGAAGATTGGGAGACACCCATTAACCTGTTCTAGTTGACGAATATGTTTCAGAAATGAACCTTTAGTTGGTGTCCTCTATTTTCGCCAGTTCTTTTCTATAATTTCAAAACACTAATGTAATTGATCACAGTTGTGTATGGTAGAGAAGAAAATAACGATGATGATCGAATTTTCAACATGGGCTGATTCAGAGTCTGATTCAGGTGTGTTTATGGGCTGAGTCAGAGTCTGATTCAGGTGCGTTTATGGTCTGAATCGAGGTTGATTTAGAGTCTGATTCAGGTGTGTTTATGGGCTGATTCAGAGTCTGATTCAGGCTGATTCAGAGTCTGATTCAGGCTGATTCAGGTGCGTTTATGGTCTGAATCGAGGTTGGTTCAGAGTCTGATCCAGAGTGTGTGGTCAAGGGCTGTTAGAGGGGTTTTCATGGGCTGTTACAGGGCTCTTAAGGAGCTGTTGCAGGTTGTTTTGAGGCTGATTTGAGAGCACGTTTTTGGCTGAAGTTATACCATATTTTGGCTGAGTTTTTAGTGCATGTCTTGGCTGGATTTGGGACAAGTTTTGGTAGAGTTTTAGAGCAGGTTTTGGATGGATTTAAGTTGGGTTTTGGTCGGGCATAGGAACAAATTTTTGGGTTTATGTTTAGGACAAGTAGTTGGTTGGTTCACGATGGATTTTAGTAAAGCTTAAGGCCAAAGTTTTGGTTGGGTTTAGGATACATTTAAAATGAGTTTAAGACATTTTTGGTTGGGCTAGATGATACAAGTTAGATTGAGATCACAGATAAGGGGATTGGTTACTTACTTGCCTTGGTTTGCCTCCCTTCTCCTTTACTCATGTTGGGATATTAATTGGTATTAGAGATTGGACTGGGTGTATTTGGAGTATGATCTGATGAGAATATAAGAAAAGAAGTTTTATCAAGGGGACAAGACGCTGCACATAGTTAAATTCATAGTGAAGCATATTTATAGACTCAAAAGGTAATGGCTGAAACATATAACAAACATGAGCAATTGTGTAAATATGGGCCTACAGGGAGATGCAATAGTAGAACTTTTGTGCCTAGATAAATTCTTGGTGAGGAATGTAGACTTGCAAAGAATTTGCAAGAGGTTTCTTTGTGGACAGGTTGCCCCACAGCAGAGATGTATAGTTTCCTAATTAATTGTGTTTGTTTTGGTCTGTGTACATTCAAATAAGACTTGACAGTGTTTTATAAGGGATAGTTGCCAAGGCCATTGCTAATAGAAGCTCACAAGAATGAAAGCAACACATCTTAAAGTTATTTGCAGCTTATCAGAGGTGATAAGTGGACTGCCACTTATTAATTGCGAAACTAATTTCCCTTTTTCTGTAAAGAAAACAACACATGGTTGCAATACACTAAAAATTGCATGGACGGTGTAAACAATCATTGGAAGGAATGTTTTCAACTAACACGTATTTAAATAAGTGTGCCATTGAGTAACAGAAAATGGATCTCTTCTTACTGTTTGTTCTGTTTTGTTATAGTATTCCATGGATACCCTCTTTAGATGATCAGTAGGTTGTGTTATTAGATAGAATTTCATGAGTTTCTTCATCTCACTCTCACTGCTCATATTTGGGTATACAAATTTCTGCATCCTAAGCCAGTCAGGGAGCTGCTGCTCCATATTTACAATATTCGACATTCTGGTCATATTCTCTTCTAAAGTAAAGAAGCTGCTGTTAGATATCGTTAGCTTTTGATTTCTGCCTTTGTGTTCTTAGGAGTAGGGAACATGCATTTATGAATTGTTTCTATGCTCACATACGTATATATATAATTACAATCTTGTAATTATAGGGACATGCGAGATTAGTTATTGGTAATTTGTTTGATAACTTCCTTGAAAGGAATTTACGGTATATGAATGAATCTTGAGGTATTCATGAACATCCTTGTGTTCCCTAAATAATGGGTTGACATTGTGAAGATTTATTTATAAATGACAAAATGTCACATGATCGCCATGTTGTTATAGAGCATGATTTATGAATATGCTATGTTTTCCCCAAAAATGTGGGTGGATACGATTGTGAATCGATTTATGCATGACAAAATGTCATTGTGGAGGAATTTTGAATTATCAAAAATAAATGATATTGGTAAACCTTGATTTCTGAAAATATAAACCACTTGGACTTGTATCACATAGAACTACCACACCTCTTTTGTTTATTATTTCCCCTCTCTTACTAGAGAAACTAAATGACCAGTGGGTCGTCTTGCGGAGTTGGGGCACCCATTTCTTACTAGAGAAACTAAAATAACCTTCGGGTTAGTCTTGCGGAAATGTGGTGAATTTGTATGCCTAAAATAGGCTTTGATATTTATCCGTAAAAAATGTGACGTGAGTTTATGCGCATTGATAGCCCAAGGGTGGCTTTTGGTACTCATATAGTTAGGGGTATCCGCGATGCATGCCTGTATGTGATGTCCCCACTTGGGCATGGATGACGGAGTAGTCCTCCTTTATATGAGAGAGGCATACGGGCATGTATGTTCGGCACGGAGGTGGTGCGAATGTGGTATCGTCTAAGTGATCAATCCGTTAAAAAGATGAATCAAATTCAAATAAAAATGAATAAAGTAAGTTTATATTACTTCTAACCCTTTTTATGCAGGATGGCAAGTCCACTAATATTTCTGCAGGTCCGACTTGCCATAGTCAACTCCTATAGGGTAAGTACAGGTAAATGCATATTTACATATTAGGATGATGATATGATTGCCTCGTTGAGGAACTAAATTCTTGGAACTGTGTTTTCTTGCATCACACATTTGCCTCGTTGAGGAACTACCTATTGGTGTGATGGTTTGTTGTTTGTGTTTAGCTTGATGTTTATCACGTGCGATTTTATTGATTTTTGGGATGAAGATTTCTCATACCAGCTCTATTGCTGACCCAAGTGAGCTTTTGCTTCTTGGGTACATTCCTTTGGGAATGTAGCCGATTAGCTTTTCAGGTTCAGAGACTGTTGAATAGCGTTACGGGAGTTCCGCTAGTGGGGCTAGCGACGTTCGTTTTCCTGGTTAGAGTTCTATTATAAATTTTAGTTTGTTCTATTTTCTAAACTATGTTTTAGTCGTTGCTGCTAAATGTTTCTGTTGTTATTAAATTTCACGTCCCGAGTTTTGGGGAAACGGATAATCCTACGTGGATTTTAGGATTTCATTTTTTTCGAAAATCGGGGCGTGACACCCCACGTCTCTTACTAGTAAGTACATTAGACCCATCATTTGCTTGTTTCCACCTTGATAAGTGGCATATAGAACATGATTCTGCATCCGCAAATTCATTTCGATACAAAATACAGTCATTGGGACAAGCATCAATCTTTTTATAACCAAGGCCAAGATCAATCACAATTTTTTTCGCCTTGTAGAACGAATCAGGCAAGCATTCACCAAGGGGGAGCACCTTTTTAAGAAATTTGAGTTGTTGAGTTACAGATTTGTTGGTCCAACCATTTAGACACTTTAGGTGAAACAAGTGGACAAGGCAGGACAACTTGTTGAAGTTTTTGCAACCAGGGTATAGCTTTTGCTCAGCTTCCTCAACTAACTTGTAAAATGACCTCGCCTCTTCATTTGGTTCATGGTGAATGTCTTCTTGTTCACCCATAATTGGCGAATGCCCAAATGCGTCATGTAACATGCCTTCCATATCGTCCTCTTCCTCTGAATCTTCCTCATCTGCCCATGCATCCATTACTTCCAATTCACCGTGGTGTACCCATATACCTTTGGCATACTGACTATCCCACCCAGAAATGATTAGATGTTCCTGAACAGTGTCACGAACATGGAAATGCCTGTTACGACACCTTTTGCATGGACATTTTATCTTGCCATGAAAAGACGACAAATCAAAAGCATCATTAAGGAAGGTGTGGAGCCCTAGTTCATATTCGGTGCTGAGACGATTATGTTCAATCCAATCTTTTTCCATGTTGGAATCTAACTTAGCATGGATAATAGTATAAAGATGAATTTATTAATTGACATTTATGAAAACCAAAAATTTATTCTTTTAAAAAGATAAAGTAAAACAAGTATATATTATACATTATCTTTTACGGCTATTCAAATTTGAAGCTTGCTCTTGTATGGTTTTACAAACTCAATATGTTATTTCTGTATGATGCTCTATCCCTAAAAGCCATGCAAATGGGGAATCAACCCAAATATATCAAACGAACCCAAAGTTCAAAATAAACGAAACAAGCAGGATACTGCACGCTTATGGCATATCTACCCATTAGCTAATAATTTATTATTCCACGCTTATGGCATGTCTCTCTCAAAGTAGTTGTATTTATTCATTTTCAACTTCACATAAAAAGTAAGCAAGCCAAATGCAGAATAATTAGAAGTAAACGACAATTTGAAATCATTAACCCTAAGCGGGCTCGAAGCATGAGCTTTATGTTATGTCTGATAAGTTGTTATTAGAGAACACCTTAGTTTCATGACAAGTTTGCCTTGTCATGCAAGCTCCTTTTTATTATTTTGAATGCCCTAGTATGAAAAAAAAAATGCAAGAAAAGCAGGGCACTAACATGGTCAACAAAAGCAGTGCACTAACATGGTCAAAACAAAACCAATCTAATCAAGCATTTCACTATTGGTTGGTACACTTAAAATACATCAAAAGTGTGGACGGTCTGACTTAATTCTACCATCCACATCTATTGCTATAGATGGTAAGAAGATTTAATAATTCATTAAATTCCACTTGAGCTCCATGAAAAAGTTTTGCTAAATTTGAACATGTAAGGAATTTTACAAGTATATTTTGATTGTATGGAAGAAATTTTACAATCAAACTATTACACTGAAAACTAAAGCTTGTGTACGTATATATGAAAACAGACTTGGGAAGGTTTAAACGTCTAGCTTGAATTCCTAGAAGAGTTCTACTTCCATCTTTAGACTAAAAGTCTGTGAGTTTGGAGTAGTATTAGTTGTTCGCCACTTTTACAGTTCAAAACAATATAAAAAATTTGCATCTTTAGACTAAAATTTGCAAAACAATATAAAGTCTGTGAGTCTGTGAATTCTACTTCCATCTTTAGACTAAAATCTGCAAAACAATATAAACCTAAGTGAGAGATTTGATTTTTACTCACCTTGAACCCTTATTAGAGCACAAAAACCCCAAATTTCTCCCACCTTGAAGTTGAAGAAGATGAAGAATGAGATGATCTTCCTGGATGCAGAAGGATTCCAGGCCCCTCAGCAGGTGACGCGGTGCGGGTTCTTCCTCTCAGACCTTCTTCCTCTCACAGCTTCTTCCTCTGAAAATTGCGTGTCTTCCTCGCAGAGCTTCTTCCTCTCAAAACATCCTTACGCGGGATGTCAAACCTTCGTCCTCTCAAAATCGCTCTTCCAAACCTTCTTCCTCTCAGAATAGGGTTCTTTTTCTCAATGATTCTTCCTCTCTCTGCTTCGTCCTTTGCAATACGCTCTTCACAAAACAAAAACAACGCGGGATTCCCAATTTTATTCGCGCCTAATAGGTTTTTATTTTGAGTATTTTTTTTTATCGCTTAGGGACGGCAAAAACCGTAGCTAGGATTTGTAAATCTTAGCTACGGTTATTATACCGTGGCTAAGTAAATTTTTCGTCAATATATTATTTTTTTCAAATATACACTTATGGACGGCATAAAGCGTAGCAAAGTGTTTTTATTTGTAAATCCCAAACAAGTTTATACTCTATCAACCCCAAATTGATATTATATATATATGATTCAGGGGGCTACATAAGCATAAAAATTACATGGATTTACAATCAAGGACAAACTAAAACTTACAAATTTTGATTCAAGGTTTATACTATTAAAAAACAACAAATACGATTTTGGAAAGACAAATTCGGAGTGTCCATGCCTTTTCAATCAGAATAAATTTTTCTCCCCATCCAAATTCAAAGCGTCTTCAAGTTTTACAGAAATTAAACAATCTTTCGGCCTGAAAAAAAAAAAGGATATGGGTAAGATGCAGGAGATGATCAAAAATAAAATGATATGAGTAAAAAAATGATATCAGTAAGATCAAGGATATGGGTAAGATGCAGGATATGAGTTAAAAATTGACTTAAATGCAGTAATAGTATCAAAGAGAATATGGGTAAAATGCAGGAGATGATCCAAAAAAAAAATTATAAATCATTCTCATACCTGCAAGTGGCTTTTAACAAGGGCAATGCTAAGTCCTCTCACATTCATTAGTTGAAAGACAAATTTGGGAGTTGCTTCTGCAACAATCAAAGGAAAAAAATTGATATAGAGTTAGTAACCCTTGATAATTGTTGAAATGCTCCATGAGCTTCTCCTCTGTTGTCTCCCATGAAATCCCTACGATGAAGAACGTCTGCAAGTTTTATAAATATGAAACAATGTTTCGCCTTGCATAAAAACCAAGGCCCTTCAACTAGTAAAAAAGAGTAAAAAAGTGACTGGAAGGCGGTAAGAATATCAAAGAGAATATGGGTAAGATGCAGAGACGGCTTATACTGTATCAAAGAAACTGTAGTTAAAAGAAATTCTAAGGTTTCTCTTTCAAAAAAACTGTTACAAAGAACATTTCCCCTCGATGAGCCTCATTTGCTTAAGTCACGCAGTGAAGTAACAACCACCATTATATAAGGTAAAGAGAACATTCGACAAATGTATGCAATTTTAACATTCGACAAATGTTAGCCTTGTTTATGATTTACTAAACCTTATCTCTCACCTGAAGAATAAGACGCACGCAGGAGATGGCGGGGTTGGAGTGGGCGGAGGCGATAAAGAGTAGAGAATAAGGGACAGATAGTACCACCACGGCACCACCGTCGTCCTCCTTATATCAAAGAGAAAATCTGAGATCTCTGATCTCTGAGATCTCTTGCATCTAGGGAAAGGCGGTCGGGATGGGTGTCAAGTGAGAGTTTTATCCTGGATTTGGGTTTCTTCTCTGCTTCTGGGGTCTTCTCTGCCACGGCGGACTTCTCTTCTGTAAAATTTAAATTTATATAGAGAAAGATAGTTAATTGAAGAAGATTGGTTGAGTTGGTTTCACGCGGATCGGTGACGTGGTTTGTTTTAGTGCGTTGGATTTAGCTATAGTTTTTAGGTGTTATTGACAGTTACGATGAGGTTCTATTTTTGATAAAAAAAAAAAATTTAATATTCTATTAGGGATGGTTTTTTGCCGTAGCTAATAAAATATTCTTTATAAAACTTAGCTATTTTTTTGATTGAGCTAAATGTTTATATATATATATATATATATATATATATATATATATATATATATATATATTTTTTTTTTTTTTTTAAACCATTAGCTAATGGAATTTATTTTTTATATATTTAAAAAAAAAACCATTAGCTACATGTTTTTATATATGTATATATATATTTTTTTAAACATTAGTTACGGTATTCTACCGTGACTAACCAAATTTATTTGTAAATCTTAGCCACGGCCCATGTGTCGTCGCTACTTTGGTTTTTATATATTTCATTTTTTTTTAAAACTATTAGCTACGGTATTCTACCGTGGCTAACCAAGTTTTTTTGTAAATCTTAGCCACGGCCCCTGTGCCGTCGCTACTTTGGTTTTTATATATTTCATTTTTTTAAAAAAAACTATTAGCTACGGTATTCTACCGTGGCTAACCAAATTTTTTTGTAAACTTTAGCCACAGCCCCTGTGTCGTCGCTACATTGATTTTTATATATTTCATTTTTTTTAACTATTAGCTACGGTATTCTACCGTGGCTAACCAAGTTTTTTTGTAAATCTTAGCCACGGGCCATGTGCCGTCGCTACATTGATTTTTATATATTTCATTTTTTTTTAACTATTAGCTACGGTATTCTACCATGGCTAACCAAGTTTTTTTGTAAATTTTAGCCACGGCCCCTGTGCCGTCGCTACTTTGGTTTTTATATATTTCATTTTTTTTTAACTATTAGCTATGGTATTCTACCGTGGCTAACCAAGTTTTTTTGTAAATCTTAGCCACGACCCCTGTGCCGTCGCTACTTTGGTTTTTATATATTTCATTTTTTTTAAACTATTAGCTACGGTATTCTACCTTGGCTAACCAAATTTTTTTTGTAGATTGTAGCGACGGTTTTATGCTGTCGCAAATCGTTTAAATAGCGAGGTTTCTTAAAACCGTCGCTAGTTTTCGTAGCTAATAATGTTTTTTTTTTGTAGTGAAAGTAAATCAAGACTTATATGCTATAGAATGGAATGAACAAGTATTGCACTGTAACTAGACACATATCATTTGTAATAATAAAAAAGTCATAGGAATCTAATTTCAAGACGTTCGACAAAATTTTATCATATTGTACTAATCAAGTTTAGTACATGTTCATCCCGTCCCGTCCCGAACCCATTTGGGACGGGATGAGGTCTATCATGTCCCATGCCCACCCCTATTCTTAAGTTTCATTTACTTAAAAGGAGCTTAGTAAATGAAAATTATCGTTTATTAATTCGTTTGAGCTCTACTTGAGTTGAAATTTTGAGAAAAATTAAAAGACCAACATTAGAAATAATGTGTCAAAGTTTCAGCTCGTTTTGACATATGTTCCTCGAGATCTGTGCTAAGTGGAATATAATGATTTCTCTATTAATATCACGAAGCAAACGATGGTTCATCTTGGGCGCGACATGTGCCCATTTATTAAGACCATTTATCAAGATATTTAATGCTAGAGACCTAAATAGTATCTCGAGAAATAGTGTCAAAAATGGCTGAAATTTTAACACGATATTTCTAGTATTAATATATAATTTTTCTGAAAATTTTAGCTCCAACAAATTAACAAACATTATTTTAGATGGGCAGGATTCTTTTAGTTAAATGAAACTTAATTGAGACCTAAACGACTAGTAAAACCCAAATTAGTTCTTTTAGACCAGCCCCGATAAGTGAATGATGTAAATGACTACATAACAATGAAAGGAATTGATTTACATTATTCTTATTCCAAATTTTCTAGACTACAGACTTGGACTCTATAAATGGGTAGTATTTAGCAGGGAAAAACAAAAACAATATACCAATAAGTGTGGTACAATACTCATAGATGATTTAGATAATACATGGGATTAACTATTTTCAATCCTTTGCTTTGAAAATTAACCCGGATAAACTTTCTTCTCTTGTGTTTTTCTGTATTTTAATCCTGATTAATGAACAAAACCACCTTGTGCATCAACTCCAAAGCCTTGTCGCAAGTAGGATTAAATAAATAGAACACGTGACCTTCTCCTTCCGACTCCATAAACTCCACCTTTCCTCCCCATCCACTCTTCTTCAGAGTCTCATTATAAAACCACCCCCTCTCCCTCAATGCATCATCTTTCTCCCCAACACACACCAACACCCGGGTACACCCAAGACCCGACAATTTTGTGTCAGCTGCCGGGTTAACCCGCGGATCGTCCAATCCACTCGAAGTGGGGCAAATAAAAGACCAATTCTTCTTCATCTCCTCATGCAAACCCACATGGTTCACCTCAGACCCAACTGGGCTAGTCCCCCAGAAATACGGGTGGATCAAAAAAATTCCAACGATGCCCAGAACGGGTAATTGGGTCTCATCATTAACCTGCATACCCATATTATGGGCGATATTGGCACCGGCACTATCCCCACCAAAGAACACTCGATCGAAACCAGCATGGTCGTTCAACCAAGACTCCGGGCCAGACCCGGATGAATGAGAAGCGACCCATTGGAGCGCAGCCCATGAGTCATCGTAAGCAATGGGTAGTGGGTATTCTGGTACCCGTCTATAATCAACCGAAACAACTACCACTTTAGCTTGAGAGGCTAGTGAGTTGAGATAGTTATGGTAGGGTGGACAAGAGGCACTTCCAGTACAAAACCCCCCACCATGGAAGTAGACCACGAGAGGAAGCTTTTCCTCCAATAAATTGGTGATTTGGGGAAGATATAATCTCACGTAAACACCAGTTTGTGGATCAATCACAACATCTTTGGACAATACATTGGTTGCTGGATCTAGTGATGGGGGGATGGTCTCGTTGCCTACCAGTCTTTCAACTCTACCATCTTTGTAAACACGAATGAAGGGTGGGAAATCAAAGGCAAGTTCTTCTTCAACCTTGGCGGAGTCCATGAGAGACTGATGGATGGATGGGAAGAAGATTGTGAGTTGTATTGTAGATTGCGATTATAGGAAGATTGAAAATGGTCAAAAAGTGGGTGTCCTAATTAAGCCCAGGACATTATACTAAGTGGATTTATAATATCTTCTAGAAAAGTAACATCTAATTTGTTGATTTTTTGGCCTTTTTAAAGTGTCTCCAACCAAGTATGCTACATACTATTCTGGCTCTATTATTGTTACAATATCCCATCCAATATACAAACTAACAGTAAGGTTAAGGGAATAAATCAATACACTGATCCATCTGTCTAGTAGTGTTTGGTAATAGAAGAGGTCCCCAGATGCCAAAACATGTATATGATCTGTAATCTCCATGAGGGGTAACAGGCTCGAGCTTGAGTTTATATAACCAGCGTGGGTCTGCTCACAATGCGTGCAACAATGTGCTCGTGAGCATTTGTAGCTAACATCGTGTTGTAATAACATAATTGATGATACATAAAAATGGTCACATCCCTGAGTCATATACGTATTATGATGATCTCGAAAAATTAAGGGTCCCAGCATCAGTTCAACACTAATTCAGCTCAAGCGGTTCCAAGCTCGCCTGATCCAGTCCATCAGACGGACTCGAACTCTTACAGCATGTTAGGCCCACACGTCTCACAACTATTCTCAATACCCGTAAGCCCTACTTAGGCAAATATCTCGAAGATCAGCTTCGAACGGGTAACTACAACAACTCTTTGCTACCAACTACGAAGCAAATACCAGAGTACATTTCACGCAGGAAAACTTCCTCCTACGGATTGCTTTTAGATTGAAAACTATCTCCCGTGTATCTAGGAGCACGGCTAACATGAAACTTTCCTCCTACTGCACAACTCCTAATTAGAAAATGATCTCCACAAAGATCTTCTTCCCAAACTACGCCTACGATGGCTTGGTAGAACCAGGACCCCTGCACTATAAATAAGACACGAGGTTGGTAAGCTAAGGTACACTACAAATTCTTTGTTTACAATATTACGTCTTCCTCATATCCCTGTCTAAATTTAGCATTGGAGTGCCATCGGCCACCACAATGGTGGTTCGTGGCTCACGTGTGTTACTTATGCAGGTCAGCGGGATTAGGTTAAAGCAGGGAGCAGAAATTGACTGCATCAGTTTGGTGCCGTCCGTGGGGACGACAGAGTTCTTAACTTTTCACTAGCGTCGTCTTCTTTCAAAACCCAAAAAGATGGTGACCACTAGGTCAGGTCACGCAACAACGGAGAACTGGGGGACACGTCAAACGCTCATGCCGGCGCGATACCGCCGTTTTTAGCAGCTCCGATCATACACGGGTTGCAGACTCACGCCCCCACGCCGAAGATAGCAACAATGGACCCCCAAATCGATAGGCTGTCATCTCAAATACATCAGAGAGTCAAGGCGGTGGAGGCTTTCACACGATAAAATTCACCACCTGCCAATGGAGATCAGGAGCATCACGGACCTCCGTCTCGGAAGGATGGCAGGGAGCAAACACAGGAAAGCCAAGCCCCTGGTAGTTCTCATTGGACTAGGAGAGGCTGCGCGACCAACGCTGAGCCCGCCGCCAGAGCAGAGAGGCTTGGCCCTCAGAACCCCCTCCACAGAGGGGCGCACGACTCAAATGTATTGTACTACCTCTCCGTCCCACAATTTGTGGATCGGATCTTAAATGAGGTCCTTCCGAGGAAGTTCACTCCTCCGAAGCTCGACTTCTATGACGGAACCACCGATCCATTTGATCACATGTGTCATTACCAACACGTAATGACCCTAAAATAAGGATCAGAATCAGTGATGTGCAAAACATTTCCCAATAGCCTGAAGAGGTCAGCACTAACATGGTGTCACGCCCCGATTTTCGTTTGATTTTCGAAGAAAAACGAAAATCCCAAAATCCACGTAGGATTATCCGTTTCCCACAAAACTCGGGATGTGAAAATTCAATAACAACATAAACAAATAGCAGCAACAACTAAAACATGATTAAATTACTGAAACAAATAAAACTCTAACCCGGAAAAACTCTGACGTTGCTCCACTAACGAAACTTCAGTAACGCTGCTCAAAAATCTCTAAACCTGAAAGGCTAATCGGCTACATTCCCAAAGGAATGTACCCAAGAAGCAAAATCTCACTTAGGTCAGCAATAAAGCTGGTGTGAGAAATCTTCATCCAAAAATCAATAAATCCGCACATGACAACATCAAAATAAACAAAACAATAAACAACCACACCATCAGGTAGTTCCTCAATGAGGCAAAGGTGTTATCATCCTAACTATAGAAATTGACTATGGCAAGTCTAACCTGCAGAAATATGAGTAGACTTGCCATCCTGCATGAAAATGTTAAAAGCAACCAGATAATATTTCTAAGTTATCAGTCCTTACAAATGTGATTTATTTTCAAACAATGATACAATTCATAGTCATATTAGACTATTATTGAAATATTAACAAAACACATTTTCTACCTTTAGGAAGACATGTAGTTCTCATTCAATGGTTGAATGAGCATTTAGTTTCTTCCTTTAAGGTAATCATGCACATACACAAAAAAAGAAATCTCGTTTCTTTCCCACAATCGCACCATCATCCTTGTGCCGAACACACCTCACCCAAGTGTGCCTCCCTTGCCATCGAAACCACTCGGAGCGTACATGTTCCAAGTGGGGTGCCACCTCGAGGAACATGTCATCTCACCCGAAGTTCGATCACTAGCAAGTATTCTTCCTAAATCTACACATACAACCGAACTCACATGGAATGGTGCACCGATATGCAAGCAAGTCTGCATACCCATAATAATATCACACGTATACAAGCAAGTCTGTATACAAAAATTTCTTTTCTTTTTACATTTTTTTTTCGGAGTTGTGGAAAAGAGCATAAAAAAAATATCAACTAAAACTCAAAACTTTTTTATGGTGACACTTTGTCAACCATAAGTAAATCAACCACAGTATCCACCATTATTTTGGGGAACAAGTAATATTTGACACATTGCCAATTCACATATCTCATCTCTTTGCATCATATGAAAAACAATATGCATACCAATTCGCATAACAATACAAATACTCAAGCTAAAACAAGTGCTCAGTTAAATTCCAGCCAATATCTATTACTAGAAAATTTTCTTCTATTTTGTGTTATGCAATTGGGATCAATCTCGCCAGTACAAGGAAATGTTCCCAACCTGATATCAAGAGCACCCAGTTTCGCCACTAATCAAACCCAAAATCAAAATCCAAAAACTATACGTAAACTCACTAATAATTATTCGCAGTTTCAAACCCACCAATCCAATTTCCTCTTGTTCTACTAAATCTTGTCCTAAAGTACCCAAACAATGCCCGAAACAATAAGCTAGCATGGTTTGCCAAACTATGTCAAGTCTAACTAAGAAGGGGGAAAAATACCCTTTACAAACAACTATCCAAAAGCCAAAACTTGCAATCTCACCCAACTATGTAAATTCCAAATGCATGCATTTGATCACTTTACTAAGATTAATATATATTCAATTGAAAGACAGTGGACAAGCACAAAATCACAAGAGATTAATGCATCGTCACTAGACTCAAATTTCACTAGGTAAGAACACAAAGAATGAACTATGTTCTTCCTAAAAGCATAACTAAACCCTATCTCATATACCAAGACCCACCCCACAACATAACCAATCCAATGAAGTGATAGAGAAACATTCTATAGAGTTTATGGCCTGGTGCAATATTTGAGCTGGAACCTGACTAACCTAGAACTACTTTTATACATGTTCTGAAACTTTGTCAGAAAACTAATCACATAAGTATTCCAATTATTCTTAAGAAGAATAGTATGAAATGACAAAGGTATTCCATCTCTCAGGAGCAAGACTTTCAGGAATAAATAGAAGTCCAAGTTGTACGTAACTCAATGGATTATAACCCATCCATTACATCAAAACTGTAGTATTCCAAAAAATTAAGCTCTCCTTAAAGCCTTAAGAAATCAACAAAAAAAAACTTAAAACCAGATTTTCTCTATCAAGTATAAATCTGATCTATAAATAAAAATACTCAAGTGCTATGTCAAAATACCCAATCTAACAATAACCAAAATCGATACAAAAATTAAAAAGAAAGGGGATGAAAATAAACTCACCTTTGATCCAAGAATCGAAACTCAATCAACACGCGCTAACCATCTTGTCGCAGCAATCATCTCGCCACAACCGTGCCTCACACCTTCGCACCTATCACCGCCACTCTTCTCCACCATCTCGACAGCAACGCCTCCACCAAGATCTACTCCCCTGTTTCTTCTTCGAGCAACCAAGATGTTCACGCCAGTCAGCCAAGAAGAGAGGTTTCTTTTTCTCTTCACGCATCTTCAAACAAAGTAGCCAAGAACTTCATGCCAACAACCACCAGATCCTCCTTCTTCTCGCAGTAGAGAGCAACAACAAAACGAGATCATGCATAGCAGCAACAACCCAGATCAATCACAACCCTGTGTCACCTTCACAACAGCCAACCGAGATCAATCGCAACTCTTTGTCACATTCAAACACAACCAACAACAAAGCTCTCTCCTATCTGTCTCCCTCATGCAACCAAGACTAAATAGAGATTGCGGCCAAGGAGATGAATTCGTGAAGAAGAGGAAAAGGAGAAGGAAGGAGAAAAGAAAAGAAAAAAAAGGAATAGGGTTATTCTCTTTATAAGGTGGTGGCTATTCGCCCCCATCGAACTTTCGAATGCACCCACCCTCTTTCACAAAATAAAACCCTAATCATTAGTTAAATAAAAAAAAACCCAAACCAAGCACAAATACAATTGAGTAACAATCCATCAACATTAGGGTTTACAAATTTTTGGCTAAATACACACACACTTTATCCTATTTAGCAATGAAAAAAAATAAATCTTTTTCCAAATAATTGAGATTACAATATATGCCATAAATAATAAATAAGAAATTTTTATATTTATTTAATTAGGCGGGTATTACACTTGGTTTCACAGCCTTCCGCCGAGGTCGATCGACTCCTTCAAGACACTAGCAAAGGAGTTCCTGACACGTTTTGTAGGGAGCCAACGTTTTCGAAAAGCCCCACACTACATATTCTCTCTAAAGCAGAGGTCCCACGAGACTCTCAGAGAGTATGTCACGTGTTTCAACAACGAGCTGACTCTCATGACGGATGCTGCGACGACACGGTCGTGACAACCTTCATTGCGGGCCTCAAGGAAGGAAAACTCTACAAAGACCTCAACTTAGAGCCTCTCTGCACATGACAGAGCTCCTCAAGAGCGCTCAGAAGAATATTACCTTGGACAAGCTGAAAACCGTGAAGAGGGAAATCGAAGGCAAGAAAAGCCATCCACTCCTAAAGACAAGGAGGAAAAAAGACGTGAGTACAAGAAATGGAGTAAGAGAAAGCACAATGACAACTTGTTATACACTAATCGGTCCAAGCTAGAGAAAACATCCAACTACGTTGGATCTAGGACTGTGACACCCCTCGATTCCAGCCTGTCAGACGTACTAAACTCCATGAAGAACTGCGCATACCATAAGGAGGGTGGACACGATACCAACGACTGTAAAAGTCCGAGGTATGAAGTTGAGTACTGGATTTGCAAAGACAAACTGAAGGAATTACTAAACTTCGAAAAGCGGCCAGAACGAACCGGGGACAGGGAGGAGTCAATTAAGGAGATAGAAAATGACACCTAGGGATAATCTATGTTTTTCATGGGGTCAAACCAAATGAAGACCAATCGTACAGGTCTCGTAAGCGAACCTTACTGGATATGCAGATACAACCCACGGACGAGGACAGATGCATCTGCCACTCAAGGATTCAAAGCCTGATTCCCACCTTGACATTTACAGACAGAGACCTCGAAAGAGTCCAATCGCCATACAACAACGCCCTAGTCATCTCGGTCTCCATAGCAAAGTGGGAGGTAAAGAGAGCTTTGGTGGATACAGGAAGCTCGTTCAATGTCATATTCTATAGTGCGTACCGCAGCATGGATTTCAAGAAAGAGAACCTGACACCCTCGGATCACTCGCTGATTGGATTCAGTGGGGAGAAATGTTTTCCTCTTGGAAAATGATAAGGTTAGCAATAGTGGCAGGGGAGCCACAGTTAAGAAAGGTCATGTTTCTGGACTTCATGGTAGTAAATGCGCCATCAACCTATAACCTTATCTTGGGAAGACCATGACTCCACCAGATGAAAGCAGTAGTCTCCACCCTTCACCACTGTGTTAAGTGTATCGCTAACCACTCTGAAGGGACAATACATGGAGACTAACCTGTGACACAAGTCTACCATTACGCCGCACTGAAATGGATAGAATGCTCTCGGATCCACTACATCCTGCAGAGCAGCTTGAAGCAGTGCTAGGCAAAATGACGGCAGACACATTTAAGCGACATAGGAGCAATAAGATCCTCCGCCCAGCGAAATGGAGAGGGGGCAAGAGGGAATACATCCCCTCAACGTTCTATCGGTACAGAGATTGACCCCTCGACAAGGTTTACTCTTCAATAACCTCTCAAGCACCTCGACAGTCCGCTGAATGATTCACAAGAACAACCCGAATTCACTTCAAGGCCAAGATCAATTTCTCCCCGTCAACAGTTAGTATACTTTCAGTCATTTGTTTCCCTTTTCATAGTCAATGTAGAGTTTTAGTTTTCAAAGACTAATGTGATTTGCAATCATTTAAGAAATAAAGGAAGAATTACGAAAACAAACTCTATTGATTATTGGAAAGATGTAACCACAAGCGCCTTGAGGCGGATACAAAAGACTTCATACTACAAACATCTGAATATAGTGCGACATGAAGTAAATGACCTGCTTAAACAATCTAACTACTAAAGGCATCCGAAGAAGATTTCACTCCTCAACTTCTCCGCAAAGACTGGATTGAGCAAAATCAGGATGAAAACATCATGTTCAAACGCCTCCATAGACATACCCCTCAAATATGGTCTGAAGTGGTACGAAATCGGTAACAAGGGGCATCGACAAAAATTCGAAGCCCAACTCGCACACTCTGTGAACTTGGGACAAGTATCAGGTGAACTCGGATTGCATATACCTTCTCGCGTAAGGAAAGTAGGAATATTTGGGAATCAATGGCCCACTTTGACAGGCCATGTCCAACTCCACCTCAACCCAGATGCCGACTTTCAGTGCAAGGCGAAGCGATGGAACTAATCGAGAAGTGGTGGGGGCGGGCTATTGGATGATGGTTGCTGGTGCTATCTCTGAAATTAAACATTCAGGAACAACGAAAAGGCACCAGCAGATTAACGACATACTCTTCCCTTAAGAGAGAATTCATACTATTTTTTTCACGATATGAGAAGAAATTACAAGACCTCAGCAGATCAACTACGTGCCCATCCAGAACAGGTGACCACGCATAACAGCAACTATTGTCGTGCCTGATCAGTGTAAATGTCAGAACATTCGAGGACTCTAGAGATTTCCTTTCATCCTTTGAAAAACCCAAAGCATTTTCTTCAAACAAGAACATTCAGGAGATAAGCTCTGTGAAAGATAGTGCCTACAACAATTGGAAGACACCACTATTTAGGCGTAATGGTTTACCAAACAGACCTCCTACATTAATTGTTAAGCATAGAATATCATGTGGGAAATGAAGAAACGACGGTTCCCAAGGAAAGTGTGCAGACCACGTTCACTCAATTAATGGCATTGCACACAACCCCATCAATTCAAGGGGAGTAACCTCCCGCAGCATACGCCGTACACGTGTCACCGTGCGATCTATGCCGTACTCGTAGCGCAACCATACATGAAACGCTAACTCTTCCTTTGTGGGCCCAAAGGCTCGATCCACTCAGCCCACCATTCAAATAATATTTTGCTACATGCTTGGCACGAGCGCAAATCCAAATCAGCCTTGACGCACAGACCGTACCTACAAATCGTTGTTTGTTTTAAGGTAATGTTGTCCACACAGTGCGTGACACTAGTGGACATGGGTTCTCATGCCCTCAAACGGGTGGAACCCCTTTCCAACCGGGCAAGCTTAGTCAGCTTAAGCTGATGACGACGATTTTTGGTATCTCCCAACACCTAATTCGCTCATTGCGAATCTCGATGGTCTAGAAAGTGGGAGTCTAGTCAGCGTTATCACGCCTGGTGACAACGACTTGGCATAGGTCATTGCCCTCTTTGCGGTTAATGATCGCCGAACCCAATCAGGTAAGCCTAGCTAGTGACGACTGACAACGAAAGCTTCTAATCAAAGCCCAGACCTGTAGCCCCCACTGCGCGGGTGTAGATGGTTTGGAAGGTGGGAGCCTAGCTAGTTCCGAACTGATTTCAACGGCTTGCCACGGGACCCCGCTTTTTAACATGGCCGCCAAATTACCAACCCTGGACTTGTAGCCCCCACTACGCGGATGTAGATAGTTTAGAAGATGGGAGCCTAGTCAGTCCCGAACTGATTCTGACGGCTCGCCATGAGACCACGGCTTTTAAGTGTGACTGCCGAATCACCAAACCTAGACTTGTACCCCCCATTGCGGGGGGGGGGGGGGGGTAGTTGTCTAGAAGGTGGGAGCCTAGTCAGTCGCGAACTGATTCCGATGGCTTGCCACATGACCACTGCTTTTCGCGTGACCACTGAAAAATCCCAAATTTGTAGTTTGATGCGCACAGGTGTAGATGATTTGGAAGGTGAGAGCCTACTCAGTCACGAACTGATCTCGACGGCTTGTCATGGTGACAAAATAGGTACAAAAGTACAGAGTTCACTCCTTATCAGGATAAGGTATAGAAGAGCTAAGCTTAACGAAAAAAGGTGCAGGAGCAGCTTAGCACGCACTATGGCCCAAATATCAGTGTGAGACCCTAGAGTGGGCGAACCTGAGGGTGAGGGTTGGAGCCCAATAGGCCCAACAGAGGTTGGATGAACTACAAAGGGGGACATAGTCCCACATCGCCTGGGTGAGGGAGGGGGATGTACTACTTATGTGCGAGGTTGGATCCCCATAGTAACAACGCGTTTTAAAACCGTGCGGGCCGGTTGGGCCCAGAGCGGACAATATTGTTACTGTGCGGATCGGGTCGTTATAGAATGGTATCAGAGCCTGACCCAGCTGGAAGTGTGCCGACGTGGACGTTGGGCCAGAGTGCCAACGTGGACATTGGGCCCTAAGGGGGGTGAACTATGAGACCCTGGAGTGGGCGGACCTGAG
This sequence comes from Berberis vulgaris, assembly GCA_963556465.1. Taxonomy (NCBI): domain Eukaryota; kingdom Viridiplantae; phylum Streptophyta; class Magnoliopsida; order Ranunculales; family Berberidaceae; genus Berberis; species Berberis vulgaris. Next base: position 16,716,118 of record OY747124.1, read on the forward strand.
GGTGAGGGTTGGAGCCCAATAGGCCCAACAAGCCTGAGAGAGGTTGGATGAGCTACAAAGGGGGACATAGTCCCACATCGCCTGAGTGCGGGAGGGGGATGTGCTACTTATGTGCGAGGTTGGATCCCCATAGTAACAACGCTTTTTAAAGCAGTGCGGGCCGGTTGGGCCAAGAGCGAACAATATTGTTACTGTGCGGATCAGGTCGTTACAATCAGGATCTGAACTGTCCTCTTCGTCCGACGACGCAAAGGCTACGTACAGGTCTACATACGACATCTTCTTGTAGCGGTCGAGATCCCACTCCGAATGTTCCTTCTTCTTTAGCGCCAACAGCTCCGGCCTACCATGTACAATCCAACGAAACTTGCATCTGCCTTGTTTCTGCAGAAGCTCTTCCTCCCTCGCCTTCGAGTCAGCAAGTTCACGCTCCAACAGCTTCAACTTGCCAGTCAGCGTGTTAACCTGAGACTGCTCCGTGGCTAGGCTGCTTTTCACAGCACTGAGCTCATGCCACTCCAGTTCGAGCTGGTCTTCGGCCTTCCTTGCCTCTCGAGTATTGAACTCCATCTCGGATTCAAGTTGCTGCTTTTGAGCAGCCCATTCGACCTCATTCAAAGCATTTTCTTAAGCAAGATAGCGCAGTTCAGAACGGCTCCGCGTTTCGGCAGACCTGGTTTAATTCTTGTTTGAGTTTGTTTCTCTCGGACACCTCCTCTGCTAGATCACGCTCAAGGGCCTCCAAACGAGCCCTCTGAGTCTCGGCAACCACAAATGATTGCTCCAGCCTCTTCTCCTCAGTTTGCTTCTCCAGCCGCTCAATTTCATAGACTGCATTAGAATACAGCGCTTGCATGTGGGAGAAGACACGCTCCATGGTGTATACCCTCTCACGAGCCACCTCGACTTTTGTCCCAATAATGGCCACTTGGCTCAAGTGAAACATACCCAACATAAGGTACTTTAAACCCTTATCCATACACCATTCTAGCGTATACTCTTTGGGATTCGGAACTCAATCCATTAGCTAGTTGTGATGCCTGCTTATATGGTTCCTCAAAGTGTACTCCAAGTCAACTTCTTGGTGCCAAACCTGAGAATCATCCTCACCATGTTTGTTGTAAACAAACTTATCCGCGCATCCGGATGAAGCCTTCCGAGATTAGAAATCACGCCGGCACCACCCTTCGCAGTTGCCACTGTTTCCAGGCTCTCCTCCCCGACCTTTCTCCTGTCACGAACAACCTACCCTTTAGTGTGAGACAGCTCAACAGGGTTCGAAGGAAGAGGAGGAAGCGACGTATCCAAATAACCCTCCAACACTTCAAGTTGTGGCCTAGAACGAGACGACGAACAATGCAGACTACAAGAAACTCGGCCTGTGCCTTGGCCACTTTTAGACGGCGCGCCAATGGGACAATTAGATTCTACAACCTCAGGCGAACCTTCACTGAAGCCTTCTACAGGGACAATCCCGCGTGAATCAACACCGGCAGAAGCCGCCACTGCAACCCACACTAGACGCTCATTCAAAGCTTTGGCTTGTGCATCACTGAGATTCGACCTGTCTTCAACCCCTGGAAACGACAAGTAATCCTTCTCCCAGCTGAACACATCAGTCTCTGCCCTGACAGATCGATCAGACTCATACACTTCCCCATGGAGCGGGTCATGCTGAAGGCAACCCAGATCGTACACGGGACCGCTTTGAACTCACAAAAGAGGCAAGCGTTTCAGACGGCTCTTCAGCGTCAGATAGAACGAGAACTTTGGCCCCAGCGGTTTTCATCTTCCTAGAAGGGGCCCTATCCTCCGACTTGACTTGCGACGCTCGTTAAACAGTGGGACCACGTGCCAGTTGTTCCACAACCTACTACGAATGAAGTTGGAGACACTTATGACATCCACTACATTCTTCGTCAGCAAGCCGCGGAACGTCTTCATAGTGTTTTGCTCCTCTAGGGTAAGGGGAGGGGTGAAAAACATTCCTGCAAAGAAACGCAAGCAATGATCAGCTAGTTTGCAATTAGGCATATCAAAGTCAAGAGAAAAAAGATATTTAAGTAAAATAAGTCATTAAAATTTTTTTCTTCTTCTAAATAGGGCCCCATTTTTAGAGTTCGCCCAGGGCCCCCGTAGACTTAAGATCGCCACTGTCTACACATCGACTACATCAAGAATCAAGTCTAAAATAGTTAATACTACAAATAAATGATCATCAACAACCTAAAAAATCAACAATCAAGTTGGACTTGATTATAATAATAAAATTATTATTAATAAATCATAAATAAATAAGTTCAGGACAGGATGGGCGGGATTGAAAATCATCATCCTGATCCCATCCCATTATAGATTGGGACATGATGAAAACTGGATGGGTTTGATCAATTCCAAAAGAACTAAAAAAATCGGAACGAGACATCCCAATCCCAGAAGAACCCTACATAGAAAAAAAAAAGCTCTTCACTCTATAATGCCATAACAACTACACTTGAGGGTTTCTATACAGTAAAAAAAACCACCAAAAAATTAAAACTAAATATAGACATCCCAATCTCACTCAGACCCATACACATCAACGATGGCAGACCTAGGATTTTAGTCAACGAGGGGCGAAATGGTAAGAGTATTGTTGGTCGATAATAGGAGTTACTAGTGGTGATGCTAGAATTTTTTTTACTCCGGACTGGTAATTTACTAACATCTACAAGTGAACACTAAAATCTAAAATATAATTCTAATTGTATTCTTCTTGAACTTAATATAGTATTGTGTATTTATTTGTACAACTATAAAAAGTACATTCTATACATCAAGTATAATATTTTAAGCTAAATTGTGATCGTGTCATCGATAATTTAACAAAGGTAAACAAGCATATTATCTAGAATACATGACTAAAACTGCAAAATAATTAAGATAAGTATGTAAGTTTAATATGAAAAAATGTAAATGTGAGAACGTAATAAAATCATAATTACAAGTTTTTAGAATTTATTTATTTATTTAATTTTTTGGGGGAGGGGAGGGTTTACAAGCCAATCAAAACTAAATTTTATGAGTTGAATAATGATATATATTTTCATTGATTTTATAGTTTGTTATCTTTGATGTATTCATATAATTGCATAAAAACATCTTATGAAAACAAAATTCAAGAATGGTAAATTCTTACGTTCTAAGGGAATCAAACTTGGATCATTTGTAATGAAGTTTTACTAGCCTAAAAAATATATTATTCTCAATGATAAACTCTATGTCCCTTTCAAAAACTTTAAAACATATTTCAAAATTAAAATTGTGAGGATAGGATAAACATGTAATTTTAAAGGTTATTTTTTATTTGGCTCTCATTTGTTTATATTTATTCCTGTTGAACTCTCATTTGTTTTTGTATTATAGTCTAACACTAATTTTTTTTTACCATTTGTTCAACTATATTGACTAACAAATTCCATTCAATTATTTTAAAATGACAAATTTACCCTTAGTTAATTTTCCAAACCGAACAATTTTTTTTCTTTTAAAAACTCCCCAAACCCACCACCCTCAGAAACCCTCATTCTCTTCTCACATTCTCACAAACCCTCCCACCATATCTGTAATCACTTTCCTCATCACATTTTCTTCTCTTTCATCCCCCTCACAAATCCTATCACTTTTTTGTTGAAATGATGAGAAATGGAATTAGACCACACGTTTCTGCTCTCTCCATTATTTTTCGCGCATGTACAAAGTTGGGGTGTCTGGTAGGGATGGCAACGGGGTGGATTGGGGCGGATTTGAGCAAATCCATCCCCGATCCGTCAGTAATAACCGATCCCCAATCCGCCCCGTCAATCCGTTTAAAATTTTAATCTAAATCCATAACCGCCCCGTGCGGATGGGCAGATATCCGCCCCGCCAATCCGCACAATATTATAACAAAAAATTAAAAAATTCTCTAAATTATAACAAAATTATTACAAAATCTCTGAATTCGTACAAAAAAAAAATACAAAAAATTCTGAATTAAAATTTACAAAGAATTCATACAAAAAAAAATTTAAAAATACAAAAAAAAATCAATCTCTGAATTCAGATCAGATCTGTTATGATCCGAGATCAGATCTGTTGAGATCCGAGATCAGATCCCAGATCAGATCAGATCAGATCCCAGATCAGATCCGAGATCAGATCAGATCCCAAATCAGACCACATCAGATCAGATCCGATATCTCATCTCATCAGATCAGAGAGATCAGATCTGATCTAAGATCAAATTTGATCAGATCTAAGATCTGGATCTAAGATCAAAGATCTGGATCTAAGATCAAAGATCAGATCGTAGATCTGGATCTAAGATCAGAGAAGGAGAAGGGGCGACGACGCCTTCGCTGTGAGCCTGTGAGAGATATCAGAGAAGAAGAGGCGGACGAGCTTCGCCTTGAGCCTTCGATGTGGGAGAGAAGAAGAGGCGAACGATCTCCGCCTTCGCTGTGAGAGAGAAGAAGAGGCGGACGGCCTCCGCCTTCCCTGTGGTCCTCCGCCTTCGCTCTGTGTGTGTGTGAGAGGCAGAGAGGGAGAGGCCTTCGGTTCTTCGGCGGCTTCGCAGCCTTCGCCCTCGAATCGCTCCCTTGTGTGTGTTCGAGGCAGAGAGGGAGAGGTTGAGGCTCAGAAGCGGGCGTGTGTGTGAGGGAGGGAATGAGGGAAAGGGTTAAGGGTTTAATCCCTTTATAAAGGGGTATTATTGTAATGTTACCTAATAAACAGATAAACAGATATCCGCGGGGCGGATACGGCCAAATCCGTATCCGCCCCGAATATTTAACGGATGTTTTTTGGATATCCGTATCCGCCCCAAAATTCGTTTAGGCATATTCAAAACCGCCCCAAACGGATTGGGTGGGGCGGATATCCGTGAAAATCCGCCCCACTGCCATCCCTAGTGTCTGGAGTTTAGAATTCAGGTACATTGTTATGTAATTAAAATGGGTTTTGATTCTTTCTTGTTTTTGAATAATACAATATTTATTTTTATGCAAAATGTGGGGATTTAGGCTCTTCAATGCTGATTTTTTAGATGATGACTAAGACAAATTTGGTGTCTTGGAATACAATAATTACGGGTTGTGTTCATAATCTTGATAACCATGAATCTTGGAGAGCCTTTCGAGCCCTGATGAATGAAGATTTGAAGTGTGATGAATTCACATTGGCTAGTGTTCTTCAAGCAATAACTGATTTAGGAGCTTTGGGTTATGGCCGAGAGAGGTTCATGAGTATATAATAAGAGCTGGGTACGGATCAAACTTGCACGTGACCAGCTTGCAACTTGATATGTACATTGAAATCATGGAGGATAACATCCTGTATCCCATGTGTTTTGTTGGGGAGAGAGAATAAAAAAAATAGTTTTTCTTAAGTGCACTGGTAACTTGCCTGGTGCTACCAGACATCATAGGATTGCATCGAGATAAGTGATACATTTATCTCAATACATTTATCTCGATGCAATCCTATGGTGCCTGGTAGCTCTAAGCAAGTTACCAGGTACTTTACCAGTGCACTGTAGTATTACTAAAAAAAAAGTGAGAAAGAAAGAGATAAAAAAAATAGAGGATGGATTTTGTTGAGAGAGGTTCTTCTGGTGGAAGAGAAAGAAATATAAAAAGAGAAAGAAATGTTGGGTTGTTGGGAGAGAGATATAGAGATTAAAAATTGAGACTGGATGAGATTGTTGGAATAAAAAAGAAAAAAAGTTTGGAGTATCATATAAGGGGTAAATTTGTATTGTTGTTAGTTAAATGATTGAATAAATTGTCATGGGTGTTAGATCGGAATACAAAATTAAATGGGGGTTGATGATACATAAAATCGGTTAAACCTCAAAGCTACATGCGTGTCATGATGATCTCGAGGAAATACGAGCCTCAGCATCAGCCCAACACTGAACCGGCCAAAGCGGTTTTAAGCACGTTCAATTCAGTTCGCTAGACAGACCCAAACTCTCACAGTGCTAGCCCCACACGTCTCGCAACTATCCTCAATATTTATAAGTCATACTAAAGCAAATATCTCGAGGATCAGCTTCGTACGGGCAACTACAGTTGCTCTCTGCCTCCAACCAAGAAGCATATATCAAAGTACACTCCACACATGGAAACTCCCTTTTACGGACTACTCTCGTTTTAAGAACTATCTCCCGTATCTAGGAGCACGGGGCTAATAGGGAACTTCCCTACTACAACACGACTCCTAATTAGAGAATGATCTCCACGAAGATCTCATTCCTAAACTACTCCTACGATGGCCTGGTAGAACCAGTACTCCTTGTATTATAAATGAAACATGAGGTTGGTACGATACAAATTCCCTGTTATAGCATTAAACCTTCCTCGGATCTCTGTTTGACTTTAGCATCAGAGTGTTATCGGCCACCACAACGGTGGTTCGTGGCTCACGTGCGTTATTTGTGTGGGTCAGTAGGAACCGGGTCAAAGCAGGGAGCGAAAAACGATTACATCAGTTTGGCTCCATCCGTGGGGACGACAAAGTTTTCAACTTTTTATTAGCAACGTCTCCTTTTAAAAACCCCGAGATATGGTGGCAATTAGGTCACACAACAATGGTGAACTAGGGGACACGTCAAGCGCTAAGGATGTCCCTACTCCACCCCTTCCAGCAGCTCCTGTCATGCACGGACAACTGACTCGCTCTCCCGGAGCAGCGGCTACACCAACAAGCCCCGAGGAGCCATCGACCAACATAATATATGTGTTTCACAGAGTACATTCCGAGTCCGAATTATTCAATAGGTCTAGAAAAAGGGTTCTACGAGATATGAAGGTCCAAGCGATACGTGGCGAATAGCCGATACAACATAGTTGGGAAAAATACATATGACTACAATAGCAGGAGAGCAGCCAGCTCAGAAAACCATGTTTCAAGAATTTATAGTGATCAATGCGCCTTCGGTGTACAACGCGGTCCTAGGAAGACCCTGGATACCCCAGATGGAAGTAGCGGTCTCCAACCTGCACCAATGCGTCAAGTACCAAACAAGCCGAGCGATTGGTACATTGAGAGGTGACCAGGTAGTTGCCAGAGAGTGCTAGTACATGACGATCCTACCACCCTACGGCGGCTTGTCCAGCAGCTAAGATGACTCTCTGCTTTGCCCAAAGTGCAAGAGGGAAATAGCTGACTCCAGATAACGAGGCACCTGTAAGCCCTCGGGGCAGGCCCAATTCCAGACAACTAGAGTAACCAGGACATGTTCGTCTAGACCATGCGAGACATGGTGGGGATTGATCCGTCAATAATAACCCATCGTCTCAAGGTGGACCCCTCGAAGAAAACTGTTAAGCAGAAGAAAAGATCTGTGGCGCTCGAAAGGAATGCGATCATAAACGAGGAGGTACAACGTTTACTCAACGCGAGCATGATCAAGGAAGCATGATATCTCGACTGGCAAACACCGTTCTCATAAGAAAAAAAATGAAAAATGGAGAGTGGGTGTAGATTACACTGACCTAAACATAGTCTACCTAAAGGACAACTTCCTGCTCCCCAGCATCAATCAGATCGTGGATGCCACTTCAGGGCACAACCTACTCAGCTTCATGAACGCCTATTCAGGATATAATCAAATATTGATGCACCCCCCAAATCAAGAGAAAACCTCTTTCGTGACAGAAAAATGGAGGTATACAGCTATAAGGTGATGCCATTCGGCTTAAGAATGCAGACGCTACATACCAGCGACTGGTTAACCGGATGTTCAAAGAACAAATCGGCACGAACATAAAAGTCTATATAGACGACATGCTGGTCAAGAGCCTCCATAGCCCTGACCATGTGCACGACCTCGCTGAAGCGTTCGACTAACTGAGGAAATACTAGATGAAGCTCAACCCACAAAAATGAACGTTCAAAGTCGAGTCTGACAAATTCCTGAACTATATAGCAAACAAAAGGGGAATTGAGGCCGACCCAAAACAGATTCAGACCCTTCTCGACATGAAAGTCCCAGCCAACATCAGAGATGTTCAGAGCCTGACTGGAAGAGTAACATCACTCAACAGATTCATATTAAAATCCTCCGACAAATGCCTTCCTTTCTTTAAGATGCTAAGGGGGAGCAAAGGGTTCTCATGGAACGAAGAATGCGAACAAGCATTTCAAAGTCTGAAAGCATATATGGGGAGTCCAGAGCTACTCTCGAAGCCAGTGATAGGAGAAACACTTTACCTATACTTGTCTGTTTCCAAACACCCTGTCAGTTCAGCCCTCGTATGAAATGACCGAGAAACCCATAGATCTTATAATTTACTGTAGTTAGATGGAAGAGGAATAACTAAATTAGGTGCGGATTGGCGTAGTTAGATGGAAGAGGAATGAAGTATAATTTACTGTAGTTTGTAGTTAGATGGAAGAGGAATAACTAAATCCAGTAACTGAATCGCAAACCGTAAACGGATTGGCGGGGCGGGGCAGATATCCGCCAATCCGCATGGGGCGGTTACGGTTTTTAATTTAAATTGTAAACGGATTGGTGGGGTGGATTTTGGAATCCGTTATTCCTGACGGATCGGGGATGGATTTGCTCAAATCCGCCCCGTTGCTATCCCTAAATACATCTGCGCCACGAAAACACAACCAAATTGGATGACTCCGATACTGGAATATATAGCAACCGATGCCCTACTAGCCGAGATGGTTGAAGCAAGAAAACTTAAAAACAGAGAAACAAGGTACACTCTCCTAAATGACAAGTTATTCAGGAGATCAGTGGAAGGGCCCTGCTCCGATGTCTGTCGCCTTCAGAGGCGGGCCAAGTCTTCGAAAAAATCCATAGCGGTATATGCGGGAATCACCCAGGCGGGAGAACATTCGCCCATAAAGCTCTGACTCTAGAGTACTATTGGTGTCACGCCCCGATTTTCGAGAAAAACGAAATCCTAAAATCCACGTAAGATTATCCGTTTCCCCAAAACTCGGGACGTGAAATTCAATAACGACAGAAACATTTAGCAGCAAAGACAAAAATGTAGTTTAGAAAAATAGAACAAACTGAAACTTTTAATAAAACTCTAACCAGGAAAAACTGACGTCGCTAGCCCGACTAGCGGAACTCCCGTAACGCTGCTCAAAAGTCTCTGAACCTGAAAAGCTAATCGGCTACATTCCCAAAGGAATGTACCCAAGAAGCAAAAGCTCACTTGGGTCAGCAATAAAGCTGGTGTGAGAAATCTTCATCCCAAAAATAAATAAAATCGCACGTGATAAACATCAAGCGAAACACAAACACAAACCATCACACCAATAGGTAGTTCCTCAACGAGGCAAAGGTGTGATGCAAGAAAACACAGTCCAAAGAATTTAGTTCCTCAACGAGGCAATCATATCATCATCGTAATATGTAAATATGCATTTACCTGTACTTACCCTATAGGAGTTGACTATGGCAAGTCGGACCTGCAGAAATATTAGTGGACTTGCCATCCTGCATAAAAAGAATTAAAAACAATGCAACGTCATTTATTCTTTTTATTTGAATTAGGTTCATCTTTTTAACGGATTGATCACTTAGACGATACCACATTCGCACCACCTCCGTGCCGAACATACATGCCCGTATGCCTCTCTCATATAAAGGAGGACTACTCCGTCATCCATGCCTAAGTGGGGACATCACATACAGGCATGCATCGCGGATACCCCTAACTATATGAGTACCAAAAGCCACCTTTGGGCTATCAATGCGCATAACTCACGTCACATTTTTTACGGATAAATATCAAAGCCTATTTTAGGCATACAAACTCACCACATTTCCGCAAGACTAACCCGAAGGTTATTTTAGTTTCTCTAGTAAGAAATGGGTGCCCCAACTCCGCAAGACGACCCGCAGGTCATTTAGTTTCTCTAGTAAGAGAGGGGAAATAATAAACCAAAGAGATGTGGTAGTTCTAAGTGATACAAGTCCAAGTGGTTTATATTTTCAGAAATCAAGGATTACCAATATCATTTATTTTTTTGATAATTCAATATTCCTCCACAATGACTTTTTGTCATACATAAATTGATTCACAATCTATTCACCCACATTTTTGGGGAAAAACATAGCATATACATCAATCATGTTTTATAACAACATGGCAATCAAGCCACTCCTTGATTCAAATATCCAATATTTTCACAATGCATAAACACTTCAATATGCATACAAATCTCCAAATTTATCACAATGCATTAATATTCATCAACCATTCAAACACCAACCAATCAAGGTCACACCCAATCAATAAAATGGTAAACATGGGTGACCCCAAACGTGAACAAAATAAACAAATAAAGCAAACTCGTTCTCACAGACAAAACCCATTCTATTTTGTAAATTGGGAATATTCTATTTTCAAGAACAACATGAACCAGGCACTTAATCAACCAATCAAACAATCCAACAACAGATTTTCTAAAAAGGTACTATTTAATATATACTCTACTCATCGAAGGACAACAAGTGGAACAAGAAACAAGTAACACAGCATAGGCAAACTGATAGAAAAGAAGGACTCAAAGTAGAAGAGAAAGAAATGAAGAAACTCACTTGATTTTGCAAATCGCAAAGGATTTCGCAGCCAATGCTATCGTCCCATCAAAAGCATCACAACTCAACCCAACCTTAACAATCTCCGCGTGCACTTGGCGACCGAACCCCACACCCAAACACGGAATCACAGTCGCATAAGTGAACCCATCAGGCCGAGTTGAGCTACAACGCATTTTCACAAAATAGGTAATGACATCTTCCCTTCTCCCCTTAGTATTTTATAATTTATCTCCAAGGGGAAGCCCAAGATAAGTGCAGAAAAGAACTCAATCCAATCTGCTGTCCAAGTGTTTATTTGAGGTGTGCTTCCAATAGTATTTTCAACATCAAAGCCAAACCCTTGGGCTTAGGCAGATCAGGCCCACAACCATGTGTCCCCATCCACCAATACCACTACCACCATTGCTGGTATTCTTTCAAGAAACCAGCACTACCCTTTTCCACTTAAACCCCCACCGTCACTCATCATGAACATAATATGGAAATTTGGATTAGAGTATTCCATTTTAATTAGTATTAGGGAGTACATGTGTTGGTATCAAAAGTAAGAATACTGCAATAGGTTCCAAACCCATTTTTGAAATCCATTTCAACACTACAGAACCGAAGCATTCGCCAAGCATCAATTTCGACTTAATATTATTGTGTTTTAACTAACCCAATCAACTCAACTACTAATTCAATCAAAGCAGCATAACATTAATCCAATTAATAGTGCTCAGTGCAGAAACACTAGAATTAAACAAAACATTGCTTAAACAATATCAAGAAAGGTTGAACTCACAGTAAAAAAAGAAAGAAAAGAAGAAAACTCACAGTAAAAGAAAAAGAATGAAGAAAACTCACAAGTTAGTAGCACAGTCTCCAGCAACCAATTTACGATTCGTTCCCTTGATAAGGTTGTCATGAAAGAAAGCATTCTGACTCCAACAGAGTTCATAGTACTTGGTCAGTGTTTTGTCAGGGAGCTCAAGGTCTACGATTAAACCATTCACTATGACTGTGAAATTCTTTAGATCTTTTACGTGGTTAAGCTCAAAACTGAATTCTGAAGTTCTGAGACTTTCCATAACTTCTGAACCATCTTCACTGTCACTTCTAGACTTTCCTCCTTCAAGAACCAAGCCCAATTCCATCATAATATCAAAATATAAAGGCACCATGTCAACTAATTACCTTCGAACATCTGCTGGATCTTCAAATAAAAGCATGCTAAAGCTACAGTAGTCAACCCATAAATCAACGCAATATGTAGCTGATTGGACTGCACGTTCATAAATTTCAACCACCTTATCCACAGAGCATAACCGTGCTTTATGACCAGCGTACTTCCTCCAGTAACCATAGCATAAGGGATATTCTGCCAAGAAAGAATCATAAGCTAGAAAGACTCCTCTGCTTCAACAGGTGATGTCTTCTCAATTCCTGCATTTGTTCTTCTAGTTCTTCTATGTAAGGAGCCTTATGATAAAATAGAAACAAAGTCACGAAGCTCTTGTAAAGCTTGGCTAGCAACCTCAGCCTATTGCGAAATAGACATCACCTCTGCACTCCGCGTCACTCCAATCCTTGCAGAGCAATACGAATCCAAGATCGCAGGACCGTGAATGGGAAGCAAATAGCAAAGAATGAAAGTATCTACTATCTCGTGGGCCACATCTGCATCGAAGTCTTTCCTTCAAAGAATGCACATCCATTTCTAAAGCCCGGTAACTCAATTGAAGGATCCAACTTGAATCTCGATCACCATTTGGATTTGACTCTTGCTCTTCACCCTTGTGTTAGACATCGGAACCACTTGTTCTCCTGCAGCTAGCATGATCACGTGCTGCTCAGTTTCTTGATGAGATCCATCCTCTTTCAATCGTTTGCACAGATTATTGATCGTTCGCGATATATTACCGCCTTTACAAGATTCTGAAAATGGCGTAAATCTACCTCGAGAAATTGTGAAAATCAATCAAGGGTTTCTAAAGATCAGTCCATTGCAAATTTCTTCGATTGCAAACCGTAAGAATCGCAAACCCTGGCGTAGTCTGCAAAACCTCATCTCCTTGAGGTTTTCCCAAAAGCACCCCTCATACCAGTCTGGAGTCTATCAGCTCCAGCACATGAAAGCATCTCCTTCCACTGATTGACAGACACCACAAAGACTCCATCGCACATACAACCAACAGGATCACCACCACCATTCCCAGCGCCGCCAGAGGAGAAGAAATCGCGAAGAAGGGAAGGAGAAAGAAGAAACGAGAGAAAGGGAAAAGGAGGAAGGGAAAATAGGGTTTTGTTTGTTTGTATATATTTTTATATGGTGGGTGGCTATTCGCCCCCACTAAAATTCTGAGAGCACCCACCCTTTAACTCTCCAAATAAAACCCTAATTTCGAAATTCACAATCAATTTAATGTAACCCTATTTTATTTAATTAAAAATAAAATAAATTAGTTTTATGAAATTCAGGGGTGTTACATTATACACACGTTAAATGGAATCTCGTCCCGAGATTCGAAAGGTAAGAAAGTTAACTGAATTTCGAAAACTACTAGTTGTCAAACAAAAGAAGATTTTGAAACACAATTTCAATTGAATTTTAGAAATATACATTATTTATTGTTATTGGAAAAGTAGGGGTGTTACATTATATACAACTCAAAAGGAATCTCGTCCCGAGATTCACGGAAAGTGTTAAGTGAACACTACGGAAATCAAAACCCAAAAAAAATAATAATAATAATACGAAATAATGTCGAGCAAATATCGAAATTATAAATAAGATTATTCGCGCACACACAAGTCAATGAAGCCTCATCATGAGGTTCAAGAAGAAAATAAAACAAAACTAAAGTTTCCAAGGTTCGCCCTTGTCACTTCATCTTAAGACTTCTAAACTCCTACACACCCATATCCACATTCCGAGGATCACCTAGACTCTACCCCAGCCTAGGCTAACCAAATGCTCTGATACCAAACTGTCACGCCCCGATTTTCGAGAAAAACGAAATCCTAAAATCCACGTAGGATTATCCGTTTCCCCAAAACTCGGGACGTGAAATTCAATAACGACAGAAACATTTAGCAGCAAAGACAAAATGTAGTTTAGAAAAATAGAACAAACTGAAACTTTTAATAAAACTCTAACCAGGAAAAACTGACGTCGCTAGCCCGACTAGCGGAACTCCCGTAACGCTGCTCAAAAGTCTCTGAACCTGAAAAGCTAATCGGCTACATTCCCAAAGGAATGTACCCAAGAAGCAAAAGCTCACTTGGGTCAGCAATAAAGCTGGTGTGAGAAATCTTCATCCCAAAAATAAATAAAATCGCACGTGATAAACATCAAGCGAAACACAAACACAAACCATCACACCAATAGGTAGTTCCTCAACGAGGCAAAGGTGTGATGCAAGAAAACACAGTCCAAAGAATTTAGTTCCTCAACGAGGCAATCATATCATCATCGTAATATGTAAATATGCATTTACCTGTACTTACCCTATAGGAGTTGACTATGGCAAGTCGGACCTGCAGAAATATTAGTGGACTTGCCATCCTGCATAAAAAGAATTAAAAACAATGCAACGTCATTTATTCTTTTTATTTGAATTAGGTTCATCTTTTTAACGGATTGATCACTTAGACGATACCACATTCGCACCACCTCCGTGCCGAACATACATGCCCGTATGCCTCTCTCATATAAAGGAGGACTACTCCGTCATCCATGCCTAAGTGGGGACATCACATACAGGCATGCATCGCGGATACCCCTAACTATATGAGTACCAAAAGCCACCTTTGGGCTATCAATGCGCATAACTCACGTCACATTTTTTACGGATAAATATCAAAGCCTATTTTAGGCATACAAACTCACCACATTTCCGCAAGACTAACCCGAAGGTTATTTTAGTTTCTCTAGTAAGAAATGGGTGCCCCAACTCCGCAAGACGACCCGCAGGTCATTTAGTTTCTCTAGTAAGAGAGGGGAAATAATAAACCAAAGAGATGTGGTAGTTCTAAGTGTTACAAGTCCAAGTGGTTTATATTTTCAGAAATCAAGGATTACCAATATCATTTATTTTTTTGATAATTCAATATTCCTCCACAATGACTTTTTGTCATACATAAATTGATTCACAATCTATTCACCCACATTTTTGGGGAAAAACATAGCATATACATCAATCATGCTTTATAACAACATGGCAATCAAGCCACTCCTTGATTCAAATATCCAATATTTTCACAATGCATAAACACTTCAATATGCATACAAATCTCCAAATTTATCACAATGCATTAATATTCATCAACCATTCAAACACCAACCAATCAAGGTCACACCCAATCAATAAAATGGTAAACATGGGTGACCCCAAACGTGAACAAAATAAACAAATAAAGCAAACTCGTTCTCACAGACAAAACCCATTCTATTTTGTAAATTGGGAATATTCTATTTTCAAGAACAACATGAACCAGGCACTTAATCAACCAATCAAACAATCCAACAACAGATTTTCTAAAAAGGTACTATTTAATATATACTCTACTCATCGAAGGACAACAAGTGGAACAAGAAACAAGTAACACAGCATAGGCAAACTGATAGAAAAGAAGGACTCAAAGTAGAAGAGAAAGAAATGAAGAAACTCACTTGATTTTGCAAATCGCAAAGGATTTCGCAGCCAACGCTATCGTCCCATCAAAAGCATCACAACTCAACCCAACCTTAACAATCTCCGCGTGCACTTGGCGACCGAACCCCACACCCAAACACGGAATCACAGTCGCATAAGTGAACCCATCAGGCCGAGTTGAGCTACAACGCATTTTCACAAAATAGGTAATGACATCTTCCCTTCTCCCCTTAGTATTTTATAATTTATCTCCAAGGGGAAGCCCAAGATAAGTGCAGAAAAGAACTCAATCCAATCTGATGTCCAAGTGTTTATTTGAGGTGTGCTTCCAATAGTATTTTCAACATCAAAGCCAAACCCTTGGGCTTAGGCAGATCAGGCCCACAACCATGTGTCCCCATCCACCAATACCACTACCACCATTGCTGGTATTCTTTCAAGAAACCAGCACTACCCTTTTCCACTTAAACCCCCACCGTCACTCATCATGAACATAATATGGAAATTTGGATTAGAGTATTCCATTTTAATTAGTATTAGGGAGTACATGTGTTGGTATCAAAAGTAAGAATACTGCAATAGGTTCCAAACCCATTTTTGAAATCCATTTCAACACTACAGAACCGAAGCATTCGCCAAGCATCAATTTCGACTTAATATTATTGTGTTTTAACTAACCCAATCAACTCAACTACTAATTCAATCAAAGCAGCATAACATTAATCCAATTAATAGTGCTCAGTGCAGAAACACTAGAATTAAACAAAACATTGCTTAAACAATATCAAGAAAGGTTGAACTCACAGTAAAAAAAGAAAGAAAAGAAGAAAACTCACAGTAAAAGAAAAAGAATGAAGAAAACTCACAAGTTAGTAGCACAGTCTCCAGCAACCAATTTACGATTCGTTCCCTTGATAAGGTTGTCATGAAAGAAAGCATTCTGACTCCAACAGAGTTCATAGTACTTGGTCAGTGTTTTGTCAGGGAGCTCAAGGTCTACGATTAAACCATTCACTATGACTGTGAAATTCTTTAGATCTTTTACGTGGTTAAGCTCAAAACTGAATTCTGAAGTTCTGAGACTTTCCATAACTTCTGAACCATCTTCACTGTCACTTCTAGACTTTCCTCCTTCAAGAACCAAGCCCAATTCCATCATAATATCAAAATATAAAGGCACCATGTCAACTAATTACCTTCGAACATCTGCTGGATCTTCAAATAAAAGCATGCTAAAGCTACAGTAGTCAACCCATAAATCAACGCAATATGTAGCTGATTGGACTGCACGTTCATAAATTTCAACCACCTTATCCACAGAGCATAACCGTGCTTTATGACCAGCGTACTTCCTCCAGTAACCATAGCATAAGGGATATTCTGCCAAGAAAGAATCATAAGCTAGAAAGACTCCTCTGCTTCAACAGGTGATGTCTTCTCAATTCCTGCATTTGTTCTTCTAGTTCTTCTATGTAAGGAGCCTTATGATAAAATAGAAACAAAGTCACGAAGCTCTTGTAAAGCTTGGCTAGCAACCTCAGCCTGTTGCGAAATAGACATCACCTCTGCACTCCGCGTCACTCCAATCCTTGCAGAGCAATACGAATCCAAGATCGCAGGACCGTGAATGGGAAGCAAATAGCAAAGAATGAAAGTATCTACTATCTCGTGGGCCACATCTGCATCGAAGTCTTTCCTTCAAAGAATGCACATCCATTTCTAAAGCCCGGTAACTCAATTGAAGGATCCAACTTGAATCTCGATCACCATTTGGATTTGACTCTTGCTCTTCACCCTTGTGTTAGACATCGGAACCACTTGTTCTCCTGCAGCTAGCATGATCACGTGCTGCTCAGTTTCTTGATGAGATCCATCCTCTTTCAATCGTTTGCACAGATTATTGATCGTTCGCGATATATTACCGCCTTTACAAGATTCTGAAAATGGCGTAAATCTACCTCGAGAAATTGTGAAAATCAATCAAGGGTTTCTAAAGATCAGTCCATTGCAAATTTCTTCGATTGCAAACCGTAAGAATCGCAAACCCTGGCGTAGTCTGCAAAACCTCATCTCCTTGAGGTTTTCCCAAAAGCACCCCTCATACCAGTCTGGAGTCTATCAGCTCCAGCACATGAAAGCATCTCCTTCCACTGATTGACAGACACCACAAAGACTCCATCGCACATACAACCAACAGGATCACCACCACCATTCCCAGCGCCGCCAGAGGAGAAGAAATCGCGAAGAAGGGAAGGAGAAAGAAGAAACGAGAGAAAGGGAAAAGGAGGAAGGGAAAATAGGGTTTTGTTTGTTTGTATATATTTTTATATGGTGGGTGGCTATTCGCCCCCACTAAAATTCTGAGAGCACCCACCCTTTAACTCTCCAAATAAAACCCTAATTTCGAAATTCACAATCAATTTAATGTAACCCTATTTTATTTAATTAAAAATAAAATAAATTAGTTTTATGAAATTCAGGGGTGTTACAATTGGCCGACCATGTAGCTAGACGCCAAAGATATCGTTCACAAGTGCGACAATTGTCAGAGGTTCGTGCCATATACCGACCCAGCCACTGACTCTAATGACTAGTCCATGACCATTTGCGCAATCGAGAATGGACATCGTCGGGTCGCTCCTGGCATCGGCTGGTAAAAAATTCCTTCATGTGGCTGTCCACAAAATCAAATGGGGGTTGATGATACATATAAATTGTCACATCTCAAAGCCATAAATGTGTCATGAAGATCTCGAGGAAATACGGGCCCTAGCATCAGCCCAATACTGAATCGGCCCAAGCGGTTCTAAGCTCGCTCAATTCAGTTCGCCAGGCGGATCCAAACTCTCATAGCATACTAGACCCACACGTCTCACAACTATCCTTAATACCAATAAGTCCTACTAAGGCAAGTATCTCGAGGATCAGCTTCAAACGGGCAACTACAACTGCTCTCTGCCTCCAACCAGGAAGCAAATGTTAGAGTACACTCCACACTGGGAAACTCCCTTCTACGGATTACTCTCGCATTGGGAACTATCTCCCGTATATCTAAGAGCACGGGGCTAATAGGGAACTTCCCTCCTATAGCAGGACTCCTAATTAGAGAAAGATCTTCGTGAAGATCTCCTTCCTAAACTACACCTACGATGGCCTGGTAGAATCAATACTCCTTGCACTATAAATAAGATATGAGATTGGTAAGCTAAGGTACGCTACAAATTCTTTATTACAACATTACACCTTTCTCAGATCCTGTCTGACTTTAGCATAGAGTGCCATCGGCTACCACAACGGTGGTCCGTGGCTCACGTGCGTTACTTGTGCAGGTCAGTAGGAACTAAGTCAAAACATGGAGCAGAAAATGACTGCATCAGGGGTCAAATAGGAATAGACATAAACAAATATGGGCTAAATGAAAAATAACCATATTTTTAATATCAAATTTCTTCCTTAGCACATTTTCGGATAGTCAGACCCAATTGCGAAGCTAGGATGGTCATGGGGAGGTGGCTTCACATGTTATAAAAATTATTTTAATAATATTTATATATACACTTTTTATAAGAAAATAATATATTTTCTTAACTACATTGCTTTTTCTTTTGTAGGTTTGTTTTGATAAATCAAAATTTTGAGTATATATATCTGTGCACCTTTTTTTATTAAGTGGTTTTTTTTACATAAAAATATATCTATGATATCTTAATCAAAATAGAGGTTGGAAAGACTAAAACTTACAGAATAAATTTCATTGCTAAAAAAAAAAAGTGCAATCACCTAGATAAATGCATATTTTTCTCAATCTTAAAAGGAAAAAAAAAACATATTTTTCACCATTAAATTGCATTGGCTAGTTTTGGAAATATAACTAAAAATATTCAAAGGAAAAAAAAACCATATTTTTAAACATTGAATTGCTTGGACAATTTTTGACATTAAATCAGATGAGTGCAATTAATATAGTCCTGAATGTTGGGGTATATTATAGGGGTGGGCATCCCATCCTGCAATCCCGATCCCGTCCTGATTTTTTCGGGTCTTAATGGGATTGAATAATTTCATCCCGATCCCGATCTAGAATGGGATGGGATGGGATGAAGATTTTCAATCCCGCCAATCCCGTCCCGTCCCAAGCTAATTTTTTAATATTTATTATTAATATTTTTATTTATTTATTTATTTTTATTCATATAAACTTACAGATGACTGACAGAAACTCATGGTGTTTGCAGTGGTAACAGAAATGTTACTTCAAGAAATAAATATTCATTAAGCAAGAGAAAGATAGCAGACTGTTGCTTGGATTCCCAATAAAAGTGGCTCCAATTATTTAACTTACAAGTATTGATAATACCCAGGTGAAGATGAAAAATAAAAATTAACTGAGTAATACATATTCAGAAGGGAACATTCAGGGGTGGAGCCAAGAATTTGAGATGCCCCGGGCTGTAAATTTTTTTTTTATAATTACAATATATGTATTGATGGTAAACCATTATGAATATGTTAGAGCATCACCAATAGGTCTATATTTTTTCCCTAACAAAAGATGAAATGTCATTTTGTCAAGGAACCATGAATTTTGTTTCCCACAGTAATGAAATTGTAAAATCAGTTGAGAGGCCATCACAACGACACAATATTCTTAGTGGGTCCCATTTATCATGTCATTTTGTAAAAGTCAGGCCACTCGACTTCATTGTTAGGGGATTTAGTTGCTACCCTTATATTTGCATGTCACATCTATATCTAATTATTAGAAAATTATTTTTCACGCTCTTATATGATGATAATCTTCGCAGCAGTCACAGGCAGCACGCTGATCTCGTCCCGTCCCGATCCCGTATGAACGGGATGGGATAGAGATGCGTATATCTCGTCCCATCCCGTCCCGTGCCCACCCCTAGTATATTACAAAAGAATTCTCATGACTGGAGGGAGCTAATAAGTTGCATCTCATCACTACAACAAAAATAGCCTTTAATGACAGTTATATGATTGCATTTTCACGCAAATGCTATCACTACAATAAATATGGTTTTTTATAACATAAAAATAGTATATGTTATTGAAACTGTGTTTTTCATGGCATAAACCAAAATACTATTATAGTATGTGGCGCTGCATATTTTCTTCTATAGCGCTTTTTATGGCTAAAAATCAGTAGCAAGTCACGCCCCAATAAACACGTTGAACCTCTGTTCGATACACGGGGGACGCAAACTCTTAAAGGGACTTGGTTTTCTAGTCGTTCTGTTTTATATCTGCTCTCTTTTCCTTATTTGCTCATCACAAACATTGAAACTATGTGAAACTCTATCTTCTTCTTCTTTCTTGGTTCGTTCTGCGATCAAACACTGCAAACGAATGAAAGCTCCTGTCAACACACTCTTTGTCTTCCCCAACATTCTCTCGATAGCTAACGCTTTGTTTTGTTTTTCGTATTAGTTAGGTTTTTCATTCTGTCTTTTTTTGACCTTGCTCTCGTTATCTCGCTTAGGATTGATAACAGCCTACGAAGGCGATGGAGATCCGAGGAGATCCCAAACAAAAGAGGACACCTTGGAAGACGTTTAGGAAAGTAAGAACCTCGCCAAGGAGGATCAAAGAACCGGCTCGCAGGAGGCCTAAGGGACGATTGATATCATGGGGACCATGCCCCTAAAACTGATGATAAGGGCATAATTAGGCTATTATAGTACCATATTTCTATATATATTTTTAGCTATCACTTGTTAATTATGGTACTAATTGCTATTTTCATGTTTGTGTAGGTTTTCAATTACAATATTTTAAAATAGAAGCAAATTGGCAATTTAGGAATACTAATTGCACAAGGAAATCACACAAGCAAGGAAATCACACCAACAAGGAAACCACAGAAAGAAGAAAACAAGAATAAAAAAGGGACGATACCTGACTTTGAGAGATCATCCATCCATCCAGCAATATCATCCATCCACAGCCTCCACCGTCCTCGTCGTCTTCATCTCTCTCTCGCCTGACTCCCTTATCGCCATCACCATCAGAACCTCCTCGCACGAAAACCCTCGTCTCAGTCCTCTCTCTCGCTGTCCCTGATTGTCGCAACCCATCGCAACCTCGTCCTTCCCTCTTCGACCCTTCTTCCCGTTCTTAGCCAAAGCCACCCATCCCCATCCCCCTCACTCTTTTGCTGTCCCTCGTCATCCCCTTCTCTCTCACACTCTGATTCACAAGCAGATTGAGAGGTGAGGAAGGAGCAGATCATGAAGAGGAAGGAGCAGAGAAACTGGTGAAGCAGATCGCAGATCGCGAAGTGAAGAAGAGTTCACGCTATTTGCACCCCATCACTCCTCTCTCTACCACCACGGATCAGTCTACAATGTTTTGTCTCATCTCTTAACCCTTTATCTTATTTTAGTTTGATTATTGATTATGGATTACTGTTTGAACATAATTAATATGTCTAGCTAAACTCTTAGTTAGGGGTGGATTCGAAGCCCCGAACATGTGCTTTATAAATTAATTGAATTTAATCTTCCTTGCTATTAGTGATTGTGTTTTGCTTAACTGCTTTATAGAGAACTTTTCTTTGTATGTTTGTTAAGGTGGCTAACTTAGTAAGCATGCTAGGATCTGGGGCTAGAGTATAGGAGAGTTTCACCTAATTGTTATGATTCTGTACTCACAAGTAGTAAATACCAAGGAACGTTGGTAAGGTAGGCAAGAACAAGATGCTGATCATACTTGTAATTTCCTAGTCAGTGTTCATATTTTCCACAAAACATAATGATCTTAGATTGTTGTCTAACTTGCGATTCCTGTTTAGATAACATGATAAGAATAGTTTGAAAGCGACGCTTAGTTTAATTCAACGAACTTGGGAAAATAATAAGATTAATGCAGTGAGGTCATGGTTAGTCTTGAGCATTGTCTCTCACAAGTTAGCAAGTGATTATTGAAGATTGATTTATAAGCATATGTTTGGTGTGTGGAGATAAACCCTTGGCTAATTTCTCACATTTGCCATCCCTTTAGTTTTATTATCTTTATAGTAATTTTCGTAGTTATTTTCATAGTTTAATTTAGAAAATTCAATCCCCCATTATTTAATTAATTAGGTTGTTAGTTGTCTTTTAGTTATTATTAGTGTTAATTGACAAGCCCTCTAATCCCCGGTTTAGAACGATCCCTACTTATTCTATACAACAATCACAAAGCAGGGTATTAAGTTGTGTGCTACAAAAATAGCGCATCAACTGACCAGCACCACGGTCAGGAACCTGTTCCGAATGGGGGCAACCAATCTGGACATCTTGTATGACCACACCATCCCTTTGTTCTCGGAGGAGATTATGGGCGCCCCAGTTCTAAAGAAGTTTGTCCCACAAAAACTCGAGTTCTATGACGAAACATCAATCTGTCAGACTATCTTCGCCATTAACACCACGTGATGGCGCTCAAAGAAAGTTCAGAGGCCATCTTGTAACGAAAATTTTCCACTAGCCTGAAGAAGGCTACCTGACCTGGTTCTACAGTCTTCAGTCAAAGTCTTTTGATTCGTTCCAGGTCTTGGTAAAGGCGTTTATTAGAAGATTCGTGGGGAGCCAGTGAATAAGAAAAAGACCTCAATACCTGTTGAGTCTCAAGCAAAAGCAGGGCGAGACCCTCAGAGAGTATGTCACTCATTTCAATGACGAGTTGACATTGATCGACGGTTGCAGCGACAACATATCGGTTACCGCTTTCACTTTTGGCCTCCGAGGAGGCCAGTTCTATAAATTCCTTCCCCTTGAACCTCCGAGGGATATGACAGACTTGTTGAAAAATGCGCAAAAATACATCATTTTGGAGGAGATGTTGGCTGCCAAGAAAAGAGGTTCAAAGTGGTGGACATGTAAAAAATGAGGAAGAACGACAACAAGAACGGTTCTGACAAGGCTAAACCTGACAAGGCTACCAACTACGTCGGCGCAACGTTAATTGAGTATGCTCAACTCCAGCTTGGCCAAAATCCTATTCGCCATGAAAAATTGGGTGGACATCAAATAGCCCCCCAACATCAAAAGTAGGGGTGGGCACGGGATGGGATGGGACGTGATATACCCATCCTGTTCATACAGGATCGAGACGAGACAAGATGGGAAAAACCTCATCCTGACCTCGTCCAATCCCAAACGGGATCAGCGTGCTGCCTGTGACTGCTGCGAAGATTATCATCATATAAGAGGGTGAAAAATAACTTTCTTATAATTAGATATAGATGTGGCATGCAAATATAAGGGTAGCAACTAAATCCCCTAACAATGAAGTCGAGTGGCCTGACTTTTAGAAAATGACATGATAAATGGGACCCACTAAGAGTATTGTGTAGTTGTGATGGCCTCCCAACTGATTTTACAATTTCATTACTGTGGGAAACAAAATTCATGGTTCCTTGACAAAATGACATTTCATCTTTTGTTAGGGAAGAAATATAGACCTATTGGTGATGCTCTAACATATTCATAATGGTTTACCATCAATACATATATCGTAATTAAAAAAAAATTATTTTTACATCCTGGGGCATCTCAAATTCTTGGCTCCACCCCTGAATGTTCCCTTCTGAATATGTATTACTCAATTAATTGTTATTTTTCATCTTCACCTGGGTATTATCAATATTTGGAAGTTAAATAATTGGAGCCACTTTTATTGGGATTCCAAGCAATAGTATGCTATCTTTATCTTGCTTAATGAATATTTATTTCTTGAAGTAACATTTTTGTTACCACTGCAAACACCATGAGTTTCTGTCAGTCATCTGTAAGTTTATATGAATAAAAATAAATAAATAAAAATATTAATAATAAATATTAAAAAATTAGCTCGGGACGGGACGGGATTGGCGAGATTGAAAATCTTCATCCCATCCCATCCCATTCTAGATCGGGACGGGACAGGATCGGGATGAAATTATTCAATCCCATTAAGACCCGGAAAAATCGGGACGGGACGGGATCGGGATCGCGGGATGGGATGCCCACCCCTAATCAAAAGCGATCCTCAAAAGTGTAATAAGAGCAAATATTGTGCATATCACAAGGATCACGAATACATCAGTCAAGACTGCCAAAGTCTCAAGAATGAAATATAATACTGGGTTTGGAAGGGAAGACTCGCAAAATTCATAAGATCTGACGAGAAACAACCCCAAAATAAAGAAGAAGTAGCCCTAGAGGCCGAAGAAAAGGTTGTACACATCATCTACGTCCTGCACAGTACACACAATGGACCGGAAAAATTTAATCGATCGAGGAAGTGAGTGATCCGAGAGCTACGGACAGGTTTCCACAGCGAAAACCACCCGGTCCAACATGCTCAGGTGGAACACCCAACCCCGGACCTGACGTTCACCAAGCAAGACATGCAAGGGGTCTACTTCCCACACAACGACGCTTTGGTTATCACAATTGCTATATAAAACTGGGGGGTCAAGAAGTTGTTGGTGGACACAGGGAGCTCAA
Organism: Berberis vulgaris; assembly: GCA_963556465.1. NCBI lineage: Eukaryota > Viridiplantae > Streptophyta > Magnoliopsida > Ranunculales > Berberidaceae > Berberis > Berberis vulgaris. Next base: position 16,740,849 of record OY747124.1, read on the forward strand.
CTAACATCATCCTGTTCCTTGAAGCATTCCGTAGGATGTGGCCGAGAGAGGAGGAACTGAAGTCGGACAACCAAGTGATAGTTGGTTTCAGCGGCGCTTGGAGTTACTCCATCAGAAACATTAACCTACTTGAAGGAGTAGGGGACCCAGCAAAAGTCTTCATGATGGAATTCATTGTAGTGGACGCCCTATCCGCATATAATAAATTCCTGGGAAGATCTTGGCTTCACTAGAAGGGGGCAATGGTCTCCTCACGTCACCAGTGCCTCAAATCTTCTGTCAAATGAGCGATGAAAACTATCAAGGGAGATCGGTCTTCCGCCAGAGAATGCCATTACGTGGTGATGAAGTTATCGGGTAAGTAACCACGACCAACTTAAGTTCCCCTAAAGACAAATGAACCAACAAGCTTAGGGCTTACTGGTAAGGAGCTGAGGTATGATACAATAGGTCGAGCCCAGTCCCCGGACATCTCACCTCCCAGCGAAGCCTGATCCTAACACGTGCACCAAAATGGCGCACAAACAGCCGAGCCTAGTCCTATTCATGGCGACGACAGCTTGCTGTATAAGTAGCCTAGTCCGCCTCAGGAGCTAAGGTAGCACAAATGTTGTCTTGATCCAGTCCACTGCAAACGGGCGAACCCAGTCCATGGACAGTTCACCCCAAGCGGGTGAGTCTAGTCCACGGACAACTCACCGCTCATAAGATAGCCTAGTCCAACCTCAGGACCATGGTGGTAGACATGCGGACCAAACCCAGTCCATCGCAGGCGAGCGAACCCAGTCCCATGATAGTTCTCCGCAAGTGGGCGAGTCCAGTTTTCAGACGACTCACAACTCTTTAGATAACCTAGTCACCCTATGGGGACCGAAATGGCACACAAACGGCCGAGCCTAGCCTCACTGAAGGCCACGACAGCTTGTCGAATAGGTGACCTAGTTCGCCAATGAACCTAGGTAGGACACATCGGATTGAGCCCAGTCCATGGACAACTCACCGCTCGAATATACCCTAGCCTAGATAGGCGTAACAGGCTCCTTCCTAGTGCATGTCTTCTTCATGACTGAGCCAGGGGAATACATAAGCCTAGCCCGTTTAGGTGAAGATGGCTCCTCAACAACTCAACTCCTATTTAGGATTGAGGTATATTATAGAGTCTAGCTTAGACAGATGTAAGAGACTCCTTCCCAGTGCAAGTACTCTTCAGGACTGAGCCAGTGGAATACAGAAGACTAGCCCGTTCAAGCGAAGATGCCTCATCAATAACTCAACTCCTATTCAGGATTGAGGTATACTATAGAGTCTAGCCTAGACAGGCATAACAAAATCCTTCCCAGTGCAAGTCTTCTTTAGGACTGAACCAGAGGAATACAAGGACTTAACCGTTCGGGCAAAAATGGTTCTTCATCAGCTCAACTCATGTTCAGGATTGAGGTTATTGTAAAGTCCAGACAAACAAATGCAAAGGACTTCTCCTAGCCCCGGTCATCTCAAAAACGAACCTGAGGAGTACAGGATCGTAGCCCGCTTGGGCAAAAACGGCTCTTCAGAAGCTCAACTCTTGTTCATGCTAGGGATTGAGCAACATATGCGCAGGAGCTGAGCTTGATCAGACAAAGAAGGTCCCTCCACAACCCAACTCCTATTTAGGATTGGGGTTGAATTAGAAGGACTAGCCTTGATGGGCTGAGACTACTTCTCAGCTCAAGACCTCTCAAGGGTTGAGCCAGATAAATTTAGGGATTCTAGCCCGTTCGGGCGAAGACAACTCCTCAACAATCTAACTTTTATCCAGAAGTGGGGCATAGTATGGGAGCCCGGACCACAAAGGCAGAGGCAACCCACTCAAATTCAGAGTCGTCCTCAGGACAGACAAGGCTACTGGTGCATGATACCGAACCCTAGTATAATAAGAGATGGTTTATCAGGAAACCTAATCTCTTGGATGGTCAGAGACCAACAAGGAAGTGTAGTCTTTAGCACGAAGACAACTCCTATGTTAAATAAACCACAAAGGGATACAATAATTACGTCCCTGAGGGAGCACAACCCACACAAACAAAGGTAACTACCCTACAACTTAACTCTCACATCAGATTAAGTTATTGTTGTTGACAAAATATGCTTAGACAAGAATAAAGAAAGGCTTCAGTCCTGATAGAAACCCTACTTTAGGTCGCCTACTCAGTCTAATCTAAGCAAAAATTGGAAATGGAAAGTACGATAGTTGCAAGCACAGATAAACAGAGGAGGGAAAATTTTCTCATTGATGACATTTTCCTTTCATTATAAAAGTCGTTCATTCAGTGGGAACAAAGTCAGAAACAACTTCATGGGCAACACAATCTGAAGAATGCTCTGGGACAACAAGATGGGCATCCGTCTCCAAGACACTTGAATTGGCTTCAAGGCCACTTAACGGTCCAGAGGAAGAATCATCCGCCTCCTCGAGCCGATCATAAGCAAGGGGTCAGTAAACGGAGAGATCCTAATCCTTGTGGTGCTCCTGGATATAATCTATCAGATCTAGCCTTCCATCAGCAACATCACGGGCCCGAGCTTTCTCAACAGCCTCACGAAGCTCCTTCTCTCTAGCTTCCCATTTTGTTGTAGCGTTACTCAGTTCCCCAACTTCCTTAGCTAGACTCTCTTTAGAGACCGCCAGCTTGCAAGCCACTTTGTCACGAGAAAGGTCGACAAAATTGGGCAACCCTAGTAAGAGACAACGAAAGAGTCAGAGACTGACAAATACTAGTGGAAAATGAAAATGAACTGGTGAATGGCTTTCAAGCCATCAAAGGAGAAGTACTCAAACTTCGCAGAAGAGAAGAAGCAGTAAATTGCCAATCTGTCAAATCCACGAATTGGCCAGTTACCAGCGTGGTCTGCACCCCCAGCAGACACCCTGGTTATTAATTTTGACAAAAGCTAGAGAATGAAGCAACTTCGTCGACATGTGGATTCTTACATCCTTCGCCCTAATTAGAATAGTGACCAGCACGCCCCACCTGCTCGACATTATCTGAGTCGAAGCAATGCCCAAAGAATACAAGTAGCGCTAGATGACACTAGGAACAAAGGAAACACATGCTAGCCTCGAACATGGCCTTGTACAGACAAATGTGCCCTTCTGACGAAACAGAGTGACTGTCCCTTTCTGTAAGAAGCGGCACTCCTATATTACTGGGGAGTTCGTATTTCCTACAGAAGGCAGCCAGGTCCTCCTCAGACAACAGTGGCTTTCTAAAGAAGTCTAAGCTTCAATGATGCCTCCCTCGCGAGAAGTTAAGTTGTGAAGACATGATTGAATAAGAACTCAAGTTCAACCGGGCTCGAAAAACACAGTCCGAAACGAAGAGAGGCTCTAAGAAGGTAGAGGTGAAAACTCTGTCCAAAACAGGCTTATATAGGTTTGGTGCGAAGGGGAGACATTTACCTAACCACTACATTAACATAAGGTCCGGCATGGAAATATGCCTTCATGGCACCCCACGAGCCCCCACACGTTGTCAATTAATGGCCCAGCATGCGGACCCACTAACTAGGGGGAATAGCCGATGAGACAATCAAACAATCACTCAATCACAACCATATATATGGCATGGACTAAACCTAGCACGTAAAAGGCTTCTGCGCAGTCTCAAGTGTACCCATATGCAATACTATTGTTCAGCTCGTAAGTCAGGCGCCCAAGTCTAAGACACGCCGGACCCAAAGGCATGGGTCTTAGGGCTTGGCCTAGGACAATAAGGCCCGAACAGTGAATCTCAGAGCTGTCATAGGCTCGAGATCCATTCGCACGAAATCGGTTCTAGCCCAATCAAGCATTGGGTCATAAACAAAGCCAAGTGCCAAAGAACTCAGTCATGCACATGTAAGATCTTATGCGAGATCTCCTCCCTCCATCACACCCTTGATCGGAGGGATAGTTGGGGAGGGAGCGTTCACTATAAGAGTCGGTGAAAGGATGAAGAAATGTACACAAGTATATACATTGTAATTCAATTACAATCTTCACACTTTCTCGAACCAATATTTGAATAAGCATTGGAGTGCCTTCAGCCACTACAACGCTGTCCTGAGCTTAACCACTGCTCATTTTTACAGGTTGAATATCATTGAGATCAGTGAGGACAAATTTGAACGCATCAAAACAGATGAAAGTCATGGTATTCACCCTCAGACTCCATAAGCTTGACATTTCCTTTTCATCCACTCTTCTTCAAAGTCTCATGATAGAAACATCCCATCTCCCTCATCCTATACACAAACCAACACTAGGGTACACCCAAGACCCAACAAATTCGAGTCAGCTGCTGGGTTAACCAATGGGTCATCAAACCTAGTAGAACCCGGACAAAGAAACAACTAATTTTTTTCTCTCTACTTTTTCGAAGCCAAATCATTCACATGAGTACCAAACGGGTCAGCCGAACATAAATAAGGGTGGATCAAGAGAAGTCCATCCAGGTTTAATCTGAGTAGCTTGGTTTTACTCGAGACCCGTATAACCATGTGATGGGCGATATTAGCACCGACATTGTCCCCACTGAAGAAGACCCGGTTGAAATTTGCGTGATCATTCAACCAAGAATCTGGTTTTGACTCGGATGAGTGAGAAGCCACCCACTCTCATCTTAGGCTGTTGGTAGTGGGTATTCGGGTGCAAGTCTATATTCAAGTGTAAACAACTATTGCCTTTGCTTCAGATCCCTCTAGGTTCATACTTTTGTGGAGTGATGGAAAAAATGTCGATTCAACACAAAAGGCCCCGTCATGCATGTATGATAGAAAAGGGAAGCTTTTCATCAAATGAGTTTTTGACATGGGGAAGATATGGTTTGGCTTAAACGCTGGTTTCTAGATCGATCACAACATCTTTGGGCAATACATTGGTAGTGGGATCAAGTGATGTGGCGACAATTTTTATGGCCATAAGTCTTTTGATTTGGCCATTTTGTAAGACAAACAAAAGGTAAGAACTCAAGGGTGAGATCTTCAACAATGACTTTAGCAAATTTCATGAGACATGAGAAAAAGCGTAGTAATTAATAGAGGTAAGAATTTCAGACCAAAAACCCGAATCGAACTGGGAACCGAACCAATTTTTTAAATGTTATTTTAATGCCTGGTCCTACAAACCCATCCGAATCGAGGTTTTCGGTTCGGTCCTCGATTCCACTTTCTAGAACCCGCATGGTAACCTACTCGACCCATATATTTTAAAAAACAAAAAAAAAGATTCAAGGGTTTATAACTTCATCTTAAATTTCATCATCTCTCATAGAACTTCCTCTTCTTCTGCCTCCTTTGCTCAATTCCAACCAGTGTTCTAAAAATCGCTAGGCGGTGGGCGGGCGGCGAGCAGGTGCCTAGCACCCAGGGGCCTAGGCGGGCGCCTAGTCGGCACCTAGGCGGTCTTAGGTTTTGTATTATAACTTTGATAATTTACAAAAGTTAAGCATAATACCTTATCAATTACATCCAATTTAATGCCAAGATACATATGCAAAATTTAAAAACATGAAAAATTAACAATCATGAACAAAATTTATTAAAATTCAAATGACTGAAGTTGGTCATGATGAGTATTTTATACAAAGTTGAATTTGTGGACAAATATCCAAACCTACTCTTTTATTTTTCTTCAAATTGCATGAATGGCCTAAGTCATGTTTGATAAAATCTACATTACTAAAATTGGTACCGGCAGATCCTTTGAGAATTTCATTAAGTAATCATCCTTTGCTACATTCAGACATATACTGAATAAAAAATAATTAAATTGTTTATTTCCAAAAAATAGTTAAGAAAAATAAAATAAGAACACAATCAACCTTATTAAAAAGAAAAAAACTCGCCCAGACCCTGCCTAGACAGCCCAGACCCGCCTAGACTACCCAAAACCCGCCCAGCCATTAATCTGGGCGTTTCTCTAACTCCTAGGCCAATTTTTAGAACACTGATTCCAACCCTCTGTGATTCTTCATCCTCTACTCTCGACAACCTACGACTCCTCCTTCTCTGCTTGACTGTCAAAACGAAATCACAATCCATGCTCAACACCTTCAAAATAGTTGATTAAATTCACAAAACAATACTCCACCACACACAACTCACCTCATTTTAGATTTGAGAGGAGGTATAAAGAGAGAACCCAATTTGCTACTTCACCATGTTGGTTCTACAACGATTCGCCTCCCAGACCCCAATCATCTCACCCCACCAATCCACAAACCCTTCTTCATCTCCACAAGATCATCCCCAAGTAGTCAAATTAAGGTTTATGCAAATAAGGGTCAGTGTGGGAGAGGGGTCTCGACTTCTTCTACTATTGTTGTTGTTAATTAAACCCAGACAACAAATGAAAGTGAAGTTCAAAAGAAGGATGAGGGTGTGGAATAGAAGGATAAAGAAGTTGGGCAAAAAATTAGAGTTGAAAAAGCTGCGCAAAAATTTTTGGACTGAAAAAATGGCTTGGACTAAGACCAAATCGACTCGGCCGAAAATGTCAGTTAACCGGCATCACCTTGTCTAGGCTCGGTCTCCGAAAATCCAATTTTTAAAGGTCCGGTCTGGTCCCCGATCTTAGCTATTTGGGCCGGTTAACTAGACTGACCCACCCCTACTAATTAACAAAAGGAATTGGAGATTGGGTTGTAGATATATAGTAGGGAAGGATGAAATTATAGGAGATATTTATAAGTTGGTTGAGAGGACAAAAAAAATTGGGGGGGGGGGGGGGGGGGGGGGGGGGTGGGGGTTCTTAGTTTTCAATTTGGTTTGTTTCGATATTCTCATTTCTCTCAATTTTTTTTATGATGAAAAAAATTCCATATTTGTATGTAAGTTGCGTGTGTTTGTTATTTTTAGAGTGATTTTTTTTAAGTGAACACACTTTCAACTTGCTCAGAGGGGACCCTTATCCAATTTACATGATTATTGGTGATGGATCAGTTTCCTTTCTGTTTGACCTCGACCTGCAAAAGGAACAAACGTGAGCCAAATACCACCATTATGGTAGCCGATGGAACTTTGATACTAAAGTCAGACAAGGCGTAGAGAATGATGTATTGCTTGAGATTAGGGTCATGTAGCGTACCTTAGTTCCTCAACTTTATACCTTATTTATCATGCGAGAGTTCTTGTTTGGCAACGCCTTTGGTGGTGTGGTTTAAGGAAGGACATCTATTGGAGACATTTCCTTATTGAGAGTTGTCCATGTAGGAGAGTTTCCATGCACGACTTATACTCTAATGTTTGTTTCCTAGTAGGAGTCAATGTCTTACTGGCATGCCTATCTTAGGTCAAACTTCTAGAAACTTGCCTTATTTGGTCTTACGGGTTCTGAGACTGACCATTTGACTTATGGGCTGGAAAGGATTTGGTTGCTTGGGTCCAATTCCCATAAACTCACCTCAGTGGGCTTGGAGTGACCTGGGTTTGGTTTTCTGTTGATGATACATCAAATCGTTCTCTGATCAGCACCGTACACGTATCATGATAATCTCGTCAAACAGAACATAGTAGGCCTGATTGTACGTTCAACCCAGCAAGGCCCAGACAGTATTAAGCCCATTATCGGTAGGATCCAGAAGATCGAACCGACACGTCACGCGGTCAATCCCAATACTTGTAAGCCCTGATAAGGCAAGTATCTAGAGGATCGACTCAAGACAGGCATACCAGCAATACTTTGGTTTCGACTAGGAAACAAATACTAAAGTATAAGTCGGGCAAGGAAACTTCCTTGCATTTACAACACTAAGAAAAGGGAAACCTCTCCCACAGATCGATGAACACAAGTCGTGTAGAGAAACTTCTCTACATGGATAGCTCCCAACAAGATCTCTTTCCCTAAACTACGCCACCAAAGGCCGAGCCGAACAATGACACTCACACTATAGAAGACAGATAAGGTCGATGAACAAAGGTACGTTACAGAAACCCAATTTACAGCTTTAAGCCTTTTCTAAGCCTCATCTAACTTAAGCATCAAAGTGTCATCGGCTGCCACACAGTGGTTTTTCGCTCACGTGCGTTATCTGTGCAGGTCTAGGTAAAGGAGAGCAACAATTGACTACATCAGTTTGGCGCCGTCCGTGGGGAATGACAAAGTTTTTCAGAAAGAAACAACAGTACCACCATTCCCAGAGAGCCAAAAAGATAGTGACAACAAGGTATCGTAACAATGGAAACGTTGTTGAACCCTCGAACACTCGAACTTGCAGACCGCCGCCAGTTCTGGTGCCACCACCACCGCGGGAGGAACCCTTTTCGACCCCCGTGCCAGTGGCAGCCGCAGCAGACCCAATAGTGGACCTACTGTCAACCAGATGCAACAAATCGCACGAGTGGTAAAGATACTCAATCAGCATAATCATCTACCCGCATGAGAAGACCGTGAACAGCAAAGAGCCCAATCCCCAGAAAGTTCTAGAGAACAAGTTCAGGAGAGTCGCACTGCCCCTACAGCTTCCAAGTGGACAAAATACGGAGGAGCGGCAAATAGGGACCCAACATCTAAAGCCGACCTACACGTCTCGCACAACCCTATTCGACAAGGGGCCACTAATCCAGACGTATTGTTCAACCTCACTATCCCTCCGTTCATGGATCATATCATGGACGAACTGCTGCCGAAGAAGTACTCCCCGCCAAAGCTGAAGTTTCACGATGGGACGAGAGACTCGTCCGATCACTTGTGCCACTTTCAGCATGTAATGACACTCAAGGAAGGGTTTGGTGCGATAATGTGCCGATCATTCCCTACCAGCCTGACAAAGTTAGCAAAGACCTAGTTTCATAGCCTCCTTCCAAAATCTATCGACTCATTATGGACATTGGCGACGGCTTTCCTCACGCGCTTTGTGGACAACCAATGAATCAGGAAGGGCCGACACTATCTACTGACCCTAAAACAGAAGCAGAATGAGACGTTGGGGGAATACGTCACGTGCTTCAACGATGAGTTGACTCACAACCTTCACCTTGGTTCTAAAGGGAGGAAAGTTTTACGACTTTCTTACTCTGGACCCCCCAAACAATATGGCTGACCTGTTGAAGGATGCCTAGAGATATATCACTTTAGACGAGATGCTAACCGCCAAGAAGGAGGCGAAATTCGAGAAGAAACCCTCTGTCCGCAGGGACAAGAAAAAAGGGAAGAAAAATGAGGATGATGACGGGAATAAGAAGAAGCGCAATGAAAGTAAAACTGACTAAGGCAGGACAAGGCCTCCAATTATGTCGGGTCCAAGTCTGTGACGCCTCTCAACACCAGTCTGTCCGACATCCTCGATTCTATGAATAATTGGGAAGAACTAAAATGGCTCCATAAGCAGCAAGGAGACCCCGCTCGACATGACAATAACAAATATTGTGCCTTCCATAAGGAGGGCAGACACGATACTGAGGATTGCAGAAACCTCTGAGAAGAAGTCGAGTACTGAATCAGGAAAGGCATACTCAAGGAGTTCCTGAGCTCGAGCATGAGGCATGACTGGGCAAAGGAAAGGGAAGACATTTTCAAGGAGATAAAAATAAACTCCTGGCATCATTTATGCCCTTCATGGGGTGGGTCACAAGGGAGAGCAATCCAATAGGTCCTGCTAGAAGATGCTGACCGAGATGCGGACGCCACCAGAGTGCGAGTACTGACAAGTGCAACATGCACGAGTTCAAAGCCTGATCCCACCATTGACGTTTATGGACATGGATTTCCAGGGTGTACGTTTTCCTCACAATGACGCCTTGGTCATCTCTGTCCTCATCGCGAAGTGGGAAGTGAAAGAGGCTTTAGTGGATACAAGAAGCTCACTCAATGTTATGTTTCTCAGTGCATTATGAGACATGCAACTCTAGGAGAAAGACTTAACCACCGCAACTAACCCCATGGTAGGATTAAGTGGAGAGAAATGCTTCCTTATTGGGAAGATCAATCTAATGGTGGTGGCGGGCGAGCCAGAATTGCGAAAGTACCTTGTCTAAGAATTTATGGTGGTTGACGCTCCGTCCACCTATAACATTATTTTGGGAAGGCCTTGGCTTCATCATATGAAGGCAGTAGTTTCCACTCTACACCAATGCGTCAAATACACAGCCAACCAGGCCCAAGGAACTATCCGAGGAGATCAACCTGCAGCAAGGAACTGCCATTATGCAGCCCTGAAATAACTGAATTGCTACCAGTTGCAGCTTGAGTTCGCGGAACAGACATGTCAGGCACCGGGCCTTGAAAAATAAGAGAATCAATCTACTAGACAAAAAAAGAGCCTCGATAGCCAAAGTACAGCTATGCAGAAAGCCAGGATCCAGAGCTGAAGGCCTAATCCAGACCAACATAGAGCTCAGCGACGATACTTCATCAAACGGGTGACTACTTCAAGAATTGATAAACAACAAAGAACCGCCCGCTAGCACGAAGTCCACTCTTCAGTAACTCTGCTAGAGGGACTATGCACCGGGCTAGGACCATACGCGCCTCCTTCAGGGCCGGGTTAGCTTAGTCCCCGCTCGAAGTTAAATTATTTTGTTACTTTGATTTCATTTTTGTTTTCTAGTATTTTTTAGTTCTAGAGAATTGTTCATACCAGACATATTCCAGAAATAAAATAGATTTTATTGATTGTAAAGAAAGTTATTACAAAGCTTGCCCACCAACTAGTACAAAAGCTCATATACTACAAGTATCTAAGTCAGGCGCAAAAATGTATCTTCTAACACACACGTTGAAACTTCGTTCCGCCAATCTACCTCCAGAAGAGAAAGTGGTGAAATTAAATTACTTGAAGAAGGCCGCATGCGCTCGTTCAACTCTTTGCTCCGTTGAATCACCTCGCAAGGATGATCTGAAAGTGGCATCATGATCCTCAAAACGAAATACAGACACCTTTGCCTCGTCAATCTACCCAAACAGAAGGAGGTGGAGGAGGATGACCCTCAAGAGGGGAGTGTCTAGGATGCTACTGACTTAACGTCCCTGGAAAGAAGGTCGCACTAATCGGAGCTTCGCTCCGCCAACATGCCTTCCGGCTGTGGTGTCACGTGTGAAGCTCAGTAGATAAAGTTGGAGCGCCTCCCCCCCCCCCCCCCCCCCAAAAAAAAAAAAATAGTTGTGGGCTTAATCTCCCAAACTAGATGGCACAAGGAACCATAGGGACACCAAAAGACGGAAGACATACCTGACCCCCGAGGGAAAGCCCGTAACTCTTATTCGCAATTAAAGAAGACATTACAAGATATCATGGAATCAATTGGATGCTCACCTAGATCAAGTGGCATCACATAATAGTAGGTCTTATTAAGACTCATGGCTGCAAATGTCAGAACATTCGAAGACTCTAGTAACAAAGATCTTTCTTCAGCCTTTGGAAAACCCAAAACATATTCTTTGGTAAAATCCATTTGATCAACATACTCTACAATTCTCATTGTAATACTTGAGATAGAGAACAATTAGCCAAAATATGTAGGCGAGGTGGTTTATGAAGTAGCGTCAGCCAACCGTCAAGTCAGCATTAAATGTCGTTTGGGAACTAGGGAAATGATGGTTCCAATTGCAATTGCACAAGTCCACATTCATCAAATTAATGACGTTGCACGCAACCCAATTAATTGGGAGGAGTAATTGATAATGAACCGTCTCGCAATCTATACAAAACATGTGGCACACTAATCTAGAAAGATTTTCCTTTTTTCCTCTCTCACATGCAAAACAGAAATAGTGAAAGCCTTGAACGCCCATGGAATAATGAGTGCACCTACAAAAAACCCAAGGCGTACGCCCTGCTATTATTCTTCTATTGTTTATTAAAGCTGGTCAATCTATTATTAGTTCGATCAATCGATCCGGCTCCTAAATCAGACCATTAGGCGAATTAAGTAAGTCATGACACCCAAGTCATACTTGCATGCCCGAAATCTTATTCTGACCAAAACTTAGTTAGACCCGACTGACTACAATAGCTTCTGGTCCTCTCTAACGCCTAGCTCGCCAAAAGCGGATGACGATGGGTTGAAAAGTGGGAACTTAGTCAGCGTTCTTAATACCTGACCACGATGGCTTGCTAGGGACCATTGTCCAACTATAAATAGTGGTCGCCGAACTTAACCAAAGCTTAGTCGATTTTGACCTATGACAAAGCTTCTCGTCCACTCTAATGCCCAGTTTGTCAAACAAGTGCCAACGGTTTAGAGAGTGGCATCTTAGTCAACGCTCAGATGCCTGATCGATAGCTTGCCAGGGATCATTGTCCAAACATGAGAAATAGTGACCAAACTCAACCAAAGCTTAGTCGGTGACGATAGCTTCTGGTCCGCTCGAAGCCTAGTTCGCCAATAAGGGATTCCAACGGCTTAGAAAGTGGGAGTCTAGTCAACACTCTCGACGCCTGATTAAGATGGCTTGTTAGGGATCACCGCACCGACACAGATGATGCAGTACAACACAAGTGATTACTAATAGCACAAGTCCATAGCGTTTTTTTGACTTGTGCTATCAAAACCAATTTAATTTCGTTAACATAGCGTTTTGATTTAAAACTCTAAGGAAAACAGAGCGGGAGAGCGAAAATTGTTCTGCGCGTTTTTGACCCAGGCTTTCATCTCCTCCCTCAAACGCGACTCTCCCTCACAAGAATTCCCTCACAGACGCAACGCACCTCTCCCTCACAAATGCAGCTCTCCCACCTCGCCTCTCCTCTCGCCCACCTCGCCTCGCCTGATCTCTCTCGCTCTTCTCTCGCCATCACCTCTCCTCTTACCTTCACCTGATCTCTCTCGTTCTCTGCTGCATCGCCTGATCTCTCTCGCTCTCTGTCGCTTCGCCTCCACTTTACTCTGCCTCTGCTACTCACTACTCCTTTACTATTTCGTCTTCTTCATTTTGCACAAATTAGGGTTTCTGATTAAAGAATCTCTGTATACTTCCATCCCAGATTGAAGCTCTCTGTAAGTTGGATTCTGTCATTGCATTTCATTTTTTAGTTTGTTGAATAATTTATTGAGATGTTGATTTTTGGGTCTCTTTAAATACTGTGAAAGTGTTTGTATATTCAGAGAGAGAGAGAAAGCCAATAGATTTTAGCGTCTCTCCATCGGCGAAGAAATACCAAGTTTCTCACCAGCGGTTTTCGAGTCATCTGGAGGCAATTTTGAGGTACGAATGTTGATTTAATCTTCCGTTCTAATGGTTTTTAGTATGATATTGGTGGTTGTTTGTGTTTGATGTCATTTGTGTTTGTTGAATTTGTGAGATTGGTGGTTGTTTGGTTCCCATCTAGTTTGCTTTGTTCTTATCTGTGATTGTTTTGGTCCCTTCTCTGTTTTTTTTTGTTTAGATGAACATCATTTTTTGTGTTTTAGGTTTTTCTGATTTTGTTTTTAGGGTTTTTGCTTTTGATGATGAGTTTATGCCTTTTATTGGTGTTGATGGAGGAGTAGTCAGGATGAGTTTTTTGAAACTTAATTTACGTGGCATAATATCTCAGAATAAAATCATTTATTTTTCAAATGTTTGCTTTCTTTTTTCCAGAAAAGTCATATAGATATGAAGCTTGTATAATACGAAATGATAGCCCTGGAGGCGATGCTCTTGCTTCTGATTTATAAGTGCAGTTGTATTATAGCTGAATTATTTACTTGGTGTTGAAATTACATTTTCTTAAGCTTCTCCTGATTAATCAGATGAATAACTAGTGACCAATTTTTATTTTTTATTGGTAAGCGGGCAGGGGTTTCAAGGATCCCCAAACCTTCATATTAATAAAAAAAATGATGAATCAAATACAATCACTCGTTCGTTCATTCAATACATCACAATAGAAATGGAAATTTCTTCAAATCCAACTAGTGGCCAATCTATCCCATCCCTTTTCCTCATTGAAGAAAAGAAACAAGGTTATTACCCAAAATGGCTTATGGGATCTTTAGATGTTTCCACACGTGCATGAATACCTACTATACGTGGTTTTGAAGATAAGTATAATGGAAGCATAAATAGAGGACTTCATTATAGGTATTAAAATCATACTGTGGGTATGGGAGTGCATTTGGGGTCCTAAGAGACTTCCGTACTTTTGTGCTCAATTCAATTGGGATGACATAGTAAAAAAACTGTGACTAGTGAAGGGGGGGCATTACAAAGGGTGATGCACCTGCTGAACACTACAAGAGGTGCCATTGCAAAGCTTGTCATCTGACTGGCAAAGGTTCTATGTTGACAGAGCTTGCTAATAAAAGTCAAAACAAAATAAAGGCCTGTCATAACTCCTGTTGGCTGAGTTATGTAGAAACCTATTTGAGACCACTAGGGTACTTTCTAATACTTCGCATAACATTAGAAAGCCTGAGAAACTCACCCTTATGTCGCTGAAGCTGTTAAGAAAATGATGAAAGGGAGCAGACTTTTTGTGATTCACAACAGTTATTTTTTTCCTTCGGCTCTGAGATTCAATCTCACCCGTTGCTCTTGCCCTCTATGCTAGGCCATAATGCCAAGCACTCTATTTTTTTTCCTTCGGCTTGTACTGATTTTTGTGTTTTTTTTGCTTCAGATTGTAAGTTCATCTTTTCTCTGAATAATCTCAAATAACCAATTGGTTGACATGTTCAATTTATTGTTACTATTTTTTTCCCGACCTTAATCACTTGATGATGGTTGACATTCTCTTTTGCATATTTTCCCTTTAGCACAATTCTGAAGAGATAGTTTCTTTGTATGTCTTTGTAACATATTGTCATTGAAAATACAGAAGTTGTGGGTTTTGAAGGATAAAGCTTTGGACTTAGTTTTGTTGTGGAGAGGAAGAAAGTTAGTTTTGCAAACACTTCTTAAGGTTTGGATCAACTTCAACCTCATTTCCCTTTTGAATGTAATGTTTGAAACTGAAATTTTGAATTTGAACTTATGGTGTATGACCTGAAAATTTGCTAAATCACTGAAGTGTACCAGTATTCACTGTTGAGTCCTACTTGTTTCATCCCCTTTATTTGAAGGCAACATCATCAAAATAATTTAAGCAATACCTGGTCCTGACTTGGACCTATTGTCTGTATGGTATTTCGTCGGTGCTTTGTATCCATTCGACATAATCACCATGACAACTGCTTAAGCTCATCGATTACAAATCTTAAGAAAAAGAGATAGTATGATTAACAAATTATGTGGAGTTTGAGTTTTACCATGTTCAGACTCATTCCCAAGAGCATTGGAGCCAGTTTTAGGCAGAGTGTTCAAAGGTTAACATCATGGAAATGAACAACAGTCGGGGGTGTAGGTGTAGCTAACTAGCTAAATGTCGTCAATTTCACAAGGAAAATAGGTATTTTCAATTTATTAGTGGTTGCGAAAAAACCAACTTCAGTATGAACAGTCCTGTCACAAATAAATAGAAATTTACATTATGTTTGTTGCATGCGTATCTTTGTTAGCTTCTGTTGATTTTTTCTTCCAATAAAAACTTCAATATAAGAACATGTTTTGCAATTACAATTGGTATAATTTTTTGAAATATCTCTTTTACACAAATGAATATTGCATAAAACAGAAAATACTGTGATGGTCAAAATACTAAGCTATTGGAACCAAACTTGGACTTTATGTCCTAACAAATAGAATCTATGTACTGGTACGATAAAGCAAAAACTTGCCTGAAAAATGTTAAAGAACACAAAAGAGAAAGATTAAATTTAAAGAAAAAGCAGGGACAATCTCTTTATACCAAGCTATGTATCCTATGCAGTCATAGTAAAGAAATAGCATTTCTTAGTTTTATTTTTTATTTTTTATTTTTGTTGTTGGAGTGTTAGATGATCAGCACTCTGATTGTTCGAACATGCTGGACTCATATGCTTCTGATGAGAAGAATAAAAAATTTCATCCAATTTGAAACGGTCTACTTCCGATTTGGAACCAAAGTTAGAATGAAAAAAAAAATGTCACTTCAGAGACACAATTTGTTTAAATGATTATTTTCACCTTTTCCTAGCCTTTACTATAGGATTCCAGCAAGTTTATCATCTAATGATGAACATATCTTAATTATCATATGGCTGAGAGTCACTGATACAGTAGTATGGTTAATTATTCAACACTTCGGAGCATTAGGATCCTGGTTATCGGTGTGTTTTGCATGGCAACACCTAAAGAAGACAATAACTTGCTTTTACAGATATTTTGTTGGTATATCAAGTAATCAACTAGGCATCTTTTTGGAATTTTTGTTTGTTCTCTCTGGGATTTTTTATTTTTATTTTTATTTTATTTTCCATTTCTATTTGGTCTATTTCAGAACTTTTTCCATGTATGCATAATTGTGCTTTGCGAATGTTCATTAAAGTTGAATAGCTTGGGCTAATATCTAGCCCAAAGTCTGCCAGGCCTAGAAAACAGGCAAACTCGGATCTATCTTTGCCTGACCTGATTTCTATGCACTAGGTTTTCCCTACTTTCTTTACTTGTTTGTTATGATGTTGGGGACTGAAAGCCCAGAAAAGCCATGTCTCAGTATTTTCAACTATGGAAGCTATGCAATCAGGCCTAGCCTGGTTACTTCTTTATTCTAGGCTGGGCTCAACTCTCAACTTGTTTTGTTGAGTTCAAATAACTGACTGGCAAGCTATGTATCCTATGCAGTCATAGTAAAGAAATAGCATTTCTTAGTTTTTTTGTTTTTGTTTTTGGAGTGTTAGGTGATCAGCATTCTGATTGGTCGAACCTGCTGGACTCATGTGCTTCTGATGAGAAGAAAAAAAAATGTCATCCAGTTTGAACTGGTCTACTTCCGATTTGGAACCAAAGTTAGAATGAAAGAAAAAATGTCACTTCAGAGACACAGTTTGCTTAAACGATTCTTTTCACCTTTCCCTTTACCATAGGATTCCAGCAAGTTTATCATCTAATGATGAACATATCTTAATTATGATATGGCTGGGAGTCACTTATGCAGTGGTATGGTTAATTATTCAACCCTTTGGATCATAAGATCCTGGGTATCAGTGTGTTTTACGTTGCGACACCTAAAGAAGACAATAACTTGCTTTTACAGATATTTTGTTGGTATATCAAATAATCAACTAGGCTTCTTTATGGAATTTTTTGTTTGTTCTCTTTCGGATTTTTTTTTTTTTTTTTTTCCATTTCTATTTGGTATATTTCAGAACTTTTTCCATGTATGCATAACTGTGCTTTGCGAATGTTCATTAAAATGGAATAGCTTGGGCTATTATCTAGCCCAAAGTCTGCCAGGCCTAGAAAACAGGCAAACTCGGATCTATCTTTGCCTGACCTGATTTATATGCACTACGTTTTCCCTTTTTTCTTTACCTGTTTGTTATGATGTTGTGGACTGAAAGCCCGAAAAAGCCATGTCTCATTATTTTCAACTAAGGAAGCTATGTAATCAGGCCTAGCCTGGTTACTTATTTATTTGCTGAGTTCAAATAACAGCCTGGTCTATACTATATTCATTCCAATGATCAAATTCCTCAGCATCAAATATGACACCTTACTGTTGAAGCCTTGGACATTTTAAGCACCCATTGACATCCAAAACTATCATATTAGTAAAAAGATATAATTTTCTAATTACTATAGACTGTTCAGCTCTAGCATTACCTTGAAGATCAAATATGAAAGGACAAAAGATTTCCCAATTATTACCTTGATGATGTAACGAGTGGATATTTGAGCGATTGTAATGTTAATCATTCTTTATTATTATCAATAATATAAGGTTTTCAGAATCCTCAAACCCTGCTCATTTTCCAAAAAAAAATTAAATAAATAAAACCAACGGCGAAAACCAATGTTAAGTGGATCCTTCTCCATTAAGAATTTCAATTGCATGTTTGCTGGATGTGTGATAATAGTATAGTATGAAGGAGTGAGGTAGAATTATCAGTCGCTTGGGTTTAAAATCTCTTATATTTGGGTATAGATGAAGCAAAGCTGCTAGATTATCTTTCAGAATGGCCTCTCCAACTGAGTTTAGCTTGGATGTTGGAATTGACATCTTAATTTGTTTGTTTTGGCATTCCAGGTCTGCTTATCTGATTCGATATATTGTCTTGTTTTCAGTTATCATTTAGAGAAGTCTGTCAAATTTTGGATAAAGAATGATACATTTTCTATATTTTTGGTGGTTTCATTGTGTTAATTACTATCTAAAGTATCAGTAATTTATTTAGGCAAACATACATACCATATTAACACTCTGAATCCAAAACAAACAACATAACATGAAAATGGCCATATTAACACTCTGCAAGTGATCCTTTAAGAAAAAAAATGCACACACACACACACAGCAAGTGATCACTAGGAGATAGGTGTAAATTTTTTTTAGGTCAATTATATATGCATGGAAATGATATTGAAGAGGGAATACTATTCAAAAGTTATGTAAATTGTGTTATTTGAGTAATACAAATTTTTTATTCTTTGAAAGATGGTGTTTTGATTCATTTTCGTGATTTCTTTCATGATTGAACAGACAGATGCAGGGGGGTCTACTCCTATTACAGGGCATGGATCAAGTTCACTGCCACATGGAGTTGAACAATGTACGATGAGGATTCCTAATGACAAGGTAACCACCTGTAGAGTGACATCTGCTTGGTTGGAGCAAATGCCTCTGTAATTGCACTACTCATAGGATACAACTGCTTTTTTGTTAGGTTGCTTTGATGATTGGTAAAGGGGGTGAGACCATCAAGAACATGCAAAGCAGGTCTGGAGCTCGTTTTCAGGTTGGTAGCTTTTGTTCTGATTTCTTTTGATTGAGATAGCAAAAGCTCTTTTGATTGAGATAACAAAAGCTCTTTTGATTGAGATAACAAAAACTCTTTTGCTCTGATTTCTTTCTTCTTTTTTGTATTGTTTCTGTGATCGATCTACTAACACAAATGTTCAGTGAGATGGACAAGAGGCGGAAATGGTCACAGTTTGAGTTGGAGGAGTTTTGGACCATGGTTCCAACTTGAATAATGCACTGTTTAATTTCATGTGAATAATGCACTGTTTCATATGAATAATGCACTGTTTCATTCCATTCTTGTTGTAGCTAAAAAAAGTGTCAAGGAACCGACATACCTCAGGGGCTACATAGCAAGGAGAGCTGCATGCGGTTTATTAAGAGAACTGGTAGGACATTAGAACTCTTTGGGTTCTTCATAACTCATACTTTGATTATAAATGATGTTGAGTGCTGCATAGATTACTCATGTAGTGAAATCTATTATACTTTCGTGCAGTTGTAGCTTGTTCATTGGATGCTTTGCAAATTTAGTGTTTATGACATTGCCATATTTGTATATTAATTATCGAGTCCATCTGTTTTTTCAGGGTATGAGCCAGCTTATTGAACTCTAAGATGAGGTTCAAGATGATTTAAACGTACCACTGGAAAGTTCACAAAGGAAAGAGATGATGCAAATAAGCTGAACATGATTTTTCAATTGACTGGATTTTAGTGATCTTGTTTATGCTGAAACACACGTTACGGTTAATCATTATGACATTGTCCTTGATGTTACATGCGATTGCTACCACAATGCCCAAACTCAAGCACCTTCAAGTGTCCTACATGCCCCTTACCACACAGAGTGGGCTTGAGATCCTTTCGAGTTGCCCAATTGAGCAAGTTCGTCTGACAGCCTGATTCTCATGAACTTGATATCTGTACAGCAGCACACCACGACTTACTCCTCCAGGCTCCCCTCTGATACTGTCTGCATCAGCTTCTCCAAAAAGACTATCTAAACCTACATCACCAAGGAGACATTCAATCTCTTTTTCAAGCTCAAGAGAAGTGTTTGAAGATAGATCTTCAATATTTTCTTCATTGCAATCGAGTAATTACGGTTCAATGTCAAATTCTTCTGATATAGGATCCCAAACAGGTTAGCTCTAAGAACATTTTGAGTCGTGATCAAGGTAACTACGTGCTGATGAGTGGAAAAGTTAATTATGGTAGTTTTTACATGCCAAAATGATTGCATTCATATTCCTAGTTTGAACTATTTAGGCATTAGCAGTTTGAGTTTTCTTGCTTCTGTGTTGTTCAATTCCATAGATAATAGATCTGTTACTTTGAATGTTGTGACCTACAAGATTCTTAGGTCCAAGTGTTTTCATAAAACCTGACATTTAAAATGTTGCTTGAAAAATTATCATTTTTATGACATAAGAATAAACAGTTTGAGTATATATATTTGGTGGAGTCATTATCATACTAGTTTTTAGTTTTTTACATACTGCCTGCTCGTCTCTGCCTGTTATAGAGTTATTTAAAACCAACCCAAGCTGTTTGGACAGTTATTCGGTTTCTTTGGGTTTGTTCAGTTACTATTTATTTATTATCATTGTTATTGTTTTACTTTAGGTTCTTTGGTTGGTGCTTGGAGCAGAGTATACATGGAAAATTTGTGAAGGTTAGCGCTTCATCTACCCTTTGTTCAAGGTTTCATTTCCTCACCTTCTTTACTTAGTTTTTCAATGTCTATTGAGTGGCAAAATTTCAGTAACACAAAGGATGATTTGATCAATGTGAGTAACAATAACAAAGGTTTGCCTGATCCAATTATTCAGTACTTAGTTCAGTCAAGCATTTTGTTCATTTGGTATTCAATTCCTACTCTCTGTACTTTGAATTTCCTAATGATTATCATGGTGAGGGTGACAGTGCATTCAAATTTATGTATTCATTGTTAATACCATGTTGATGAGAGCGACAATTTCTCAGCATAAATGCACTTGTGCTAAAGAACTTAATCATTCGAAATGGCACATGTTTTCACTTTCAGACCCTTTCCTATCTTTGTGCACAGAATCCTTTGAGAGCGGAAAGTTCATTAGAAGACTCATTGTCCACATTTTCAAAACTCAATTGTATGGAACTGAGTGGATTTTCGAAACACTTGAGAATAGTTGAACATGAGATACTTTCGAAATTCATGAGAATAGTTTCTCATTGTGACTTAACTAACTTTATTTTTTTGGTTGAGAGACATTATTGGAAGCTTGGGAGCTGGGAAATCAGAAGCTCACGTTTCAGATGTGCATGTAGATTCAACAAAGTTGACTGGGGGCCACTAATGGAGTCAGGATTAAGACTTGGCAGGTGAGTTTTAGTTAGTTCAGATGTTGCAAAATCATCTGTGACAGACGTCTTCAGAGAAAATGATATAGAAACTAACATCAACAAATGTGTATTTTCTTGTTTCATTCTGTTTGCTCTCTTGTTAATTTTATTTCCTATCTCTTTACTCGGGGTTGGAGATAACCCAGAGGAAACTGCAAAAACTAGCCGTCTATTGATGCTGGCAGACTCCGCTTTACAATTGCAACTAGGAAATACCCTACATTGCTCGGAAACAAATAGTCAAGATCATGAAGGTTGGTGCCCCGAAATGTCTACTTTCATAATTTTTTATAGATGTCTTCGGCGTTTTGATAATTATTGACTTGTATCACTAAGGATCCAAAACAACATTGAGAGTTGATGGTGGTGGTGGTGGTAGTGGTGGTGATGGTGGAGGTGGAGGTTGGGGTGGGAATAATGAGGATAGTGGTGATGATAACAAGATTGGGTTCTTGTCATAATGGTTGAATTGGACTGCAGATGATGTGAAAACGGTTCTAGCAGATCTGGCTATGTCCTTTGCTTTTCAGACATTTGTCGCTGAACCGAGGTTTATTCCATCCTTGTCCATGTATCCTACATTGGATGTGGGAGATCGAATTGTTGCGGAAAAGGTGTCTTTCTTCTTTCATTTACATAGCTTGGCTAGTTAATTATGAGCTTGCTAGATATAGGATGGTTTGGGTTGTTGAATTTGTGTGATATAGAGCTTTAATTGTGCTCATATTTTAATGTGCATAAAAGATTACTAGGGATCAACAGTGTAATTGGGGTTTATTACAAATTTTAGAAGCAGAAACAGTAAATAAATACAGTTCATGAATTCGTTCGTTTACTGGATATTCATGTGACTTTTTTAGTCTGACTTTTCTTGATGAAATATGTTGCAATTGATATTAGTACAATTTATACATGTTTGGGCTTTTGAAATGACTGATACATATTTGTAGTAATAGCTAATCTTAGAGCACATGAATATTTCTTTATTGCTTCAAGTTCAAGTTTGGAGAGATGTTACTGGCACTTGTGTAATTGTGTTTGCTTATAACTTTTAATACCTGACCCCTCCAGAAGTTGTCTTTCTACTTAATTATTCCTTCAGCTGGATGACTCAATATCTCCATTCTATTACGATACTTAGGTATCATCACAGTTAGCAACCACAGCCACTTTCTGCACAAAAGTTCCATTCATTTCTAGTATTAGTTCTAGTTGCTGTAAACTCTAGGTTTCAAATGCAACCCTGGTTGTTTTCTATTATCGTTGACTTATGTTATTTGGAGTTACTTGAGGATTGTGTTACATCGGAGCACGAACACTCAAATACTTTTCTTGCACTTAGCTACATGCTCCAAAGTTTTCATTGACCATGCAGTCTCTTGGTGTTTAGATTTTTTGTGAAGTGGCTCGTTTGCCCAAGTTAATCCAATTGTCTATGCACTTTGAGTCAATAGGAGTACAATTGCTGTTACGTTAATTTCAGCTACAAATTATGCTTTTGAGTTCCAAAAATGTTGATAATTTCATGCAATTCTATTGATGTGCCTTCTCATGCAGGTTGTAGAAGGTCCAAACGAGTAGCATCAATGCCTTTTATTCCAGAGGAGCAAGTGCAGCAGATGACAGAACTAGAAAGTGTAGCTCATGAACTAACAATACTCCTTAGGGGTGATAGATCCAAAGAACGAGCAAAACCACTTGGCAGTACACCAGTCGAACAAGTGTCTTTGTCCTTGGAAGAACAAAAAGTACGTAAGACCACTACCTCTAACTGCAGATCTTGAACTTATTCCGGCTTCAGAGATCCAGATGGATCAACGCCTGGAGGCACACCGCCAACGTATGCTGAGAATGTATAAAATACAAAAACAATGTGCCATTGAAGAAATGAAGAAGACCAACCATGAACTTGTTCAAAGCTCAAGTGAGAATGTTGAGGAGTTGAACCAACATCAACAAATGAAGGAAGGGGAGAACCAAAGCAATAAAGTTGGAAACTGGAAATGATTGTGACTCAATGTAATACATTATCTTTATTATTCAACTGAAATAAATGTAGTATGATCTTTATTATTTGATAAATTTTGTGACTCGATGTAATACATTATCTTATTAATTACATTACTTTGCCTCCATTTATGGAAATGTTTAAGTTTGGCACATTTAGATTTTTATTTTCTAGAAATATTACTTATAAGATGTTATAAAAAGTCATTTGATAGCACTTGATGAGTGCTATAGAAGAAAGGGCCTTGAGAAACGCTATAGAAACTAATACAATAGCATTTGTTAAATGTTACGTGAGGGAAGACAATAGCGTTTCAGAAACGCTATCGTATACTTTACCATAGCATTTCTGACACGCTATCGTATAGTATACCATAGCGTTTTTTAAACGCTATAAAAGGTCAACTTACAATAGCATTTTTAAAACGCTATAATAGACCCTGTATCTATTATAACTCCGGCAGACACAGCGTTTTCTAAAACGCTATGGTATCCTACCATGACGTTTTTGAAACACTGTTAATGGGCATTTTTCTTGTAGTGATGATCGCCGAACTCGACCAAAGAGTAGTCAGTGGTCGCTGATGACGATGACTTCTGGTTTGCTCTAAGCCTAGTTCATTGTGCATGGATTCCGCTTCAGCTGCTGAGGTTGTTCCATCCACTCTTCTTCCCCACTCTACTAAGGTTGTTGCTCCAACACACTATATGAGATTGAGTCGTTGAATGAGCGGTTGAAGGAGAATTTTGGGCAGCCTGGTGTCGAGACAGGTTTTGAGGTTTGTTTGCATGTCGCGGGGCAGACTTTGAAGCCAAACTGAAAGCTTCAAAGGCGGAGATGGATTCTTACAAGTCTCGCCTGGGGTATGCTAAGGCTGACCTAGTTAAGGTTCAGTCTGCAATAAGTGGCGTTGAAGATGAGTTGAGACACACTCAGGAGGAGTTGAGGCATGCTCAAGAGGCGGTGGAGAAGGCACAAGTTGATCTGCAAACTCAGGCTCCTGAAAAGAAGCATGTTGAGTTTGTGTGGGATGCCTTATGCCCGAAGCTTGAGTCCGAAGTTGCTTATTGCCTTAGATGTGTCCGAAAAGTGCAGGAACAAATTGCTTTTGTGAAGGATGAGCTTATTGCCTTAGGTGTGAATGATCAATCTAAGGTTGACGCATTTGTGGCCAGACTGGAAAAGGCGGAATCTGAAGCCCACGAGAAGAAGTTGTTTGAAGGTCAGGACTTTAGACTTCAGCAAGGTTATTAAAGACAGCTGGAGCAGTTGGAGCTGATTGAAGATGACTACCCTAATCTTGACTTCGCCTATTTCAGTGAAACAACTTATGCGAAGTTTGAAGAAGAAGAAGTTGACCAGGCTCATCCTAACGATGATCCAGAGCAAGCTCCTGAGATTGCTAACCCATCTCTTGTTGTCTCCTCTAACATATTTGACCTTTCAACCTCTGAAACTAATCTTCCCTAGCTGTAATTTCTGAATCATTAATGAAATAAAATTTGTGGAGTAACACTTTATACTTGTATTTTCTAGACTTTTCCTACTGAATATTTTGTGTTGCCATGCCATGGTGTTGGTCTTCAAACAAGAAAGTTCACTAAGTCTGGAAACTGTCTGGTTAATTTGCTCCTGTGTGTTTTGACTACTCAGCTTGTATGTGTTCTTGAAGTCAAACACCTTTGCTCTAGACTTCTAGGAGGTTCAAAAGTTATCTTGGCGAGACCCTGTGATTTGGCTAAACTCTGCGCAACAGAGTAAGAATAATCTTGGCGTACCAGAGATCATTCGAATTCATAAGTCAATTATACTTTTCATTTCCCAAGTCATCTTAATGAGCTGACTAGGCGTTTGAGCGTACTAGAAGTTATCTTCATCAGTCTTAATGAACTGACTAAACTTTCTGGTCAAGTTTGCCCATCGTTGTCTATGGTTGGACAATGATCCCTGGCAAGTCATCTTGATCAGGCTTCGTGAGCTCTGACTAGACTTCTACTTTCTAAGCCATCTCGGTCCATTCTTGGTGGACTAGGCTGTAGAGAGGACCAGAAGTTGTCTTCATCAGTCTTCATGAGCTGACCAAATCAATTTTGACCATCATTGTCTATGGTCGGACAATGATCCCTGGCAAGTCATCTTGATCAGGCTTCACTACAAGAAAAATTGTGATTAATAGCGTTTAAAAACCGCTATGGTAGGCTACCATAGCGTTTAAAAACCGCTATGGTAGGCTACCATAGCGTTTAAAAACCGCTATGGTAGGCTACCATAGCGGTTTAGTAACCGCTATGACAGCCGGCGCTATAATAGACCCAGGGGATATTATAGCGGTTTTAAAACGCTATGGTAAGTTTGGCTTTTATAGCGTTTCAAAACCGCTATGGTAGCCTCTTCCATAGCGTTTTAAAAACGCTATAGTAGACTCTAAAACCGCTATGGTAGACTCTACCATAGCGTTTTAAAAACGCTATGGTAAGTATACATAGCAAATTTTTTTTTTTTTTTTTTTTTACTATCAAATTACTTTTTATTACACATCTCATAAGTTTTATGTCTAGAAAATAAAAATTTTAATGTGCCAAAGTTAAACATTTCCATGAATGGAGGCAAAGTAACGTAATTAATTAATAAACGGTATTACATCGAGTCACAAAATCTATCAAATAATAAAAATAATGTATTACAATTATGGTACTTGGGATAACAAACTGAAAATTAAGCGATGGTTTTGCCCATTGGATCAATGAGAATCATGCCAATAACACCACCCGCTTCTCTAACAAAATGGCTTTTTTGCTTCTAAGGTCTGGGAGTTCAAAATTCTGTTTATGACACTTGGACCTATCAAAATTATCAATCACTCCAAGGATCATTTTCTGCCCTCACTTCTGAAGGCTCAACGACTTCTGTTTCAGAGGCTTCGGCAGTTGAAGCAGCTTCAGATTCTTCAGTGGCATCAGACTCTTCTAATCTTCCCCATCTCCCGCCAAGGGCAATTGCCATCATTTCATATATCTTGTTACCCAAATCAGCTGGACTATCAGGCTGCAAATATTATCAAGATAGAGTTAAGTAATTATCAAACAGGTTTGGTTCAGAAACATGTTTCAGAGGGAGTCCTTACTGAGTATCCACTGGAGATCAAAGCTGTATCATACAGCAAATCAACTGCTCTTTTAGCTTCACCAATCTCGGGAGCATTCTTGCATGCAACCTACAGGGTAAAAGATCATCAAAAACTGACCAATGAAGCCACTGAATGATGACATTCATTCAATATTGACACTTGGAAGAGCTGGGTGCTTCTCCTAGCTGATGGTATGGTATGTTTATGAATCAAGGCACAGATCCATGAGATTTCTTAAAAGTTGCAATACTTGAAAAGGAAGTAATAACAATGTTATGCCAAAACAACAGAACAAGGACAATGGATACCACAGATTTCTCAAAAAATTGCAACACTTATAAAGGAAGCAACAACAATGGTTGCAAATAGCACAAGTTATAGTGAAATGACCTAAAGATATAGTGAGGCAATTGCCCTTGGCGGGAGATGGGGAAGATTAGAAGTCCCAAACATTGATTACTATCAACATAACAGTGAACACTATCAAGATATATGACTGTGAACACTATCTTGCCCTCACTGTTATGTTGATAGCATAATAGTGAGGCAACATAACAGTGAACACTAGAAGTCCCAAACATTGATTACTACGTTTACCTCAACTAAAAAGTTAGCAAATGACCTAAAGATGGATTTTCTTTTCCAAAGAAAAAAGGTGCCAGACAAAAGTACAAACAATTTGAGTAAGATAATGCCTCTTTAAGTTAGTAGATATTGTCTAATGTTTTTCATTTAGTGCTAACTGCTAAGCACTAGCAGACATGTACACGGCCTACAGATTTGATCAAGAGTGAAATCACTGGCAACAACACCTAGTAAGTGCATTACATAACTATAGTTTCCTTCTCCAGGGATGAATAATGCTTTGACACTTGAGATATAAACTTAACAACTAAAAGATTATGAAAGAAAAACACAAGATAACCAAGACTGCCAGTGAGAGTAGGCATGCTTCATTCATTTGTTGTCTGATATCAGAAATGTATGCATTTGACAAAAATCAAACGGCATTTAAAAGCGTTATCTTACACTCAGCAGCAAGCAATGATAGCAACGACAGCAGCAGCAGCAGCAAGCAACCTCTCTTCTTGACAGCTCCTTCAACATCTCTGCAAATGATCAAAATTTGAAATTTTTTTATGTTCTGGCCTAAAACTAACACATACTTTCAGTACCACGATTATATCGGTGTTCTAGTGCATTTGGATGAAATCATAAACTTTTTGAATCTTAGCCATGTGCATCAATTGAAAATTTCTTGACTTGCCATATTGAGTCCCGACACCTTGACATCTAGCAGAGAAATCCAAGGTTTCCCTCACTGTCATTTCTCCAATGTCAAGATCATTCTGACTAATATAAGCAGAAGTTTTCCTCGGAACAAATTCATGCATTTCATGCCCATTATAGGTAATTTTTCCAGAAACCTATAGTTATTAGAGAAATCAAATTAATACCATCATATATGAAGATGAAATTAATAGCTAGTATTGAGTAGGCTTTCAATGACGAAACTCAGAAAAGGCGACGAGAAGGTCTCCATATATACCTCTAGCGTTGAATCAAGCTTCCCTGCCAAAGCTAGCAGTAAGGAGGTCTTCCCAGAGCCTGGAGGACCTAATAGCAAACTCATCCTGTATATAGGCAAACAAATTAGTCTTTTAGGCGTATAACGGAATGAAAATTCCATATGAAACCCAACATACTAAGTGTCCAAGTTGTATCATTCATTACAGTCCTTTATAGAACATACTAACCACAACATATTCTTCTATGATAATCCAAAAGAACTTTGAGCTGTTCCCTTTTCTTAATCTGAGAAGAATGGAATTGATTCATCCACTAACAAGACACGAAAGAAGTTGAGGAATATGATAAAGCTTTTAATCCTATCCTAATACAGTGTAAAAGAAAATCGCCAAAGTTGTCATTATTTTAACAAATGTATTACAAATTGCCTTCTAAAACAGCTAACTGTCATGCAGAACTCTGACATGAATGAAGTTCAGAATTGACAACTTACAGTGATAATATTTTCCAGTAGAGCGAGCATCGATCATGACATTTCCTATCATTTCTGCATATATCTGCAAAACATAAGTCTAATCCATTAAAGTCTACTTCACACTGCATTTCTTACGCATACGACATACTAATTGAAATACTATGCATTCTCACACTAGAAGAAACACAAAGTGTTATCAACAATAATTGTTATATCACTAAACATTAAGAATAATGTCATTCAGGAATATATCAGACTAAAGTTAAAGAGCCAGTAACTGTCAACAGGTAGAAACATGCATGACACAAGTAGGTCAACATGATCACTTCTTTTCTATCCCAAAGTAGAAGATCTAGTATCTATTATGATGTTTGATCAGAAGAATAATAATCGAGTGAAAACTTGCAGAGATGGAAATAGAAAGCAACTAACTCATCATACTTTATGTGGATGGTGGATATGCATCTGAACAACTCTAACATTGAATAGAAACAACAATTTTCCACTTAAATTCAAAGTACGAGTACCAACCTCGTGGAAGCAAATAGTTTCACTTATATCTATCTAAATCTTGTTGGTCACACCCTATAATAATTAAGGAAAGATTGTATTGTTTTCTTTTCCCTTATCTATTCTAGACTTCATCTAGCCAAATCATGAGAGGGATTTCTTTTGAACTTCCAGCAGAAGCCTGTGAGTTCCCTACATTATATTAGCCAGCCTTTTATATTTCAGAATTGATATCAAAGAACTAATTCTAGACATAACTCAATCCATAAACATATTATGATTGCATAGTTTACTGTGCAAGAAAAGTGAGAAGTACAGGAGCATTTCACATTACCACTTCAGCAGTCCGAGCATTTGTAATATCACCCTGCACTTGAATAACACCCTCAATAGGAGCCATGGGCTGCAAATCAATGGCAACAATGAGAGGAAGATCACCATCTCTGAAATACAAACAAAAATTAGCACATAAGTTACTGAATGGACATAAGAGCATTTGTGCTTGCCGTCCAAATCTATATGCTCCACAGAAGAGTGACGAGAAACCTCCCGCAGAACACCACCATCGACTCCTCCAATAACCAATACCTGAAATTAGTAAACAAGCCTCAAGGAAGGCCTTCAGCTATTTTTACATTCCACCTAGATACAGTTTGCTTAGCACTACAATTTTCTTGAGCTGCATGCAATATTTGATCAAAACATGCTGCCCATAAAATAAAAATTAAACACAAGAGGATGATTAAAAAAGACCTTCCGAGGGTTTGGAATGGAACAAAGAGGAAGGGGAGCAATCATTTCTTGGTACGCACACTCATCTCGCTCTGTGACTTGGATTACCCCATCCAAAACAAGAACCTTGCCATAAGTTGCTGACTGAAAAGGAAGAATTTAAACATGGATTAATTGGCAATAATCAATATATCAAAAGTAATGGAAAGTATTTGCATGAGGTTGAGAGAAATATGAAGAGAGCAGAGGAGTGTTATGGGAGAGCGATATTGGCCAGCCCAGGAGATGGAGAAGTTCTTTCTCTATATGGGAAACTCATATGGGAAGCTCATAAAGATGAAGAGAGAGCTGGTGTTTATTTTGATCGAGCTGCTCAGGCATCTCCTCTTGATTGCTTTGTGCTGGGATCATGTGCACACTTTTTGTGGGAGGCAGAGGAAGGTGATGAAGAAGAAATGCAGCAGATGAAAACAATTTTGTCTTACCCTGCTATGGTTGAAGCTTTCTGAGTTCCTCAAGCTTCTTCCATTGATCTCTCTGTCTCAACTAATCTTTACAAAATTATTTTATTCCCGTCAGCCAGCCTGTACTACTACGATTAACCTACTAACAAATAAATGGGGAAATAACATAACAAAAGTCTTGGAACGTCGAGACTAGTGCTATGAAGGTGCTGCGATAGAAGAGTCTGAGAGGGAGAGGGAGTTGTGCTACGAGGCATTAACTGAAGCTTTCTCTTTGATTGATCCACTGATTGATGTTGTTTTTTGTACAGTGTAACACATGTTTTGATTATATAAATTATGATGATGAGAACTAAAAAAAAAAAGGGGGTATGTCAAATACCTGAAATACCAAAACATTTTGGTAATCAGACTTCTCTTCAAATAAGACCTTTTCTACTTTGAAAGAGTGTGCTTCTCCTGTAAAATTTGGACAAATGGTTAAAACTACCACAAAAAATAGAATTGTCGATGATGCTAATATCAAACGAGTGAAGGCCACACTGAGGGAAACCCGATACTTGAGAAAATCCAAACTGTATCTACGATTAGAAAGGGAAAAAAATGGATGTCTCAGTTAAATATTTGAGATAAGTTCTGCAATATGGATTTTCATATATGAATGTATAACCATGGTCTTCAAATGCCATTCAAAAATCTTTCTTCTTAACTTGATCTCTTGATCAACTGAACCAAACCAAGCAACATACGAACTTCTACAAGACCATGTACAAGAAAACAATAGCTATAACCATGACAAATTAAAAAAACACACACACAAATCACTTCACTCCCATTGCCTCTACTAAGAGCACCATTGATCCTAAACAACAAACAAGATTTGGACAACAATTATCATGAAGCAAACAACCATTGTCTGTATTGATGCTTCTATCCACTGGATTCATTCTAAAGCCTGATATGGCTTTATCACTTTCACTGTGAGAGTCATTACTAGCATAAATGAGGGTCAAGTGAAAGATAGGTGCAACACCAGTTTCAGGAAAAATGAAATAAACAACTCATAGGACTTATAGATCTTTGGCTTAGGAGTTCAATCCCATACCTCTTGCTTCAAAGAAATTTGCAGCTCAATCTTGGGAGATTGTTTCTTCATGGGTTCAGTACATCCGTTTACTTGTCTCGTATCCTAGTGTAACCACATAAACAAATACAGATATAAAAAATAATGTTATAAGAAAATTAATTTTTGGATCCAAGGTTATGAAACTTGTTCCAGTTATGATTTGCATGATATTAGAAGCTTTTGGGCTACATGAAATATGTGCCAAACCTTGACTGATGCGATAATAATAAATGTGAAGAGGAAGAGCAGATTAGAAAATCCTTGAAAGAGAAAAATGGGTGTCTTACCAGCTTGTGAAGATGAGACACTACTTCTGGTGAGATGCCCAAACTCTCTTCCTTGACTTTTCTACAAGATTTACTGCCATCAGCCAAAGAACATAAATCAGCTTCAATAGGATGGAAAAATACACATCTTGCAAAGATGGGGTTTGAAACAAAAACTATAGAAAACTATTTTTTAATCAAGTGGTGAAACCAAGAAGACCCACTAATCTTTCAAGTACAATCAACCCTCATTAACTTGAACACTTTACCAAAATGCACTCTTATATCCTTATTCAAGACTGACTCTCATTATGGGTAGTTGATTCTCCAATCTAAGTTTTCAAACTCCAATATCCGATTTTGGAAAAACCCCAATCCATTGAAGGAACCCATAAACCAAATTAAAAACTACTAAATATGAGATAATGTATGAATTCAGAATGCAAAGAAAATCTTACCTCTTAGAGCATTCGTGTCTTGGGGTTACTCCCATGAACTTAGATGATTTAGGAATGGATTCATACCACTTGACTTCATGATGTTTAGAACCAAAGCTTGCTTCAGACCCCATTCTTGAGACTTGTCCAAAAATGCTGCAATTTGAGGCAAGATTTGCATCACAACAATGAGACAAGTGTTCACAACAAATAGACATTTTTCTCATCAAAACAAACACAAACAAGAAATGGGTACCTGAGACAAACCCCTAGTATACAAAAAATCAATCTCAAAAATTGCAAACTCTAGATTTTAGCTATGAGATTCGATTCTCGTTAGCTGGTCATCAAAATATTCAAGAACAAGTCCCTATCACAAAGATCTAAACCCAAACACCACCACTCTCAACATCCTGAAACATCAATCGAATTCTAATCCAACATCGTCATCTCCCTCCAATGACTCTTCCTCTCACCAACTCACCAAATCGGCAGTCCCAATCTCCACCTTCGGAGTCTGATTCAACTCAACCTTACTTCTCCACCTCCCCCATCCCGCTCCCTCCTCTGATCCTTTCCCTTCTTGAAATTTGCAAACAGAGAAGAACTCACCTGAAGCAGGCGAAGGCGGTGGAATGGCAGATGCGAGTGGCGTCGACGGTGGTTCTCTTCTCTGTGTGCGATGGAGACTAAAGGGGGAGAGAAAATTAGGGATTTTAGGTTTATATGAAGATCTCTCTCGATTCGTTTTACTAAGTCAACAAAAATGGAGAGAGCAGAGAAAAATTATCACATATACACAGAGAGATGGAGATAAAAAGATAGGGAGAGAAGGCAACAAGAGCGAGAGGGATGGAGAGGGAGTTTTGCTTATGGTGAGGGAGAGTCGCGAGGGAGGAGAGCGAGACTGAGAGGGAGAAAGCCTTAGATGTTGAAGTGGAATCGAGCGAGGTCTCTGTTTTTTATTTCCCGCCTACTCTGCTGTGAAGCAATTGTGGAGCGCGCATTTCTTTTTCATTTCCCGCGCGAGGCCCTTTTGGTGAATTCAATCAATTATAGCGCTTTTCACAAAAACGCTATAAACATATGCTATGAATGATCACTTTTCTTGTAGTGCTTCATGAGCTCTGACTAGACTTCCACTTTCTAAGTCATTTTCGTCTGGTTTTGGTGGACTAGGCTATAGAGTGGACCCGAAGTTATCTTCATCAGTTTTCATGAACTAATGCATTAAAAACTATTTTTCCGATTATGTTGTTTGGGATGTGAAACACGTAATCGAGTCATCATAGCGAATCAATACTAGTTTGTGCGTGAAATCTAGGAGGGATTCTTGGAACCTTGTGACTTTTCTAAACTTGATTTTCATTAAACTAAATTCAATTTCATATTTTAAAATTGCTAGAATTTCTTAAATTTAGTCGCGTAGTTCTTCTTCCTTGACCTTGTTTTGTAGATCGCTTTTCCTCGTGGGATCGACACCCCAATCTTTACTGCAATTGACCGCGTGTACTGTTTGGGCGTAATCAAATTTTGGCACCGTTGCCGGGGACAAGCGTCATTCTACAAGGGAGGTTTCGGGTATTATGTTTCTTGCTCATTGTTTTATTTTATTTTTAGGTTTTAGGTCCAGTTTATTTTATTTTTTTATTTTATTTTTTTAAAAAAAAATTGCAAAAAACAAAAAAGGACACTGGGGGAGTGTGAGTTGGAATAGAGACCACTTAGGGAGACAAATCAGGGTCCCAAATTTAGAACACTCACAAATTCACATTGAGACCAAATTAAGTCATACTTCTAATTCTAACACCATGAGTAATCACGAAGATGACCATGTTCGGTCGCTAAAGGACTATCTCCACCCCACGCGCACTGCTACTCCATCATGTATCATGTTTGCACCAAATACACCAAAGCTATATTTTAAGCCGGGTATGATACAATTATTACCCACTTTTCATGGCCTAGAGAGTTAGAATCCTTATGTTCACATTAGGGAATTCGAAGAAGTTGTGGCCACTTTCCACAACAAAGTTGAGGCTGAGGCTGTAGACTCGGTTGGACTAAGGTTTTTTCCTTTTTCCCTTAAGGAAAAAGTGAAGAGTTGACTATATTCTTTGCGACCAAGGTCTATAGGTTCGTGGTAGGAGATGACCTAAGCATTTTTTAATAAATATTTTCCTCACCACAAAACCAACAGTCTAAAGAGAGATATTTCTACCTTCACCCAAAAGAATAGCGAGACATTATATCAAGCATGGGAGAGGTTTAAGGATCTCTTGAATACATGTCCACACCATGGGTATGAGAGTTGGTGCTTAGTCAGTTATTTTTATTAGGGGCTCAACAGTAGAGAGCGTCAGTTCGTTGAGATGATGTGTAATGGAGAGTTTTTGCAAAAGGACCCTGACGAGGCCACTGAGTACCTGAATGACCTGGCAGAAAAGGCTCATACTTGGACTAGTCCAAGTGCTACTGAGAGCACGGATAGAACACGCCCAGCTGGAGTCTACCAACTTAGGGAAGATGACAGCCTTAGAGCCCAATTGGATAGAATGACTAGGGAGTTAGAGGCACTTAAGGCCAAGGATGGTAGGCCCACACATACAGTTGCCAGAGTTGAGCTACAGAACACCTGTTTTATATGTGGGGGAGTTGAACACTTAGCACGGGATTTCTCGACCTTGATTGAGATGAGAGGGGTTTATGAGGAACAATGTAACGCCTTAGGGATGTACAACAAGCCTTATTCACCATTCTCTAACACTTACAATTATGGCTGGAGAGATCACCCTAACTTAGGCTGGAGGTCCGAAGCAGACCAACCTACACACTCACAGGCACAACTACCTCGGTCATACCATGCACCTCCATACAATGCACAATCTAACAGAAGTTCCTTATCAGACACATTACATGCATTTATAGAGGCACAAGGAAAAACTAATAAAAAATTTGAGCTTGCATTGACACAGTTGGCAGAAGATAACAAGGAGATCAAAAGCCAGATAACCAAGCCGACAAGTTCATTAACAGTTCAAGAGCGGGGTCAATTTCCGTCACAACCTCAAGCAAATCCGAAGGGCCAACTTATGGCACAAACCTCTACTTCAAACTCTCAGAATGTCAAAGAGGTTAATGCCATCACTACTCGGAGTGGTAAGATTTTAGATGGATCGAGCTCGTCCACGACTATAGGCACCTCCCCAAGTGCAAAGGAGAGCATCCCTGAGGATGAGCCCAACAAGAACATTCCAGTTCCCGTTCCTTTTCCTCAAGCACTACGACCTAATAGAAAAAAATCGAAAAGGCATGGTGAGATTCTAGACACTTGAAACAGGTTAAAATTAACTTACCTTTGCTGCATGTGATTAAACAGGTACCAACTTATGCGAGGGTCATCAAGGATCTATGCACTATCAAAAGGAAGCATCATGTCAAGAAGATTGCCTTCTTGACAGAACAGGTAAGTGTGGTGATTGAGCAGAGGACACCACCCAAGTACAAAGATCCAGGGTGTCCTACAGTCACCAGCCAGATTGGGACTCATGAGTTCGGCCAAGCCTTGTTGGATTTAGGAGCAAGTGTAAATCTGATGCCATATTCTATTTACTTGCGACTAGGTCTAAGAGAGATTAAACCCACAATCGTGGTACTACAATTGGTCGACAGATCGGTTAAAAAGTCAAAAGGAATAGTCGAGGATGTCTTGCTGCAGATTGATAAGTTTTACAATCCCGTTGACTTTTTAATTTTAGATACTCATTCTGTGGTTAATATGGAGTCTACAATTCCGATTATTTTAGATAGATCTTTTCTTGCCACAACTAACGCTCTTATCAATTGCAGGAACGGTTTAGTGAAGCTGTCTTTTGGGAACATGACTCTGGAGGTCAACATATTCAATATTTGCAAGCAACCAAGTAATGATGATGAGTGTCATCATACCTACATGATAGACACGCTGATATCAGAGGAGGCGCTCCTGAGAGCAGATTCTGAAACCTTAGAGTACCTCCTTTCTATTTCTGATTCTGAGAGTTCACTTTATCCTAACAATGCTTTTTATATTTCTGTTGTTTCAGGGTTAAAGGATAAAGGAGGACGACAATGGCAACCATGCTTTGAGGAGTTACCAAAGGAAAGACAGAAACCACAACCATCCACCGTGGAAACTCCGAAAGTTGACCTAGCTCCATTGCCTGAGGGACTTAAACATGCATTCCTTGGACTAGGTGATACCTTTCCTGTTATTATTTCTTTCGTGCTTGATGGCTCACAAGAAGAAGAATTGATTAATATGTTATGTGAGAAAAAATCTGCATTAGGTTGGACTATAGCTGACATCAAAGGTATTAGCTCTTAATATGTTCCCATAGGATTTACTTAGAAAAATAAGCTAACCCCCGTAGAGATCCTCAAAGACGACTTAACCCCACTATGAAAGAAGTGGTGAAAAAGGAGGTCGTAAAATTGTTAGATGCATGCATCATTTATCCCATCTCTGATAGCAAGTGGGTTAGTCCAACTCAAGTAGTTCCCAAGAAATCTGGAATAACAGTAGTGACTAATGATGAGGGGGTGTTTGTTCCTACTAAGGTAGTGACAGGGTGGCGCATGTGCATTAATTATAGGAAACTTAATTCTGCCACCCGCAATGATCACTTTCCACTTCCATTCATAGACCAAATCTTAGAGCGAGTAGTTGGTCATTCTTTCTATTGCTTTCTAGATGGGTATTCAGGATATTATCAGATTGAGATTGCATTAGAGGATCAAGATAAGAGTACTTTCACATGTCCTTTTGGTACTTATGCTTTTCGGCATATGCCATTTGGTTTGTGTAATGCACCGGCTACTTTTCAGAAATGCATGATGAGTATTTTTAGTGACATGGTTGAAAATATATAGAAGTATTCATGGATAATTTGACTGTTTTTGGTAACTTCTTTGATTCATGTTTACTTCACTTGAAGGTTGTTTTAAGTAGATGTGAAGAAAAGGATCTGGTGCTTAATTGGGAAAAATGTCATTTTATGGTTTCCTATGGAATAGTTTTGGGACACATAGTTTTTTATAAAGGAATCACGGTTGATAAAGCAAAAATTGAAGTGATTTCTAAATTACCTACACCTAAAAGTGTCAAGGATGTGAGATCATTTCTAGGGCACGCGGGTTTTTATAGGAGGTTCATACAAAATTTTCCTGCCATCTCTAGACCATTAAGTAGCCTCCTGGTCAAAGACGTCGTGTTCCAGTGGACACAAGAATGTGAGGACGCCTTCGAACACTCATTGATAGGCTCACCTCTGCTCCCATCATGCAGCCACCGGATTGGAATTTACCATTTGAGATAATGTGTGATGCAAACAACTATGTTGTGGGGGCAGTCTTGGGACAACGAAGGGAAGGGAAGCCCTTTGTTGTTTACTATACTAGTCGAACACTTAATGATGCTCAAAAGAATTATTCGACTACTGAAAAAGAGTTGCTAGCTGTAGTTTTTGCTTTAGATAAATTTCGTGTTTATTTGATTGGTACACCTATCACTGTTTTTACTGACCATGTGGCTCTTAAGTTCCTTCTTTCTAAAAAGGATGCTAAGGCAAGATTGATAAGGTGGATTTTACTCCTGCATGAATTTGATTTAACTATAAAGGATAAGAAGAGGGTCGAGAATGTTGTGGCGGATCACTTGTCTCGTTTGGAGTTCAATGACTGTCAATGGCCCACCCATCCGTGATGACTTCCCTGATGAACACCTATTCTCCATCACTCAAGTACCATGGTATGCGCACATTGTTTATTACTTGGTTTCCGGCAAAGTTCCATCATCATGGAGTGCTCAAGATAAGCCTAAATTTTTTGTCGAGGCAAGAAATATTTATTGGGATGATCCTTATCTATATAAGTATTTCCCTTACCAAATCATGAGGCACTGTATATCTGAAGGTGAGATTGAAAGTGTCTTACATTTTTGTCATAGTGCAGCTTGTGGAGGCCATTTTTCTATGAAAAAGACCGCTGCAAAAACTTTTACACTCGGGATTATATTGGCCTACATTGTTTAAGGACACTAACAATTATTGTCGTTCTTGTGATAGATGCCAGAAGTTAGGTGCACTATCCCGGAGACACATGATGCCCCTTAACCCCATCCTAGTCATTGAGATATTTGATTGTTGGGGGATTGATTTTATGGGACCTTTTCCACCTTCTTTTGGATATTTGTGGCGTGCCCCTTAACACTGTTGTCAAGTTTATCAAATAACACATTTTATCTCGTTTTGGTACACCACGAGCCATTATTAGTGATCAAGGGACTCATTTATGTAATTGCTCTTTTGAGGCTTTGATGCGCAACTGTGGAGTTCATCACAAGGTCGCCTATGTGTCCAAATGGGTAGAGGCTGTGGCGTGCCGGAACATTGACAAAAACACTGTTGTCAAGTTTATCAAAGAACACATTTTATCCCGTTTCGGTACACCACGAGCCATTATTAGTGATCAAGGGACTCATTTTTGTAATCGCTCTTTTGAAGCTTTGATGCGCAGGTATGGAGTTCATCACAAGGTCGCCAATGCTTACCATCCGCAGACAAATGGCCAAGCCGAGCTGGCAAACCGAGAAGTGAAACAAATCTTGGAGAATATGGTGAATTCGGATAGGAAGGATTGGTCCTTGCGCCTTCCTGATGCACTTTGGGCTTACCGTACCACTTATAAGACAATTCTTGGGATGTCTCTGTATCGACTTATATATGGAAAAGCCTGTCATTTACCTGTTGAGTTAGAACATCGTGCTTATTGGGCTGTAAAAAACACTAATTTTGACATCAAGGATGCAGGTATTCAGCAGAAATTTCAGTTAGCTGAAATTGAGGAGTTGCAGAATGATGCCTATGAAAATTCCCGAATATACAAGGCAAAGATGAAAACGGCTCATGATAAGCAAATTTTGAGGAAACATTTCGAGCCTAATCAACGAGTCTATCTCTATGACTCACGACTTCTTCTTCATCCTGGCAAGCTAAGATCGAGATGGATGGACCCATTCATGGTAAAACAAGTTTTTCCCAATGGTTCCATAGAAATTGAAGATCCAAAAGATGGGAGAGTATTTAGAGTAAATGGGCAGCGTTTGAAGCACTGTGGAGTGGGTAGAGGTGCCAGAGGAAATCTTTCCGGTTGCCCCTGTCTACTTGATTTGATGTTCTCCACCCTATCTTTAG
Organism: Berberis vulgaris; assembly: GCA_963556465.1. Taxonomy (NCBI): domain Eukaryota; kingdom Viridiplantae; phylum Streptophyta; class Magnoliopsida; order Ranunculales; family Berberidaceae; genus Berberis; species Berberis vulgaris. The sequence goes on from OY747124.1 coordinate 16,779,902, forward strand.
TTTAGGTTTTTATTTTATTTTAGTTTAGGTTTTTGCTTTTATGTTTTTCTTTTAGTGTTTCAGGTTATTTTAGGTGTTGCTACTGGAGTCACTCGGAGACCCTCATCCCATGTGTTCCTTTCTCCCGTCGGTATGATTTTTTTATATTTTGGTGACTGTGAGGACATTGTCTATTTGAAACTGGTAAAGCTTCACCATGGTAATATCACTCTAATCCTCCTATTTTCTTTTTCCTTCATTTGTCATGATTATTATTTTATACATTGAGGACAATGTTTGGTTCAGGTTTAGGAGTGATGTGTTTTATTAGATTTTTTTGTGCAATTTTCAAAAATCTTTGAGCATAAAACGTATTTTTCAAACATATCTTACAATTAAACCGAGTCATTTTTTGTGTTCTACTCAATCTCCATTGAATACTTAGATGATTACGGTAATTGTGCAAAATCTTTATGAAAATGCATTCTAAATATGAACTCTTGGAGAATAAAAAAAAATAATAATAATAATAGAGGAAAAGGGGTTTTGAGTTATTTTAATTTTAGAGAATATTTTTGTTGCCTTTAATTTTGAGCAAACACATACTAACACGTGTCACGTAGTTATACTAGTAGAAAACATGATATTTGATATTATCCTTATGTTAGATGTATTTCGTGAGACTTTTCAACTCGACTATTCGTGCACTATAAGCCAAGTCAACATGATTTGAAGTTGATTAGTGAGATATAGAACTAGAAAACCTTAGAATAATAGTGGAGACTTAACCCTTGTGAGTTTTGAGCCATTCTTTATTTCTTGAGGGTTATTAATTACACTCTGATTTTTATTGAGTCCGCATTATTTCGTTGATAATCTCATTATTCTTGACTTTCTTATTGATTGCTTTAAGAATGACATAAAAATTGAATTTTTATACTAGAACTTCTTGCTTTATTTAGTTGAGATGTCCTAGTACTAACTAGAACTTATGAAGTGATATAGGCATTTCTTTCTTCAAACCATTTTTTTAGCTTTTTAGCCTACCCAATAATAAATATCCATTTGCAGCCCTTTGAGCCTTTAAATAACCTTCTCCTTTTTATCCTCATTCCCAATACATACTCCAATCAAGGAGTAATACCTCTATTATTTTATCCTTACCCAATTTTCTGAGAATGTATACGGTGAGATAAATTTATGGAATGGGCAAATAGAAAGAGTTGAAAATAGATATTTCATGCGCCCTCGAAGTAAAAGTGTTGGATGTATAAACGGGGAAAAACATGCAAAAAAAAAAGGTTGAAGAAGAAAAAATTAATGGTGTACAACATTGATTTGTTCTTCAATGCCATGTGTGTTTAATCAAAGGTGTAGCCATTCTCAGGAAATTTTTGTATCTTTTTTGTCCATTATTGTTTGCCAGAATCCAAGCCACATTACGACCTAGTAAAGACCTAATTGATCTTAAGTGAAAGTTGGTTTAGTAGATGTGGAGATTGAATAGGCAAGAACTATGGTGTTTGATTCAACATTTTCAAAAGCAATCAATATTCCTGTCCATGAGATCATATTCATTTCACTCTTTGAAAATTCTGTTTTTCATGATAATTATATGTGAGACGTTTGCATTTTCCATAGTTCATATCATTTTCCTCACATATAAACTGAGTGCCCAATCTCTAAGTGTTTTATTTCTGAGTGACATGAGAGATTTGTAGTCGAAGCGTACTTTCTAAAGGTTATCTCGTCACATCTTTACAATGAGATGAAGATTTACGTTGATAAGGTTTCTCACACACACACTTCGAGTTGAGAATGATTATGAAATTTATTTAACCTTTAGATACTATTAAATTATTGTACTCTATTGATATACTTTTGTGACATTTTTAGTTTGTTGTTTTTCTAGAATTTTAAGCAATCAGAAAATTACTCTAAGGAAAATAAAGGGGAATGCCCATGTTTTTGCATTATGTTTTTAGAAAATATATTTTGTTTTATTGAGTCAGTAATGTTTGGGGTAACATTTCTGGAAACCCTCACGAGACTATAACTTGTCCACTAGAGGTAATCTAGGGGTTTAAAGCTTTGTTGAACGTTAAGGTAAGTGCAACCGTGATTCCTACGAAAGTGAGTTAGAATTTTATTCTAAATTTTGTTTTGCACAAGGACTAGCAAAATATAGGTTTGGGGGTGTTTGACATTCACATAATTATTACATAATATACCTCCTAATTTATATTTGTTAGTGTTTCGAATAGTGTATTTTAGTTTAATTATTTTATTTTTGTATTTCTGTAGGATTTGGAGTTTAAATGACAAAAGTGCATTAGCGTGGAGAATTTGGAAATTTATGGAGAAATTGATGAAGTGGAGCATAAGACACTCAAGCCAAAGATTAATAAAGAGAACCAAAAAAAAAAATTAAAGGAAATTAGTTTTGAATTTTGGTGGAACAAAGAAGTAATATGGATGAACATAGCCAAACCCACCTTTCAAGGGGTGGGACCCCTTTGTTTGCAATTTGTATTTGGTTCCAATAAGGAGTTTGTTTCCTTTTTACCACAAATATAGTAGCAGAGAACGCAGCAGCCAATTGGGCTTCCAATTTGTATTTGGGGCAATTGGGTTTCCAATAAGAAGTAGGGTTTCTTTTAACCACAATAGCAACAACAAGATAAGGGAGAGCCTTTTGCTTAGAATTTGTTTTGTTTTCCAATTGGGGGTTGCCAAGGAGAAGTTTTGGTTTCTTTGAACCACAAGAAGAACAAGGGAAAACGCATGCAATAGCAGATACTGCAACAAAAAAAAAGGTGTTTCTCTTGACCATAAATACAGCAGCCAAAAACGTAAGGAAAAAAATAGGAAAGATACGTTGTCTAGGAACAATAAGGAGAGTGTGCAGGACAACAAGGAATACAGGAACAACAACAAAACAGCAGTGAAGACGCTGTCCAGCAGGGTGTGCATTGCTGATCCACTACGCGCTGCCATGCCGATGAAGCTCCACATCGCTGTTGTTGTTATCACCATCACCATCACCATGTGTCACTAAACTCCACACAAGGCGAAGAGGTGAACTCCAAATGTAACGCACTTAATTGGTATTTGATTCGTTTTATGCTTTCATGATGAATAATAGTGTTTATGATTTTCACTTTTATTTAATATAGGAGTTTATGTTATTTTAGTGACAAAGATTTCATCAACTTCTTCGTAGATTATTATTCCGATGATTGTCTATTTCTTCTCCATATAAGTCTACTCACGTTTTTCTTATGTGTGGAATTTTTAAGGATCAATTAATTTCGATAGGTTAGTTATATGTGATTGTCTTTTATTACGTTATTGTCCCCGGATATATTGTAAATTTAGGATATCATATATGACCAACCTTTGTGTTTTATAGTAAAAGTGAAATCTAAAATCCATTTACATTAGAATATATTGGTGCATTAAAGACTATTTTTTCGATTATGTTGTTTGGGATGTGAAACACGTAATCGAGTCATCATAGCGAATCAATACTAGTTGGTGCGTGAAATCTAGGAGGGATTCTTGGAACCTTGTGACTTTTCTAAACTTGATTTTCATTAAACTAAATTCAATTCCATATTTTAAAATTGCTAGAATTTCTTAAATTTAGTTTCGCGTAGCTCTTCTTCCTTGACCTTGTTTTGTAGATCGCTTTTCCTCGTGGGATCGACACCCCAATCTTTACTGCAATTGACCGCGTGTATTGTTTGGGCGTAATCAGATTTATAGTTCCCTTTTGCCATTCATGAGTTCAACCTTTCCTATTTCACAAACACATCCTAAAGTAGATTCTCGTCTCACCTTAGAATGGTAGATATAACAATGTCAACAACTCGTTTCCTACCTAACTTATACTACTAAGCTAAGCATCAAATAAGATTTAAGAGTATAAAAGAAATTCATTTATCTAGATGAAATACTTAATATCTAACAAATCATAGTGAAACTTAGACTAATAACATATTAACATAAAAGCTTATGGCTTGTTAAAGAAATGTATGGATAGAAAATTATATAACTTTGAGGTTTAAAGATAGAAGGTGAAAGTGTGAATTGAATTCAAATATGAAACACAATACATCTAAGTTACTTCACTGATTCATGACATAACCAACGTGAAATGTGAATCTAACCAACAATGCTTATCTAACACAAGGAAATGGAAAGATATCACTTAAAAGGACCATTTTGGGATCATCCTAGTATGAAACACTGTACCCCCTTGTTAAGTTACTATCTAGTCATGTTCATGATGTTGACAACTCGTCGTGCCTAAGTGACATAGTCTGCCTAAGGAACCACGGTGTCGCACAGCAGACCGAGTCCAGTCTCGCGACAACTCACCGCGCTCAAATAACCTTGTCCGACAAAGGAGACCACGATGGTGCACAATGTCCAAGTCTAGTCCTGTTCAAGATGTCGACAACTTGTTGCGCCTAAGTGACCTAGTACGCCTAAGGAAGCACGTTGTATTATAGAAAATTGAGTTCAGTCTTGCGACAGTTCATTGCCACTGTATACTCTAGTCCGTGCGGACCAGGATGACCCCCCGGTTACCAAGGTTCTATTCAGGATTAAGTCACCCTATCTCATGAAATCTAGTCCGTTTGAACTAAGATGATTTCTGTTATACTTAAGTCATGCTCAGGATTAAGACGCACTATTTAACGAAATCTAGTCCATTCGGACCAAAATGATTTCTCTTATACTTAAGTCGTGTCCAAGGTTAAGGTGCATTCTTATGGATTCAAGTTTGTTTGGGTCAAGATGTTTACTCTAATACTTAGATCTTGTTCTAGATTAAGTCTAACTTTCTCAACAAGTTCAACTCCTACTCAGGAAGCAACCAGCCTACATTAGGAAACTTGGTCCACTCAAACGGAAATACTTCTCTACAGCTTAAGTCTTATTTTGGATTAAGTTATCTTGTTGTGAGATCTAAACCGATTGGAATAGGGAGACGCGTAACTTATGTCCCCTTCCAGATCGAGTCAGCCTCAATCCTACCCAAAATTAAGCTATTTTATACTACAAAGCTCCGTCCATCCAGACAAAGTTGACTTTAATTTTCACAGTTTAAGTCCTTTCATCCTAAATCGACATAACTAGGGCTAATATGATTCACATCTAGACAAGTCAAACATGTTACCAAAAATAGAAACATGAGTACGGGCAAAAAGTATACTTTATTGATTAAACAAAGAGTCATTACAAAGCTTAACAGACTTATCACATCAAAGGTTTACACACTACAAGCATCTGAGCTTGGTGGAAAGGAAGGTGCGAGTGAAGATCTACCAGAACACCTACGATTTTCTCTACTAGTCTGTCTTCTGGAAGAAATGCCAGAGGTGCAGCCAAAAAAGTGACTGGATGAACTACTTAGTGGTAGAGATATCTACTGGAACTATTTCCCACAGGTGGTGGAAGAAATTGCAGGTGCGCCACATGTTGGATGACCAACTCAGAACCAAAGATAGCCTCAACTTCTTCTCCACAATATAAAAGTAAATCTAGAAGCCCTCGAAGAGCAATTGGAAGCTCATTCAAACTAGTGAACTCCCTCAAAGTGCAAATCCTATTAGGACTCATCGCTGCAAAAGTTAGGATATTCAGAGATCTCACCAACGGATGCTCTTTCCCAATCCCTGGAGAAGTTCGGGCAAAAGAACTCCATTTTGGAGATAGGAAGTGAAACCCTAGAAATACATAATAGAATCTGATCCAGCCAAATTAAGCTTATATAGCGTTCGTGGAAGACGATCACCCAATAGTCACATTGACATTAAATGTTTTGCAGAAAACAAGGGGGAATTAAACTCGGTTACTCATGCACCACGTAAGTCCCTTCAGAAAGTTAAGGGGCCTACACACAACCACACTAACTAAGGGGGTAACTGATATGACATCAAACAAGCACCCAATCGTAGCAGTATACGTGGCAGGGGGTCAACCCTAATACGTAAAGGCCTCAGTGCGGTCTCAAGTAAGCTCAAGCATGGTCTAGCCCAGGCTCAGCCTAGTCACTGTTCAGCCTGTAAGTCAGGCGTCCAAGCCCAGATTACACGAGCCCAACATGGTGCGGATCTTGGAGCTTGGCCGCCGAACACAGATTTTTAAGCTGTCACAAGTTCAAGATCCATTTGCACAACTCTTGATCCAATCAAGTATTGGGTCCCAAATAGAGCTAAGTGTCGAAGGCAACTCAGTCATGGACGGGTAGGATCTCGAGCGAGATCTCCTCCCTCCATCACGTTCACAACGATGGAGTCAATAAAGGAGTGAAATACTCGCTATATAAGGTGAACAAAAGGGATGAGAAAGGTACGCACTTGCAACCTAATTTTACAATCTACATCCATCCTTAAATAGTCACCTGACTTTAACATCGGAGTTCTTTCGGCCACTACAACGGTGGTCCATGACTCATTGTTGTTCGTTTTGCAGGTCAGGTATCGACGGTAATGGATTTGGTCGCATCAGTTATTAAGTATTTTTTTTAAATCCGTGGATTAGGTTGGTAGGCATGTAATGTAAACCACAAAAATTCGGCCTTGTATATATCACTACGAACACCCATATTTAGATGGTGGTTAATAGTACACTTATCTAGGTACAAGTCAACGTTTTCCCTAAAGGAAATTAAGAAAGACCGGTAATAAACAAATGCCTTTTGCCTTTTCCCTAGATGTGTGTTTAAAAAGAAAATTATACTTTATATTTCTTAGCTTTTAAATCATCCCCAAGGATACACGTATTACATATTGGCTGCTCCTAAATAACACCACCAACCCCCTACTTTCTGAAGGACGCCACCTATAAAAAGAAAAAAAAACCTAACTCGTATTCTCTTCTCTCCCTCTTTTCTCCTCTCTCCCTTTCTTCACCATCAACCGCCGCCGCCACCTCCTCCTCCCTTCACCACCACCACCTCGCCACTGCCATCTCTCATCCTCCTCATCCTGCTTATCTTCCCTTCTTCTTCTTCACTACCGCCACCTCTCATCCCACCTCCTCCCATCATTTTCTTTTTCTTCTTCTTTTTTTCCTCCTTGGCGGTGAAGAGGTGGTGGTGGTGATGGCGAAGTGGAGGTGGTGGTGACGGAGAGGATGAGAGGTGGCGGTGTCCCACCTCCTCCCATCTTTATTTTTTCTTCTCCTCCTCTTTCTTCTGCAAGTGGCGAGGTGGTGGTTGTGGTGGTGGTGATGACGAGGTGGTGGTGGTAAAGTGGGGAAGATGAGAGATGGTGGTGTTCCACCTCCTCCCATCTTCTTCTTTTTTCTGCTTATCCTCTTCTTGTTTTTCTCCCTGGAGGTGGCAAGGTGGTGGTGGTGATGGCGAGGTGGCAGTGATGAGGTGGTGGTGGTGAAGAGGAGGAGGAGAAGGGGTGGCCTCCTCGTTTTTTCTATATCTTCGCCCTCGCGGCAGTTCCTGCGAGTATGGCCACCACACGGAACCGTCGCGAGGGCAAAAATAATTGTCCCTCACGACAATTTCTGCGAATGGAGAGCCAACACTCACAAAGATTTGGGCGAGTTTGGGTTCCCTATTCGCAGGAACCGCCGCGAAGGCAAAAGAATAAAAAAATTTATAAAAAAAAAAAAAAAAAACCCACCGCCATCCCTCACCCTCCTCCTCCCCTTCACCACCACCACCATGGCATAGGGAGAAGAAGGAAAAAAAAATATAAAGAATATGGGAGGAGGATGAGGAAGAGGAGGTGGGAAGAAGATGGAGGAGAGGTGGCGGTGGTGGGGTTGATAGAGAAGAGGGGGAGAGAGGAAAAAAGGGGTTAGGGTTTTTTGTTTATATAGTGGTGGTGTCATTTAGTAAATCCAAAAAAATATTGTGGGTGGTGGTATCCATCAGTATAAGTGGTGGTGTAATTTAGCAAGGGCCTTACATATATTATTTTGTTGCATTTTTTATGAATCATTGGTTTATATCTGAGATACTTGTGACTTTGTGATGGTGCAAAGTACACGAGGGTATTTTTGTCACCTTAAAAAGGCCTCATAGCTCCATCAAGGAATCCATTTATTTAGGTTGTAAGTCAATTTTCAATTAGTTCAAGAGGTTTTCAGCTTCGATTACTATATAGAAAAATATGTATGAAAAACTAGGGATGGGTCTCCCATTCCGCAATCCCGATCCCGTCTCATCTCGATTTTTTCAGGTTCTATTAGGATTAATCAATTCCATCACGTCCCGATCTAGAATGGGATGGGATCGGGATGAAAATTTTCAATCTCGCCCATCTTGTCCCGTCCCGAACCGATTTTTTTAATATTTAGAATAAACTATGTAGTATGAAACTATAAAACTATTTGTTGACATGACTATTTTATTTGTTGTTTTATTTATTAACATGGCTATTTTATTCTCACAAGTTTCCATGTGATTCACTTAGATAATGAGTCTAACTCAAATCCTCTCCCTTTTTTTCCCTCTTCCTGACTCTTGACAAAACAATGTGTATTCCGCGTAGTTTTTAAATGACAAACTCATTGATCATTTTCGTTAGTAATGTACAAAAAATGACTATCTTCAATAACAGTTCTAAAAAAAATAGTAATAGTTAATGAAATGGGAAAATAATAATCAATGGCTTACAGTTATATAGTTGTTCTTAGAATTGTGATTTTCAATCTAATATTTAGTATATGCTCATCTCGTCACGTCCCGAACCCGTTTGGAACGGGACGAGGTCGACATAAGGTCTATCCCATCCCGTTCCATCCTAATTCCAAACAAACGGAATGAGATGTGAATGAAATCCATCCCGTCCCATGCCCACCCTTATGAAAAACCAATAAATATATTAGGAATTTACTGGTGTTGAAGGCAGAAGCATGACACATTTATAGGTGCTGAAGGAGTGAGTGCAAATGAGGTGCAAGCAACTAGTGATACAATATGAATAGACATCAAAGAAACAAAAATGCATTGCACGATACATGCGACAAATATTTCAGTGTTGATTAGAAAATTAATCAATTCGAATATTACTGATTAATAAACAAAACAAACTTGTTCATCAACTCCAAAGCCTTTTCACACTTGGGATTAAACAAATGAAAGACATGGTCTTCGCCTTCAGATTCAAAAATTTCCAAATTTCCTCCCCACCCACTCTTATTTAGAGTCTCATAATAAACCCTCCCCAATTTATTCATCATATCTTTTCCCCCAACACACACCAGCACCCGGGTACACCCAAGATCCGACAGATTTGGATCAGCACCCGGGTTAATCAACGGGTCATCTAACCCGCTAGAACTTGGACAAAGAAATTTCCAAATCTTCAAACCCCGAGGATTTGAGTCGAAACCAACCCGGTGATCCCAACAGAAATATGGATGGATCAACATAAGTCCAACTAGGTTCAGCCCGGGTAACTGGGTTTTATCTGTGACCCGCCTGACCATATTATGGGCGATATTGGCACCTGCACTGTCCCCTCCAAAAAACATCCGGTTGAAATCAGCATGGTCATTCAACCAAGATTCTGGCCCGGGCCCGGACCCGGATGAATGAGAATTGACCCATTGAAGGGCGGCCCATGAATCATCGTAGCATACGGGTAGCGGGTATTCGGGTGCCAGTCGATATTCAACTGAAACAACTACTACTTTAGCTTCAGATGCCACTGAATTGAGATGGGTGTGGTATAATGGAGAGAATGCTGATTCAACACAAAAGGCTCCTCCATGGAAGTAGACTAGAAGGGGAAGCTTTTCGCCGGATGATGGTCTTTGGATATGGGGTAGATAAAGTCTCGCAGAAACACCAGTTTGTGGATCGATAACAACATCTTTGGACAATACACTGGTTAATAGATCATGTGATGGGGGAACGGTTTGGATGGGCATAAGTCTATCGACCTGGCCATTTTTGTATTGACGAACAAAGGGTGAGAAATCAAAAGCTAGTTCATCGACTCCAGTAGATTCCATGAGAGAAGATAGAAAATGTACAACAAGAGGGATTGATGGTTGGATTATATATATAGAAAGTGAGCAAGAAGGGTGAATTATTGGAGATTGGCTTTTGTTTATTCACTTGAATTGAATTAATTTATTTGGGGGTTGTTGAAAAATAGGTTCAGATCATAAACAATAATATATACCACAAACAAAAGTAATAGGTGTGAACAAAAGAGTGTGGGGGAGACTATGATGATATTTTCTCTGTGCTTTACGAAAATGACCTTATACACTATTTGACGAAAATGTTTGGCCTGTATTGATTCTAGAAACAATATGCTTTGCTCACTTTATTAATTCAAAGTCTCAAATTTATATTATTCTCTTTAATAATAATATAACTCTATGTCCCTTTCAAAAAATTGTGAGGGTGTGCCAGTTTTATATGCGTGTATTTTTAATAGCAATTTTCTTCCATTCGGACACAAGGGCGGAGCTAGGATGGTCATTGGGGAGGTGTGGGTGTCATATTATAAAAATTAATCATCATCATCATCATCATCAAAGCCCATTTCCGAGATTTTCGGGGTCGGCTACATGAATTTTGGTTCTCCAAGCAATGCGATCTTCCCACATTTCCTCACCTAATCCAAGCTCAATGATATCTTCATTCACCGTCTTCATCCAAGTTTTCAACGGTCGTCCCCTCCGTCTACACCCTCCATTAACTTGCCAATCTAAACATTTTCTAATTGGCGCCGTGCTCGGTCTCCTCCGCACATGACCAAACCAAGTTAAACGTCTTTCTCTAATTTTTTCCTCTATGGGCGCTACACCTAAGTATCTCCTAATTCTTTCATTTCTAATCTTATCCTTACGAGTTTTACCACACATCCACCTTAACATACGCATTTCTGCTACTGCCATCCTATGCGTATGTTGTCCCGTAGTAGCCCAACATTCTGAACCATATAGCATGGCTGGTCGAACAATTGTCTTATAGCATTTCCCTTTTAGCCTTGCAGGCATCCTTCTATCGCACAATACTCCTGACGCCATTCGCCATTTCAACCAACCAGCTTTAATCCTGTGGTCTACATCTGCTCCAATAGCCCCATTCTTTTGAATTATAGACCCTAGATATCGAAAAGCCTCACACTCTGGGACCTCGACACCTTCGATCTCAATTGCATGACTTCTCCCTCTTGGTTCACACCCAAAGTTGCACACTAGATACTCCGTCTTCGAACGGCTAATTCTAAAACCTTTACTCTCTAAAGCCTCCTGCCACTTAACTAATTTCTGACCTAAACCTGCACTAGTCTCATCCATTAAGACAATATCATCTGCAAATAACATGCACCAAGGTACATCTTCTTGCAGATGTCTCGTCAACTCATCCATGACCAAAGCAAAGAGATATGGACTTAACGCCGACCCTTGATGTAGTCCTACTGTCACTGGAAATTCACTAGACATCCCACCTACTGAGCGAACACTTGTTACAACCCCTTCATACATATCCTTAATGATATCGACATAACATTGAGACACTTTCTTCCTTTCAATTAATATTATAAAAATTAATATTTAAAAAATATTTATATATACAATTTTTAAAAGAAAATAAGACATTTTCATAACTACATCACTTTTTCTTTTGTATTTTTGTTTTGATAAATCAAAATTTTTATAATATATTTTGTACACCCTTTTTATTAACTGATTTTTTCACATGAAAATATATCTATGAAATCTTAATCAAAAGAGGGGTTGGAAAGACTAAAACTTACGGAAAAGTTTTCATTGCTAAATAACAAAATAGAAAATGCAACCAACTAAGAAAATGAATATTTTCTCCAAATCTTAAAAGGAAAAATAACTGAAAATAAAAAATAAATCATATTTTTCAACATTATGTTAAATGGACCAGTTTTGGAAATATAACTGAAATTATTCAAAGAAAAAAAACCAAATTTTTTAACATTGAATTGCACTGGACAATTTTGGACACTAAATTAACATTGATATACATATCTAACCTTGCATGCAAAACATGTTTAGCATAAAAATCTCCTCCCGTCAATATCAATTGTCTAAGATGCAGTCAACCCTTAAAAAAAGAAACAATCCAAAATAGATTCAAATATTAATGAAGAAAACAAAAAAAATTCATCAGCTCAAAAGCCTTTTCACAACTTGGATTACCGATGATACATCAAAATAGACTACCATCACAGTCATTCACGTGGCAGAAACCATTTATCACGAGGATCTGTCGCCCCATTTACTGGGCCAATTCGTAAAACCCAATAAGGCAAACCCAATCATAAAGGCCCAACTAGGGCCCATCAGAAGAAGACGCAATTAAGGCCCAAATCCAGACCCACGCGAGTTCTCTAATAAAGAAGAAGAACGTTGCATAAAAAATAGTAATAGAGGGAGTTACGCCTCCATGAACGCATCTCCATAAAGGAGGAGACTGCTACGAGGAACGTCTCCTTCCGTTGTGCTTCACATGCTTAAATCACGCACGGAATTAACGGCGACCATTATATAAGGTAAAGAGAACAATCGACCAAGGTATGCAACTTCAACTGAGTTTTGTCTATATTTACTTCCTTATTCAAACAGAGTTGTTGACTTAAGCATCGGAGTGTCTTCGGCCACCAAAAAGGTGGTCTTTGGCAGTCTAACGTTTGTTTTGCAGGTCAAACTCACAAGAGGATGAGTTTGGTGAGGAGCAACAAGTTTCCTTACTAAAAATAAGATCCACAGTGACGAAGCTCACCAAAATCTGATTGACGATCGATATACTGTCAGAATAGATGGAACGCTTTATAAACCCTCAACCCAGCGACAAGCATAGTAACCCTCCTACTGGCAACACTACATCGCAAGCATCCCGCGATCAAGACCAACCTATGACCATTGAGCCAACTGCACCCAACAATCGAGATCCACAGCATGCAATAGCTCTAACAACCTAGACATCCGGCAACACCGCTTCTGACCCTCGAGTAGATCTGCTTATGATCCAGATGAACCACATGACAAAGATGCTAGAAAAACCCACTCAATAGTGCATTCAGTCAGCTGACCCTATCCAAGTGTCGCCGCAACAAAACTCTACCAATCGAACCCGAGAAAGCGACGAGGTTCCTACAAAACCTCAACAGGGAAATTTTGAAAGCAATGAACTTCCCCAGGGTAAGACTCCACAGAGTAACGGAACACCTGCTGAAATCTCGTTCAGAATCGGAGTCAATGACGCCAATGTATTGTAAGAACTAGTCAATCCGCCGTTTTTCGATGCCCTCATGATAACTCCCATGACAAAAAAGTTCACCCCACAAAATTTCGAAGCATATGATGGCATCACTGACCCAACAGATCATTTGCGACATTTTCATTACATGATGGCGTTAAAGGAGACTACGGAGTCGATCTTATGAAGAACACTTCCGACTAGTCTGACCTCAACAGCAATGAACTGGTTCAACAGTTTACCACCAAGGTCAATAGACTCTTTCCAGACACTAGACACCGCCTTTATCATGAGATTCATCGAAAGTCATCGAATGAGGAAAGGACCACACTACCTCATTCACATCAAATAGAAACCCGAGGAGACGATAAGGGAATATGTCACTCGTTTCACTAACGAGTTGACAATGATCGATGGATGCAGCGATGACACGGCCACTGCTACTTTCACCGCCGGGCTAAAAAGAGGGTCATTTTTTACGCTCTCAACTTGGAACCCCAAAAAACAGGCGATCCTGTTGAAAACAGCCCAAAAGCACATTTTTCTCGAAGAAGATGAAAGCTGCCAGGAAGAAAAATGACCGAGAAGGGGAAAACAACTCAAAGAAACGGGAAATGAGGGAGGAAATAAGAAGAGACGACAGACCCCGGGAGGATAGCATTATTTCAAAGAGGCATCGGAATAGTGGAAGGATTTAATCCAACCATCAAGAAGCCGAGTGGGTAACATGTGTGATAAAAAAAAAATACAAGCCATACACAACCCTGAAAAAAAGTCGGGTCAATATACTAAAATACATGGGGAATTGGGAAACGTCAACTAACCACTCAGAATAAGAAGAGACCCAAAAGGAAGAGACAAAAGAAAATATTGTTCCTTCCACAATTATCACGGGCACAATACTAAAGACTGCTACAAACTAAAAGATAAAATTGAGCATTGGTTTAGAGAGGACAACTCGACGAATTCATCGGGATGCCAGACATACAACTCAAATGAAAAGAAAAGTCGGACTCCACAACGGGATCAAAAGAACAGCCCAGGAAACTAATATAAGCTCTACACTGCATGGCCAGGGGAAACAAAACGATCAACCCAACTGAAGAAGCAACCGGAAACACTTCCCATTCGAGATGATCTATATCGAACTAGGAGTACTAACGCCAAACGAAACCATACAAACTATTTTATCGATAGTTTCAATCAACTAACACAATTCAAGAACACTACTGATGGATGCCAGCCCAAACCTAATTACCAACGACAAAATTGACAACGGAATCGATTAAACATCAACAATTGGTGTTGATGCAAGAATGATTGGACGATTCGGTTCTGATGTGAGCATGATTGGACAATTTGGTGCTGATGTGAGCATGATTGGACAGTTTGGCGCTGATGTGAGCATGATCGGACAATTCAGCATTGTTCAGCTACTAAGTCAAAAAGCACCCCGAGTCCATTAGCTACAATAACATAGCCAACGAACGAAGAAACATAACCAATAGCAAATCCGAAGACTTGAAGACAAAGGCGATGCGAGACAAATCAACAAAGACATAAATCTCTAACAACGCGATAATCGACATCAACCAAGCAAAGGACAGGAGGACGCAACAAACCACTCTACAATCTAGCGTAACTTTTCAAGAACAACCGCTATGATTGGTCAGAATATCGAGAAAATAATATCAATAAAATTACAAGTTCGGAATCCTCATATTGTGCATGGACAACAAAATAAAGGCATCAAAACTCGGTAATACGAAGCAATCGGCATATCAAGCCAAAAGAAACCAGGACACAAGTCGGATATATATAATCAACTTCTGGTCTAATCAACCTCAAAGTAAAAGTTGGATGAACGAGTGAACTTAATTAAAAGAGCTTCAGGTCGACCAATATGTCGAACCAACAGAGTAAAAGTTGGACGAACAAGTCAACTTAATTGAAAGAGTTTCGGGTTGACTAGTATGTCAAACCAGCAAAGTGAAAACTTGACGAACGAGTAGCTTAATTCAAAAAACTTCGAGTTGACCAGTACATCAAACCAACGAAATGAAAGTTGGACGAATGAGTCAACTTAATTGAAAGAACTCCAAGTCGACTAATACATCGAACCAACAAAGTGAAAGTTGGAAGACCGAGTCAACTTAATTGAAAGAGCTTTGGGTCGACTAATACATCTGGACGAATGAGTCAACTTAATTGAAAGAACTCCAAGTCGACTAGTACATCGAACCAACAAAGTAAAAGTTGGACGAACGAGTCAACTAAATCCAAAGAGCTTCGGGTCGACTAATACGTCGAACCAACGGAGTAAAATCTGGACGAACAAGTAAACTCAACCCAGATAACCTCAGGTCGACTAGTACATTGAGCCAACGAGGTAGAAGTTGGACGAACAAACCAACTTTCTCACAAAAACTTTGAGACAACCGATACAAACTCGAGACGGAATAAATTAACTTACTCGAATAAGCTCCAACACAACAGGGTGAAAGGATAAAGTTTACCCACTTCGAAGCAACCAATGTGTTAGAGCATAAAAGAATTCAAATCAAGAAATTTAGACATGATAAAAAAATATAGTTGTAAAGGCCCCTTGACCGGTTGAAAAAATCAAACTGGAGATACGCATTGCAAATTATTTTGACAACTACGACTGACCTAAAAAGGTATAAGCAACATGAACGAGTCAACAAGACAAATCACGACTACGAAGGAAAATAAGAATACCAAGGAAAACTTTTATGCTCTTTAATAAAACTATTTTATTACATTCAAAGAAGAAGGTAAAAGAGTAGAAGATAAAGCGAAGGAGGCCATAACATCATTGGTGGCGTCATCTGACGGATGAGAGCAGTCGAATCACTGGCAGGAGCTCTCTCTTCAAGAGAAGTTGGAAGCAATGGTTCTTCAACCATTAGATCATCCAAATAACCCGAAATGCCTTCGTCACCATCTTCATTTTCAAAGGTCTGATCGACCAATTGACGGTACTGGGACAAATCAACACCAAGCCCCTTGATATAGTCGAGAAGCTCAGTTCGTCCATCAACGATTCGCTGCCAATCTGCCACCTCCATTATGTGAAGCCTGTCTTTGGCAAAAGCAAGTTGTTCCTAGCCACAATAAGTCGTCCCTCAGTAGTGGCAAGCATCGCGGAGGTATCTGCCTTGACCTCGTCAAGTGTAGCCATTAATTGTCTACCCTTTTCTCAGCAATGTCACGATGGATAGACTGTTTAACCATGTCACGTGCAGCCTCATCATGAATTGCCTTCTTGGCAAACAACTCCTTCTCCGCATCATGTAATCACGCACAAACACCGTCCAAATTGGTTCTCAAAGATTCGAGCTTAGCTACAAACTGATCCCGTGCGCCCTCCGCCTCAATCAATGAGGATGGAGCAACCCCGGCCACTTTTTCTTGTTACGCGCGCATCACACTCTTAACATGTCAGATTAACAAAGGATGTGGGAAAACACCAACAACTGCACCGCAAACTTCCTCTCTAGAGAAGCCACCTGATTACGACTAGCTTGGTAGTTCGAGCCCATCACCCCCCGCGTAAGTGGGATGATTCATCCCATCCATTATCTATCTACGACCATCTTCAAGATGAAGGCCTGGATCTAACACAATCATCGAAGGCCTCTCCACCGACCGCCTATGCCATTCGTTAATCAACCTACATTCACCATCCTGCACGTCGAGCTGGGTAAACCAGCAAAGCTTCCCATCTGACTTAACGCGAACCTCTTCAGAGATAGGTTCCTTCCAATTAATCCGTGAATGAATGACGCATGGATCCGGAAGCACGGATGAGCCACCTCCAATGGTCGAGAGAAGACGGAACGACAAAACACCATCCTTACCCTTTCGTTGCATAGTAGTCAAAGCAGAAGTAGAACAAGTGGTAGTACAAATGGGGCATGGGAACCTAAGCAAGCAGGAAAAGGTAAGACTTTCACCGCGCAGGAGAAGATCGAAGAGACCGCACCTCAAAAACTCGACTACGATCATCAATCTCCTTAGATTGGACTACTGCCAGTTGGAACATCTTATCATCAATGGCTCTAGGAACGTCATTAGAACATTCAGTAGCGTTAGGTGAATAGTCTCTTTTTCACTCTTCTCCAAGCTAGCCTTATCTCTTCAGCCTCCTTGAAAGATAAGCGATCCTCCCTTGCTAGCTCCCTATCAACAGAACTCGAATAAGGAACAGCGCGGCAAATAGAACCGAAGAGCCTTCTTTTTTTCAGAACACGGTCAGAACTTATAAACAACCGCTTTGACGGACTAACAGGCCTCGAGGCTTTTATCTTCTTAGAAGTTGGGCCAGCAACACCAACGCTAACAAGAGCATCGAGATCCATAACATCGAGCTTACGTTCCCATCAATGTCGGCATTATCAACGACAACAGAATCAGCGCGGGTAGCAATCTCCTCAACTTGCCTCTCGATCAACAAAGCCCGATGAGCCTCATTCATGTTATACAAGTTGTTGCGCTCTACCATTACATTGGAAAAAAATGTCTCCAGAGGAACCTTAGGAAGCTACAAAAAATGCTCGTTGATCATCTGTTCTTCCGCAGTAATTGCAGATCCCTCCGCTTATTAGGAATCCGGAAAGACCTTACTATTTGTTGACCTTGCATGTCGAAGTAGCCAGAACGGACAAAGGCATAGAACCAGTCTCGCGACCACCCCTAATATCATCGTTCAAATTACCAAAACATGCAGGAGAACGAATAGAGCAAATACTCTTGGTCACCAACAGACCAACCACCGAATGAAAGTCCTAACAGTTAAAGGAATACCAGAAAGGATGGCTCTTACATATGTGGAAACCATAACCCTCCAACCATTAGTACCCATCTGAGTGGGAGGAATGCCTAGAAAATCTAAACATGCCCAGAATAACTCTGGAACTAGAAATTGAATGTCGAATTGAAACATGCGCGAAAAAAATGCAATATACCCCTTTCCTGGGCTACAAGGACTATCACTCTGTCGGTGTAAAATGATCTCAATGTCAGAAGGTAAATAGTAGTCAGAATGAATGTTATTCAACGTTGCCTGAGAAACCTTCTTGGGAAAGAAGTGAGCTTCGCAGATAGCAAAATGCTCACCGTCTAGTAAATCACCGGCCGACATCGCGAACGAACAAGAAAAAATTAAGAATAGGGAAAGAAGAAACAACTCTAATTTCAAAGATGGCATAAAGAGGGAAACAAACTCGTCACGTCCCTCTTTATAGAGTTGAACAATGAAGAGAATGCTCATGGGACGACGTGCGAGATATGATGACACGTGAAATCCCAAAAATGTACGCAAAAATGAACAGATCAACAAGAGATTGAAACACAACCTAAGCAAAGGCCACTGACAAGCATTAAATACAAGGCAACGATGAAATCAAAAGTCTAACTAAGGAGAGGAATAGCTGATGATACATCAAAATAGAACGTCATCACAGTCATACACGTGGCAGAAAACATCCATCACGAGGATCTAGCACCCCATCTACTGGGCAGTTCATAAAACCCAATAAGACAAAACCAATCATAAAGGCCCAAACAGAGCCCGTTAGAAGAAGACGCAATTAAGGCCCAAATCAAGGCTGGCAAAAGTTCTCTCATAAAGAAGAGGAACGTTGCATAAGAAAAGAGTTGTAAAGGAAGTTACGCCTCCACGGACACATCTTCATAAAGGAGGAGACTATTACAAGGAACTTCTCCTTCTGTTTCGTCTCACATGCTTAAATAACGCAGGGAATTAACAGCGACCATTATATATGGTAAAGGGAACAATCAACCAAGGTATGCAAATTTAACTGAGTTTTGTCCAGATTTACTTCCTTCGTCAAATAGAGTTGTTGACTTGAGTATCGGAGTGCCTTCGGCCACCAAAAAGGTGATTTTTAACAGTCTAACATCTGTTTTGCAGGTCAAACTCACAGGAGGGCGAAATTTGGACGCATCAAAAGTCATGGTCTTCATGCTCAGACTCCATAAGCTCCATGTCAAAAACCCATCGATCACAACATATGTGGGCAATTCATTGGTAGTTGGATCAAGTGATTGGGGGACGGTTGTGATGGGCATAAGTCTTTTGACTTGACCATTTTTGTAAAGATGAACAAATGGTAAGAACTCAAGGGTGAGATCTTCAACAATGACTCCAGCATATCCCCATGAGACGGGATATAAACGGTAGTAATCAATAGATGTGGGAATTTCAAACTGAAAACTTAGATCGGAGCGGGAATCGGACGGATCGGGCTGATTTTTTAATGTTTTTTTAATGACCTGTCCTTAAAAGGTCCGAACCATGGTTTTCGGTCATCGGTTCCATTTTTCAGAACCTGTCGGGTTAGGGATATTTAAAAAAAAATAGATTTTAGGGTTTTATAACAGAAGATTAATGACCATAACGTTTGCATCGAGTCGGGTCAAATATTGTCTTAAAAACATTGCTACAGCAAGCCTCAGATCACCACATATTCATCATTCTCTATTACAGATTGTTTTCCAACACAAAGAACACCCGATCGAAATTGGCATGATCATTCAACCAAGAGTTTGGGCCAGACCCGGATGAGTGAGAAGTGACCCACTGAAGGGCGGCCCATGAGTCATCGTATGCCACGGGTATTGGGTATTCAGGTGCCTATTAACAACCACTGTTTTAGCTTGAGAAGAAAGTGGGTTGATAAAGTTGTGGTACAATGGAGAAATGTTGTTTTTCAAAACAAAAGGCTCCACCATGAGTGGAAGCTTTTCTGCGGAAGAATTTGCAAGATGAGGAAGATATAGTCTCGCAAAAACACTGGTTTTTTTATCGATCACAACATGTTTGGACAATACACAAATTGTTGGATCAAGTGATGGAGGGATCATTTTGGTGCCCTTCAACTTGGCCATTTTTGTAAACACGAATAAAGGGTAAGAACTCGAAGGCGAGAATTGTTTACTCTAGATCCCATAAGAGAATAGATTGGCTAATAATTAATAAGAGAGATTGATGGATTGCATATATATATATATATATATATAGACACACACAGTGTGTTGAGATGTTGGCAACGCCAACTCTCTTGAAGCTTTATGTGTCTTAATATTTACATAATATATCTCCTAATTTATATTTGTTAGTGTTTCAAATAGTGTATTTTAGTTTAATTATTTTATTTTTGTAGGATTTGGAGTTTAAATGACAAAAGTGCATTAGCGTGGCGAATTTGGAAATTCATAAACAAATTGACGAAGTGGAGCGGGAGACACTTAAGCCAAAGATTAATAAAGAGAATCAAAGAAAAAAATAAATAAAATTAGTTTTGAATTTTCGTGGAACAAATGAGTAATATGGATGAACATAGCCAAACCCACCTTTCCTGTTATTAGAACAGAATCTAAACAAAGGGGTGGGACCCTTGTATCCTTTTGTTTTTTGGTTTCCAATTATATTTGGTTTCCAATTTATATTTGGTTTCCAATTGTATTTTGTTTCCAATTGGATTTTCAATAAGGAGTTGTTTCTTTCTACCATAAATACAGCAACACACAGGGAAGGAAGGAAGGGCAGAGAATGCAGGAACATCAGAGAGCGCATGAACAGCAGGGACACACACAACGCATCAACAGCCGAGTACGCATCGCTAATCCACCACGCGTTGTCATGAAACTCCACACTGTTATTGTTGTCATCACCTTCACCATGTGTCACTAAACTCCACGCAAGGCGAAGAGATGAACTCCTAGATGTAACGCACTTAATTGGTATTTGATTCATTTTATGCTTTCACGATGAATAATGGTATTTATGATTTTCACTTTTATTTAATATAGGAGTTTATGTTATTTTAATGACAAAGATTTCATCAACTTCTTCGTAGATTATTATTTCGGTGGTTGTCTTTTTCTTCTCCATGTAAGTCTAGTCATGCTTTTCTTATGTGTAGAATTTTAAAGATCAATTAATTCCGGTAGGTTAGTTATATGTGATTTTTTTTATTACGTTATTGTCTCTGGATATATCGTAAATTTAAGATATCATATATGACCAATCTTTGTGCTTTCTATAAAAAGTGAAATCTAAAATCCATGAATATATTAGTGCATTAAAGACTATTTTACCGATTATGTTGTTTGGGATGTGAAACACGTAATTGAGTTATCATAGCGAATCAATACTAGTTGGTGCGTGAAATCTAAGAGGGAGTCTTGGAACCTTGTGATTTTTGTAAACTTGATTTTTATTAAACTAATTTAAATTTCATATTTTAAAATTGCTAGAATTTCTTAAATTTAGTTTCGCGTAATTCTTCTTCCTTGACTTTGTTTTGTAGATCGATTTTCCTCGTGGGATCGACACCCCAATCTTTACTACAATTGGTCGCGTGTACTGTTTGGGCGTAATAAAAAATTTGGCATCGTTGCTGGGGAAAAACGTCATTCTACAAAGGAGGTTTCGGGTATTATCTTTCTTGTTCATTGTTTTATTTTATTTTATTATTAGGTTTTAGGTCCAGTTTATTTTTTTATTTTATTTTATTTCTTAAAAAAAAGTTCCAAAAAACAAAAAAGGACATTAGGGGAGTGTGAGTTGGAATAAAGACCACTTAGGGAGACTAATTATGGTCCCAAATTTAGAACACCCACAAATTCACATTGAAACCAAATTAAGTCCTACTTCTAATTCTAACACCATGAGTAATCACGAAGATGACCATGTTCGGTCGCTAAAACACTATCTCCACCCCACGCGCACTGCTACTCCATCATGTATCATGTTTGCACCAAGTACACCAAAGCTAGATTTTAAGCCGGGTATGATACAATTATTACTCACTTTTCATGGCCTAGAGAGTGAGAATCCTTATGTTCACATTAGGAAATTCGAGGAAGTTGTGGCCACTTTCTACAACAAAGTTGAGATTGTAGACTCGGTTAGACTAAGGTTTTTTCCTTTTTCCCTTAAGGAAAAAGTGAAGAGTTGGCTATACTCTTTGCGACCAAGGTCTATAGGTTCGTGGGAGGAGATGACCCAAGCATTTTTTAATAAATATTTTCCTCACCACAAAACCAACGGTCTAAAGAGACATATTTCTACCTTCACCCAAGAGAATAGTGAGACATTATATCAAGCTTGAGAGAGGTTCAAGGATCTCTTGAATACATGTCCACACCATGGGTATGAGAGTTGGCGCTCAGTCAGTTATTTTTATGAGGGGCTCACCAGTAGAGAGCGTCAGTTCATTGAGATGATGTGTAATGGAGGGTTTTTGCATAAGGACCCTGACGAGGCCATTGAGTACCTTAATGACTTGGCTGAAAGGGCTCATACTTGGACTGGTCCAAGTGCTACTGAGAGCACGGATAGAACAAGCCCAGCTGGAGTCTACCAACTTAGGAAAGAGGACAGCCTTAGAGCCCAATTGGATAGAGTGACTAGGGAGTGAGAGGCACTTAAGGCCAATAATGGTAGGCCCACACATATTGTTGCCAAAGTTGAGCTACAGGACGCCTGTTTTCTATGCGGCGGAGATGAACACTTAGCACAGGATTGCCCGACCTTGACTGAGATGAGAGAGTTTATGAGGAACAATGCAACACCTTAAGGATGTACAAAAAGTCTTACTTACCATTCTCTAACACTTACAATTATGGCTGGAGAGAACACCATAACTTAGGCTGGAGGTCCGAAGCAGACCAACCTACACACTCACAGGCACAACCACCTAGGTCATACCCTGCACCTCCATACAATGTGCAATCTAACAGAAGTTCCTTATCAGACACATTACATGCATTTATAGAGGCACAAGGTAAAACTAATAAAAAATTTGAGGTTGCATTGACACAATTGACAGAAGAGAACAAGGAGATCAAAAGCCAGATAACCAAGCTGACAAGTTCAATAACAGTACAGAGTGAGGCCAATTTCCGTCACAGCCTCAAGCAAATCCGAAGGGCCAACTTATGGCACAAACCTCTGCTTCAGACTCTCAGAATGTCAAAGAGGTTAATGCCATCACTACTCGGAGTGGTAAGATTTTAGATGGATCAAGCTCGTCCACAACTATAGGCTCCTCCCAAAATGCAAAGGAGCGCATCCCTGAGGATGAACCCAACAAGAACATTCCAGTTCCAGTTCCTTTTCCTCAAGCACTACGACCTACTGGAAAAAAAATTGAAAATTAACTTACCTTTGCTAGAACACTTGAAACGGATTAAAATTGACTTACCTTTGTTACATGTGATTAAACAAGTACCAACTTATACGAGGGTCGTCAAGAATCTATGCACTATCAAGAGGAAGCATCGTGTCAAGAAGACTGCCTTCTTGACAGAACAGGTAAGTGCGGTGATTGAGCAGAAAATACCACCCAAGTACAAAGATCCAGGATATCCTACAATCACCTGCCAGATTGGGACTCATGAGTTCGGCCAAGCCTTGTTGGATTTAGGAGCAAGTGTAAATCTGATGTCATATTTTATTTATTTGCGACTGGGTCTAGAAGAAATTAAACATACATCCGTGGTATTACAATTGGTCGATAGATCGGTTAAGAAGCCAAGAGGAATAGTCGATGATGTCTTGCTGCAGATTGATAAGTTTAACTATCCCGTCGACTTTCTTATTTTAGATACTCATTCTATAGTTCCAATTATTTTAAGTAGACTTTTTCTTGCCCCGACTAACGCTCTTATCAATTGCAGGAACGGTCTAATGAAGTTGTCTTTTGGTGATGATGATGAGATACTCTGGAGGTCAACATATTCAATATTAGCAAGCAACCACGTGATGATGATGAGTGTCATCATACCTACGCGCAAATTTTGAAACCTTAGAGTACCTCATTTCTATTTCTGATTTTGAGAGTTCACTTTATCATGACAATGCTTTTGATATTTATGTTGTTTCAGGGTTAAAGGATAAAGGAGGACGACAATGGCAACCACGCTTTGAGGAGTTGCCAAAGGAATGACAGAAACCACAACCATTCACCGTGGAAACTTCGAAAGTTGACCTAGCTCCACTGCCTGAGGGACTTAAACATGCATTCCTCGAACCAAGTGACACTTTTCCTGTTATTATTTCTTCTGTGTTTGATGGCTCACAAGGAGAATAATTGATTAATATGTTACGTGAGGACAAATCTGCATTAGGTTGGACTATAGCTGACATCAAAGGTATTAGCCCCTTAATATGTTCCCATAGGATTCACTTAGAAGAATGAGCTAACCCCCGTAGATGTCCTCAAAGACGACTTAACCCCACTATGAAAGACGTGGTGAAAAAGAATGTCTTAAAATTGTTAGATGCGGGCATCATTTATCCCATCTCTGATAGCAAGTAGGTTAGTCCAACTCAAGTAGTTCCCAAGAAATCTGGAATAATAATGGTGACTAATGATGGGGGGTGCATGTTCCTACTAAGGTAGTGACAGGGTGGCGCATGTGCATTGATTATAGGAAACTTAATTCTGCCACTCGCAAAGATCACTTCCCACTTCCATTCATAGACCAAATCTTAGAGCGAGTAGATGGTCATTCTTTTATTACTTTCTAGATGGGTATTCAGGATATTATCAGATTGAGATTGCATTAGAGGATTAGGACAAGACTACTTTCACATGTCCTTTTGGTACTTATGCTTTTCAGCGTATGCCATTTGGTTTGTGTAATGCACCGGCTACTTTTCAGAGATACATGATGAATATTTTTAGTGACATGGTTGAAAAATATATGGAAGTATTCAGGGATGATTTGACTGTTTTTGGTGATTCCTTTGATTCATGTTTACTTCACTTGAAGGTTGTTTTAAGTAGATGTGAAGATAAGGGTCTGGTGCTTAACTGGAAAAAATGTCATTTCATGGTTCCCTATGGAATAGTTCTGGGACACATAGTTTCTGATAAAGGAATCGAGGTTGATAAAACAAAAATTGAATTGATTTCTAAATTACCTACACCTAAAAGTGTCAAGGATGTGAGATTATTTCTAGGGCACGCGGGTTTTTATAGGAGGTTCATACAAAATTTTTTTGCCATCTCTAGACCATTAAATAGCCTCCTGGTCAAAGACTTCGTGTTCCAAGGGACACAAGAGTGTGAGGACGCCTTCCGAACACTCATTGATAGGCTCACCTCTGCCCCCAACATGCAGCCACCGGATTGGAATTTACCATTTGAGATAATGTGTGATGCAAGTAACTATGTTGTGGGGGCAATCTTGGGACAACGAAGGGAAGGGAAGCCCTTTGTTGTTTACTATACTAGTCGAACACTTAATGATGCTCAAATGAATTATTCGACTACTGAAAAAGAGTTGCTAGCTGTAGTTTTTGCTTTAGATAAATTTCGTGCTTATTTGATTGGTACACCTATCACTGTTTTTACTGACCATGCAGCTCTTAAGTTCCTTCTTTCTAAAAAGGATGCTAAGGCAAGATTGATTAAGTGGATTTTACGTATGTAGGAATTTGGTCTAACTGTAAAGAATAAGAAGGGGTCGATAATGTTGTGGCGGATCACTTGTCTCGTCTGGAGTTCAATGACTCTGCCAATGGCCCACCCATCTGTGATGGCTTCCCTGATGAACAACTATTCGCCGTCACTCAAGTACCATGGTATGCACCCATTGTTAATTACTTGGTTTTCGGCGAAGTTCCATCATCATGGAGTGCTCAAGATAAGCGCAAATTTTTTGTCGAGGCAAGCAATTTTGATTTGGATGATCCTTATCTATATAAGTATTGCCCCGACCAAATCATAAGGCGCTGTATCCCTGAAGGTGAGATTGAAAGTGTCCTACATTTTTGTCATAGTGCAGCTTGTGGAGGCCATTTTTCTATGAAAAAGACCGCTGCAAAATTTTTTACAGTCGAGATTATATTAGCCTACATTGTTTAAGGACACTAACAATTATTGTCGTTCTTTTGTTAGATGTCAAAAGTTAGGTGCACTGTCCCGAAGACACATGATGCCCCTTAACCCCATCCTAGTCATTGAGATATTTAATTGTTGGGGGATTGATTTTTTGGGACATTTTCCAAATTCTTTAGGATATTTGTATATTTTGATTGCAATGGACTATGTGTTCAAATGGGTAGAGGTTGTGGCATGTCGGAACAATGACAACAACACAGTTGTTAGGTTTATCAAAGAACACATTTTATCTCGTTTCGGTACACCACGAGCCATTATTAGTGATCAAGGGACTCATTTCTGTAATCGCTATTTTGAGGCTTTGATGCGCAGGTATGGAGTTCATCACAAGGTCGCCAATGCCTATCATCCGCAGACAAATGGCCAAAATCGAGCTAGAACATCGAGCCATTATATATGGAAAAGTCTGTCATTTACCTGTTGAGTTAGAACATCGCACTTATTGGGCTGTCAAAAGCACTAACCTTGATCTCAATGATGCAGGTATTCGGCGAAAATTTCAGTTAGCTGAAATATAGGAGTTGCGTAATGATGCCTATGACAATTTCCGAATATACAAGGCGAAGATGAAAGCAGTTCATGATAAGCAAATTTTGAGGAAACATTTCGAGCCCAATCAACGAGTCTATCTCTATGACTCACGACTTCATCTTCATCCTGGTAAGTTAAGATCGAGATGGACGGGCTTATTCATGGTAAAACAAGTCTTTTCCAATGGTTCCATAGAAATTGAAGATCCAAAAGATGGGATAGTATTTAGAGTAAATGGGCAACGTTTGAAGCACTATGTGGAGCGAGTAGAGGTGCCAGAGGAGATCTCTCTGGTTGCCCATGTCTTCTTGATTTGATGTTTTCTACCCTATCTTTAGTTTAGTTTTTTTTTTTTTTTTTTTTTTTTAAGTTTAGGTTTTTGCTTTTATGTTTTTTTTTTAATGTTTCAGGTTATTTTAGGTGTTGCTACAGGAGTCACTCGAAGCCTCTCATTCCATGTGTTATTTTCTCATGTCGATACGATATTCTTATATTTTGGTGACTGTGAGGACACTGTCTATTTGAAATTGATAAAGCTTCACCATGGTAATATCACTTTAACCCTCCTATTTTCTTTTTCCTTCATTTGTCATGATTATTATTTTATACATTGAGGACAATGTTTGGTTTAGGTTTGGGGTGATGTGGTTTATTAGATTTTTTGTGCAATTTTCAAAAATCTTGGAGCTTAAAACGTATTTTACAATTAAACCGAGTCATTTTTTTGTGTTCTAATCAATCTCCATTGAATACTTAGATGATTACGGTAATTGTGCAAAATCTTTATGAAAATGCATTCGAAATTTGAACTCTTGGTGAATTTAAAAAAAAGGGAGTGGGGGTTTGAGTCTTTTTTTATTTTAGAGAATATTTTTGTTGCCTTTAATTTTGAGAAAAACACATACTAACACGTGTCACATAGTTATATTAGTAGAAAACATGATATTTGATATTATCCTTATGTTAGATGTATTTCGTGAGACATTTCAACTAGACTATTCGTGCACTATAAGCCAAGTCAACATGATTTGAAGTTGATTAGTGAGATATTGAACTAGAAAATCTTAGAATAATAGTGGAGACTTAACCCTTGTGAGTTTTGAGCCATTCTTTATTTCTTGAGGGTTATTAAATACACTCTGATTTTTCTTGAGTCCACATTATTTCATTGATGGTCTCATTATTCTTGACTTTCTTATTGGTTGTTTTAAGAACGATATAAAAATTGAATTTTTACACTAGAACTTCTTGCTTTATGTAGTTGAAATGTCCTAGTACCAACTAGAACTTATGAATTGATATAGGCATTTCTTTCTTTAAACCATTTTTTTTGCCTTTTAGCCTACCCAATAATAAATATCCATTTGCAACTCTTTGAGTCTTTAAATAGCCTTGTCTTTGTTATTTTCATTCCCAATACCTACTCCAATCAAGGAGTAATACCTCTATTAATTTATCCTTACCCAATTTTCTGATAATGTATACGGTGAGATATATTTATGGAATGGGCAAATAGAAAGAGTTTAAGATAGATATTTCATGCGCCCTCGAATTTAAAGTGTTTAATTGTATAAACGGAAAAAAAAACATGTAAAAAAAAAAGTTGAAGAAGAAAATAATGAAGAAAAAGTTAATGGTGTACAACATTGATTTTTTCTTCAATGCCCTATGTGTTTATTCAATGGTGTAGCCATTCTCAGGAAATTTTTGTATCATTTTTTGTCCATTATTGTTTGCCATAATCCAAGCCCCATTACAACCTAGTAAAGACCTAATTGATCTTAAGTGAAAGTTGGTTTAGTAGATATGGAGATTGAATAGGTAAGAACTATGGTGTTTGATTCAACATTATCAAAAGTAATCAATATTCCTGTCCATGAGATCATATTCATTTCACTCTTTGAAAATTCTTTTTTTCATGATAATTATATGTGAGACGTTTGCATTTTCCATAGTTTATATCATTTTTCTCACATATAAACTGAGTGTCCAATGTCTGAGTGTTTTATTTATGAGTGATATGAGAGATTTGTAGTTGAAGCGTATTTTTTAAAGGTTATCTCGTCACATCTTTACTATGAGATGAAGAGTTATGTTGATAAGGTTTCTCACACACACTTCGAGTTGAGAATGATTATGAAATATATTTAACATTTAGATACTATTAAATTATTGTACTCGATTGATATACTATTGTGACATTTTTAGTTTGTTGTTTTTCTTGAATTTTAAGCAATTAGAAAATTACTCTAAGAAAAATAAAGGAGAATGTCCATGTTTTTGCATTATGTTTTTAGAAAATAGATTTTGTTCTATTGAGTCAGTAATGTTTGGGGGTAACATTTCTGGAAACCCTCACGAGACTATAACTCGTCCACCAGTGGTAATCTAGGAATTTAAAACCTTGTTGCACGTTAAGATAAGTGCAACCGTGATTCCTACGAAAGTGAGTTAGGATTTTATTCTTAATTTTGTTTTGCTCGAGGACTAACAAAATATAGGTTTGAGGGTATTTGATATTCACATAATTATTACATAATATACTTCCTAATTTATATTTGTTAGTGTTTCAAATATTGTATTTTAGTTTAATTATTTTATTTTTGTATTTTTGTAGGATTTGGAGTTTAAATGACAAAAGTGCATTAGCATGGCGAATTTGGAAATTCATAGACAAATTGACGAAGTGGAGCGGGAAACACTCAAGCCAAAGATTAATAAAGATAACCAAAGAAAAAAATAAAGGAAATTAGTTTTGAATTTTAATTGAACAAAAGAATAATATGGATGAACATAGTCAAACCCACATTTCATGTTATTAGAACATAATCTAAACAAATGGGTCTCACCCCTTTGTTTCCTTTTGATTTTTGGTTTCCAATTATATTTGGTTTCCATTTTGTATTTGATTTTCAATAAGGAGCTGTTTATTTCTACCATAAATACAGCAACACACAGGGAATGGAGGAGGGGCAGAGAACACAGGAATAGCAGAGAGCGCAAGAACAGCAGGGACACCCACAACGCATCAACAGTCGAGTACGCATCGCTAATCCACCACGCGCTACCATAAAGCTCCACACCACTATTGCTGTCATCACCTTCACCATGTGTCACTAAACTCCACGCAAGGCGAAGATATGAACTCCTACATGTAACGCACTTAATTGGTATTTGATTCGTTTTATGCTTTCACAATGAATAATGGTATTTATGATTTTCATTTTTATTTAATATAGGAGTTTATATTATTTTAATGACAAAGATTTCGACTTCTTCGTAGATTATTATTCCGGTGGTTGTCTTTTTCTTCTCCATGTAAGTCTAGTCATGCTTTTCTTATGTGTGAAATTTTAAGGATCAATTAATTCCGGTAGGTTAGTTATATGTGATTGTCTTTTATTACGTTATTGTCTCCGAATATATCGTAAATTTAGGATATCATATATTCCCAATTTTTGTGCTTTCTAGAAAATGTAAAATTTAAAATTCATTTACATTAAAATATATTGGTGCATTAAAGACTATTTTTTCGATTATGTTGTTTGGGATATGAAATACGTAATTGAGTTATCATAGCGAATCAATACTAGTTTGCGCGTGAAATCTAGGAGGAATTCTTGAAACCTTGTGATTTTTCTAAACTTGATTTTTATTAAACTAAATTTAATTTCATATTTTAAAATTGATAGAATTTCTTAAATTTAGTTTCACTTAGTTCTCTTTCCTTGACCTTGTTTTGTAGATCGCTTTTTTTCGTGGGATCGACACTCCAATCTTTACTGCAATTAACCGCATGTACTGTTTGAGCGTAATCACATCTTCTCCAAATATCTTGGTTTTAAGATATTCCTAGTCACTAGAGATCTTTATAAGATATTATCTCTAGAATATCTCTAGATATTTCTCTTAGACAAGTCTAGGGTGGGGCAAGAATTCTAGTTTGGCCCGTTTCAAATCGGAACCAACCAGTTTCTACCATTTTCATCTTGGTCCAGATGTTCGTTATTGTAGTCCAATGATGTTATAAAGTTCAAGCCCAATTCTAACCCAAACCCAAATCTAATCCCTTCTTCTACTTGTGTTTCTTCTGATTCTCAAAGAAAGTCGTATAAATTAGATCTAAAAGAAAAAAGGGATCTGCATCTACTACCTTTCATCTGATATGATCATCAATTATAATTCCTTCTTTTGTTACAGAAGTGCTTCTTCTATTTGTGCTCAACTCTGCTCGATCTTCCTCTCTATTGGTAAGAAGATCGCCTAGGAGAAGCTCGATCTTCCTATCTTATTGATCTCCTTTCTGATTCTCTAGCTCGATGCAGATCTGGAGAAGTTCAGCAAGATGCAGATCTGGAGCAAGATGCAGATCTGGAGGTCGTTGACTCTTCCTTGGTTGTAGAGGGAGGAGAAAATGGTAACAAGATGAAGCCAAAGACGTATGTT
Source organism: Berberis vulgaris (assembly GCA_963556465.1). NCBI lineage: Eukaryota > Viridiplantae > Streptophyta > Magnoliopsida > Ranunculales > Berberidaceae > Berberis > Berberis vulgaris. The sequence continues at coordinate 16,811,054 of OY747124.1, forward strand.
AAGCGTATGTTTGATTGCATGGAATTATATGTCATGAAAATTCACGAGGGATCCTGCATTTTAGGCTAAATTGATATAATACTCCACATCTACTATTTGACCACTATTTGATTTTGTGATCAATGGTGGGAATGGAAGTCCCATGAACATGAGAATCTCACTTCTTGGTCTCCCAAGGTGATTTTCATGTTCATGGGACTTATATTCCCACCATTAATCACAAAATCAAAATTAAATAATGGATGTGGAGTGATACATCAATTCAGTGTTCTAAAAAGCGGCATGGGCGGCCGCCTAGGCGTTAGTAGGTAGAGAGACGCCTAGACGAGTTGCTGGGCGGAGGGAAAAATCGGTCAGGGCGCCTAGGCGGGTTTGGGCATTTTTTTTTTCTTTCTCTGATTGCAAATAACCAAAACCAATCGACCAAATACCCATCGAAATTTTTAGGTTTTGCAAAATAGAGAGAAAAGAAAAGGGGAAGAAGGAGAAGAAGAAGATGAAGGGGAAGACGAAGAAGAGTTGTTGAAATGGAAGGATATGAAGAAGAGATAGAGGCCTAGCATTTCAAGTTCAACTATCAACTTTCAAGTATGTTTTTTTTTCCTCTATGTTGTTGAAACTCTATGTTATGCAACTTATGCTATTATAAATTTTAATGTAAGCTTAATTTTTCATGTTTATAAATTTCTCATATGTATTACTATTCTGACATTAAATTGGAAGTAATTGATAAAATATTAATGTATTATGCTAAATTTTTGTAAATTATGAAAATTATAATACAAAATCTAAAACCGCCTAGGCCCCTAAGCGCTAGGCACCTGCTGGCCGCCCGCCACCCGCCCACCGCCTAGCAATTTTTAGAACACTGCATCAATTTGACCTAAAATGCAGGGATCTCTTCTTGAATTCTCATAATATAAGATTTCATTAAACCAAACACACCCTTAAAAATGAAGATTGCACAAGGATTTGAACATCACCAGTGAGAATGGGAACTACTTTGAGGACTCTAAAGGAAGACTAGGAAGATAAATTGGCAAGCTATAAACGAAAAAAGAATATTATTGCAATAAGCAGATGAACCAAACACGAAAGATCGTGCCATTGGCAAAAACAAGTAGAAATACATGATTTCACAAAGGAGTACATGAGCAATGGTTCCATCCAGCAGTATAAAGAATCACTTTGAAGTTAGACACAGTGAGTTGGTGTTCAAGGGGTGCGGTTCACATTTGTTCTCTAGAAATCTCATGGTATAATATCTTGATTCTCCAATCTTTTCCACCGACATAATCACATGATGTAGCCTACGCTTTTGAGTAGAGTTGAGCGAGTAGCTCGAGCCTAGTGAGTGATGTGTCTACTTGTGAGTGGTGGTATGTGCAGAGAGTTGCGTACAAAGTATTTGTGTTTTCTACCAGAAGAAGAAGAGGAAGAGGCGTGAGGAGGCGCCGAGCAGCGAAACAGAGGAGCGGAGCAGAGGCGCAGAGCAGAGGAGCGTGACGAGGAGCAGATCTGGCGTGGAGGAGGAGGTTCAATCCATTCAAGATTATTGCATTTCTTGCATGCCAGACTTTTTTCCCTTTGTTTCAGACAGAATTGAGGTACCAATATCTCTTACACCATCGCAACCCATAGCTGGGAAATGGCTTCCTACCCATGGACAATCCTTCATCTAGTGGTTGGGTCATTGCAGTTGAAACATGAACCCTTTGAAGATGAACCTCCAGGTGAGCTTGAACCTTGTCATGGACAGTTGGAATCATTCAAAGTGGGATTGTCAAGCCACCAAATCCCCTTGCAGCTAGAATCCAAGCACCTCATGACTTCCTCCTCGACTTATTTGCAGTGCTTGAAACTCAAATCCCCCTCGTGCAATGACAACTAGGCATTTGACATTGGGTGTTCATCCATGGACATTTTAGTGTTGTCTGAGTGGGTTCATCACATAGTTGGCACTGGACATGGAAAATGCACTGAAAATAAACAAAAAACAATATTAGAGATACCCCCTGACTGTTAATATACAAATAAATCACTCCAACTGTTATATAAAATATTGGGGTTATCCCCCAATTTCATACGATTCATGAAGATAGGTTGCAATAAAATTGTAAGTTAAAACTGTGAGTTTAAGTACAATAGTATGACAAGCTGAAACTAAGAGAAGTTATGATTACCTTGGAACACATGTTTGATTTCTCCCACCTCCAAGACTAGAAGATGAAGAAAAGGAGGCGTGAGGAGGAGCAGGAGCGGCGCAGGAGAGGAGCAGGAGCGGTGCGAGAGGCGCAGAGGAGGAGGAGCGGAGGAGGAGGATGAGCAGAGTGGCCTTCGTCGAGGAGGAGGAGGAGGAGGCGCGAGGAGGAGTCACCTTCGGTGCGAGGAGGAGGAGGATTCTCTGAGGGTTTGCTGTGAGGAGAAGGAGGAGCCTCTGCGGGTTAGGGATGTTGATACCTATTGAGATGTGCCTCACGTGCCAAACACCCTCCCAAAGGCACGTGCCTGGGAGGGTCCATGCCATAGGGCGGGCTATAGACGCGGGCTGCGTAGAATTTCTCTTGGTGGATTAATAAAAGGGAGGGACTACTTCACACCGTCTAAATAGAACCCGTCTAAATGGCGAGGAAATCAGCGAGGGAGGGGTGCAACCCTCCATCTCCTTCGGGATGCGCAAAGGAAATGTAAGGCACACATCCCGAGGGAGATGGAGGGTTGCCCCCTTCCCTCTCTGGTTTCCTCGCCATTTAGAATTTCTGATCTAAATAATGTCCCGCATCATTATATCAATTGTTCTCTTTTACACTATTTATTTTATTTTTCACACCACCACTTATCTCTCACACAATCAATAAAACTTAAAATTCTCCCACCTCCCCTCTTTTTATCTTCTTTTCTTACCTTTTTTTCCTCCCTCAATCTCATCTCCATCAGACACTGCCATCACCCTGCCATCATTACCACCACCCCACTACCGCCATTTTTTTTCCCTCCTGCCATCATCACTTTTCTCCATCAAACACTATCACCTCTTTCACTCTCTGTCTCTAAAAAATAAGGTACTATTCTTGACTTTGGTTCAACTTTTATTCTCGATTGATACTGATTCTCAAGCTCATCAAAACACAAAAATTTGAGTACTCTGAGTTATCTAATAAACACTATTTGAATCACTTGAAAATGTGTTGAAATGATAAAGTTATGACCATTTTACTAAAGTCGTGCAAATCTGTCCGGAAAAAAAAAAAGTTTGTTTTCACCTATTCGCATTAAGCAATGCGAGGATTGGGCGAAACTTCGCCAGACCTATGCAAATTTGAGACACAAATTCGCATAGGTCTTGGCGAAGTTTTGCCCAATCCTCGCATTGTCCAATGTGAATGGGTGAAAACAAACTTTTTTTCGGACAGATTTGCATGACATTAGTAAAATGGCCATAACTTTTTCATTTCAAATTATTTTCAAGTGATTCAAATTGCGTTTATTAGATAATTCAGAGTAATATAATTTTCGTGTGATGAGCTTGAGAATCGGTCTCTATCGAGCATATAATTTGACCGAAAGTTAGGGACACTACCCCATTTTCGTTGCAAGATAGATTTGCGCGACTTTAGTAAAATGATCATAATTTGCTCATTTCAAAAGATTTTCAAGTGATTCAAATTGTGTTTATTAGATAACTCAAAGTACTACAATTTTTATGATTTGATGAGCTTGAGAATCGGTCTTGATTGAGCATATAAGTTAGCCGAAAGTCAGGGACACTACCCCATTTTCGTTGCAAGATATATTTGTGCAACTTTAGTTAAATGACCATAATTTGCTCATTTCAAAACATTTTCAAGTGATTCAAATCGTGATTATTAGATAAGTCAAAGTGCTACAATATTTTTTATGAGCTTGAGAATCGGTTTTGATCGAGCATATAAGTTGCCCGAAAGTCAGTATTACAAGATAGATTTGCGCGACTTTAGTAAAATGACCATAACTTGCTCATTTCAAAACATTTTCAAGTGATTTAAATTGTGTTTATTAGATAAATTAGAGTACTACAATTTTAAAATTGGTCTTAATTGAGGATTTAAATTGTTCAAAAGTTACCCTATTTTTATGTTACTATTTTTTTCAAAAACTGTTTTTTTGAGCGGTGTGGGTTAGTAGGGAAAAAAAAGTACATAGTAGTGTGAGACTATATATGCTGGTGTGGAGTAATCGATGCGTTAATAAAATAATATTTATAAAATAAGACTGTCACTCAATTCTCACACAAAATAATATTTATAAAATAAGACTGTCACTCAATTCTCACACAATGAAGGATGAAATTATTGGGGATTTACGCGTTGTTTAAATTAACTTGTATGACGATGGTAGAAAGGTTCAGCAGGGGACGAAAGAACGTGGAGGGTACAGTACTGTGTTCCATCATCTTCTAGAAATCAACATGTATCATGTTAGATTATTTGTTGAATTCCTTGCTTGTTTTGGTGGTCTCGGGTTGGCTTTGAATGCTCAATGTAGAATAACATCCTATGAACAAACAAATGTTTAAGTTAAGGAATGAAGGATGTGCATTTTTTTTTTAAATGGAAGCATCCACGATCGTGATGTTCGGGGATCGAGTTTGTTTAATTATCTCTCAATGTATTTTTGAGGAATTATGTTTTTGAGATATGAAAGCTAATCGAGGTACCTTTTATTTATACATATGTTTATGAAACACTATGAAACACTTACCTAATTTTCGATTTTTATAGATACGAGTATCAGACAAAAGCCCAATTGACCGGTAAAACGAATCAATTGTGTGGAAAATACTTCAAGAAGTTATGCAGGGACATCTTGTATTGCTGAATAGAGCACCTACTTTGCATAGATTAGGCATACAGGCATTTCAACCCATTTTAATGGAAGGACGTGCTATCTTTATATTGTATTATATTTTTTTTCAAAACATCTATTATCTATAAAAAGAGGGCCTCTGAAAATAATTTGACATTTTAAATCCGTAAATGTTAAATATATATTATCTATAAAAAGATGCCCCAAAGTTTTGACATGATTTATTTGTTGCTCAATTGGTATTGTTTGGCCAAACTTGTGATTGGTGGAGTGCACTTACCAAACTCGCATCGGGCTTGCCCTGGTCTTAAAATAAATTGATGATATACCAAAATGTCCTTTCATCTACACCATACATGTGTCATGATGATCTCAATGAATAACATGCCCAAGCATCAGTCTAGCATTGATCCGGCTCAAACGACATCAAGCCGGCAAAGTGCAGTTCACCAACTAGACCCAAATTATTACAGCCTGCTAAGCCCACACATCTCACAGCCATCCCCAATACTCGTAAGATCTATTAAGGCAAGTATCTTGGGGATCAAGTTCGGACGGGCAAACAACAGTATTTTGCCTTCAACCAAGAAGTAAATACCAACACTCAAATGGGTAACTATCTCCCACGTATCTAGGAGTTCAAGTCAAACAGGAAAACTTCCCCCTACAAGACGACTCCTAATTAGATAAGAATCTCCAGAAATATCTTTTTCCTTAAACTACGACATTGATGGCCTGACCGAACTAGAACTTCAGCACTATAAATAAGACAGAAGGTTGGTGATTAAAGGTACTCTACAAAATCTTTGTTTATAGTTTTATGTCTTCCTCAGATCCCTGTCTGACTTTAGCATCGGAGTGTCATCGACCACCATAATGATGGTATGTGACTCACATGCGTTTCTTTTGCAGGTCAGCAAGTCAAAGTCAAGCATGAAGCGAAAATCGACTGCATCATAAACCATTTTCTTGTTTACTCTTCCAACTTCACCCCTCTCTAACTTCACTTTCGCTTACAACTCCTAGAATGTCTTTACAAACCTCTATAATTTTGTAAAATTACTTTTGACTAAACATTTTTAGAAAAATTACATAGTACCATAATTTATAATTTTATAAAAGTATTAATTTTTATGTAAAAAAATTACAGAGTACCATAAACTATAAAAATTTTAGAAAAAATTTATTTTTCTAGACATTTTGAAAAAAAAAAAAAAAAAAATCTTGTCTATCAATGAAATTGGAGTCATAAGTAGTGATTTTAAGAATTTTTGTGGCCTCCAAGTTTAAATTTTAGGGTGCATTTTTTAACCAATTTCAATTGAGTACTTGAATTTTCACACTGAATAATTGTTGGAAATATGACTTTTTAAAATAAAAGAAAATGGGTGTGTATCTGATTTCGATCTTTGGATCTCTCTCTAATTTTAGTTCCACATCTTCTATACAACTCATTGTGGTAGAGTTTATAAGGAGATTGTTTGGACTTGGGTTTGGACCCCTTGGGGGTACCACACTTTTGTGAGGATAGTTTCCGAGGATATGAACGGAATACTATCCACCCTTAATCTCTTATTTGCTCGGAAACTCCAATACAATGTATATAGATCAATAACAAAAAAAATCTCTTTTCTGATTGAAAAATACTAAAGTTTTTGTTTGCAAAAACTCTTCTCTGAAAAACAAATATTTTCTTGTTTTCAAACTGTTTTTGGTTTTTTCTTATATTTCTAAACCCTGAATTGTGTTTATATTTATAGGGAGAAAACACATTCGTTGAAATACGAAATCACGGCTAGATTCATCGCGTGGAGAGTGCAATTAAAAACATGTGGAAAATGTGGCGTGGAGAGCGCAGTTAAAAACATGTGGAAAACGTGGGTTTTAAGAAAACGTCTAGATACATGGATAAAATCTCATCTAGATTCAGTCTCTCTGCAGCAAAAAAGAAAGAATGGGTTGCTCTCTAAATGCCCCTCCTCACAAAAGTGTGGTACCCCCAAGGGGTTCAAACCCAAGTCCAAACAATGTCCTTATAAACTCTACCACAATGAGTTGTATAGAAGATGTGAGACTAAAATTAGAGAGAGATCCAAAGATCGAAACCAGATACACACCTTTTTTTTTATTTTAAAAAGCCATATTTCCAACAATAATATATGCAACTAACTTTTTGTATTTTACAAATAAAATTTTGGGATGGAGTTTATTTATTAACTCCTATGTATATTGCAGAGTTTATACAAAAGAAGGATTGATCCCAGATAACATTCAATATGCCAAAGGTAGTTCATCAATCCGCAACATACTTATGCACGACTTGTACTCAACCAAAAAAAAAAAAAAAAAGAAGAAGAAATCAGGCATTGATAAAAATGCATTAGGTAAAACTCAATCTACAATCACTTATCTCATTTCAGTTCATCTACATTAATGAAGAAAACCACCTTGTTCATCAACTCCAGAGCCTTGTCACCAATGGGATTAAACATATAAAACACGAGACCTTCCTCTTCAGCTTCCCCAACCCCCACCCCCACATCCACTCTTCTTCAAAGGCTCTCTCCCTCAATATATCCTTCTCGGCGACACAAACTATTACTCGGGTACACCCAAGACCCAACAATTTTGAGTCAAATGCGGGCTAACCCCATGCAAATCTACATGGTTCACCTTCGAACCAACTCGTTAGGTCCCCTAGAAAATGGGTGTATCAAAACAATTCCAACAAGGTTCAATTCAGGTAACTGGTTTTTATCGGTGATCCATCAGCCCATGTTGTGGGCGATATTGGCACTGACACTGTCCCCATTATAGAACGCCCGGTTGAAATCTGCATGATCATTCAATGAAGAATCCGAGCCGGCGGTTGAAATTTGCATGATCATTCAACCGAGAATTCGTGTCGGCCCGGATGAGTGTCAAGTGACCCACTGAAGGCAGGCATTTCCCTCATTGACTTTTGAAAACATTTTGGGTTATTTTGGATTTGTCCACCATGCCACTCGGACGATGATATACCGCCCCACCCCTTCCTCTCTCCCTATGTTCTATGCAACATTAACGACCCCACCTCACTCCATTCCTCTCTTCTGCTCCCTCTCTATTTATTGTGACACCAGCAATCGCTCCGCATCCTCCTTTCTTCCTCTCCCTTTCTGCCTGATTTAGTTTTTTTTTACCACCATTGCCACCAGCAACCTAAACCTCTCTTGCCATTTGGAGGAAAAATAAGGTTTTAAAGTATTTTCTCGATATGAATTTGGTCTAGCTTTGTATTTTATTTAAAAGATTTTTCTGGAGATACATTGAATTTTTTATCCATTAAAATTTTTTCTCAAGATACATATTTGTATCTCAATGTTTATCTGTGGGTTATTGTTTGAATGATATTTTATTAATCAATGTGAGCATTTTGATAGTCAATACATGTTAACCTAATTGTTTTTATCCATATATAATTTTACATTTGAAAGTAATTTATTTATATACCAATTTGATTTCCCCCCCCCCCCCCTCCCCCCATATATATATTTATCTTTTATGCTACTACAAAGTAACTTGTTGGATTTATTTTGTTTCCCCATAAATTAGATTGAGTTTTGTCTAGCGATTGGCGTTTTGTGTAGTTATTTATTTATTGTTCAAATTAAAAAAATATTTTAAAGTAATAAATTATTATATTCTATTATCATTAATTAACTATGACTAATCACTCTACATTCCCTTTCAACAAAAATTCTGGCTCCACTAACTGAAGGGTAGCTTATGAATTGTTGTAAGCAATGGGTAGTGGGCATTCGGGTACCCGTTTATAATCAACTGAAACAAGTGCTATTTTGGCATGACAATGATAGACACGAGGTTTGAAATAGTTGTGGCATGTTAAAGAGAAGGTTTTTTCACAACAAAAGACTCTCCCATGGAAGTACACAAAAAGAGGAAGCGATTCATGATATTGTTTTTTTTTCGATATGGGAAGATAGAGCCTTGTTGAAACATTGGTTTTTGGATCGAACACAACATCTTTTGACAATACATTTGTTGTTGGATCAAGTGATGGGGGAAAACTTATTAAACTGCTAGATGGTGGAGAAATTAGTGGAGAAAAAGTAGATGGCCTAAGTCTTAACGGACAAATATTTTATAAGTTGATATTGTTGAGGGTTTGGAGAGTTGAAACTGATTCATGTGTATTATACACTACTAGGGTGTCAATGCACTTTACGTGCGCAAATATTCAGTACTTTTTATTTTATTACAACATTTTTTTTTAAATTATTATTGAAATTCTAAACAAAATAATTATTTATAATTTTAAGGGCCTATGTATATTTTACAAATAATTAAGGGCTTTGAATAAATTATATCAGAAGCTTAAGTATAATTAAGAATATTTGAGAGGAGTAGATTTTGATAGTAAATAATCTAAATTTGTAAGGAAATATGGTACATGTGAGTAATATTTTATTTGAAATTACAAAGTTACCCCTAATCACTATTCACGTACCTATTGATTTTTTTTGTAAATATAATAGAGTTGGGAAAATATTTTGGACATTTCAAAATCATGACAAAGACACACATTTACTCTTCCCATTATATATTCCAGATAAAACAATAAAATTTTGCCATCTTCTATAAAGCAATTGGATTTTTTGCTTTGATCCAAAAAAAAAAAAAGACATTGTTGCGGCACACTAGAGGAGCAAACAAACATTACCGATTAAACAAGAAATATGCTTTTGAGCAAAAGTATCTACACAAGGGATGGATTTTATTTTGGACAACAATATGTAGCAGTGAAGAGTAGTGATCCAGGTCCGGCACTGGGGTGGTGCGACCGCTTTGGCTCCAAATTCCATGCCGAAAGTAAAAGTAAAAAAAGGAAAAAAGATCCGGGCAGTGCTAGGATTTATTTAAGAAGAAGAAATGAACTCTTTGCTGCTACGATCAATTATACAACTAATTAAGTTTTAAAATCTCGTCTCTTCAAAATCGCATAGTTTGTAATATGAATACCCATGCTTTAGCAAGGATGCCAATCGATTCAGTTTAAGTTCGGTTCGGTTTAGGTTTTAAAAAATTCAAAATCGAAGTGGTGGGTTCAATTTTCGGTTTCTATGTGATTTTAACCGACTGAATATATATAATAAATAATATATATTTTATATAAAAATAATATAAGATGTTTAAAATAGTCGGTCGGTTCGATTTAATATCAATGTTAGTCGATTTGGTTTGGTTATGGCTTGCATAAATTAGAATCGGTTGATTTTCAATCCTAGAGTAAGGAGTGGATTCTCATATTCATATGACTTTCACTCTAACAATTGATCACAAAATTAAGTGTGGATGATGAATATTATCTCATAGCTTGAATGTAAGTGGACCCCTCATGAACTCCCGTAGAATATTTCACGCACCCAACACATTCAGAGTCTTGCTAAAACACTTGTTTGTTGGTTGAGTGGATTATATGTCATTTGGATGAAACATTGTGATTGGGTCGAGAGAAGGGTGAATGAATTCAGTGCCTATAAGTTTCCAACATGACGGTCTTTGTGAATAGGAAGGAGTTGTGACAAATCAAAGAAGGTGATTTCTTCTACATTGGTCGAATCCATGGCAAACAAACCTACTCTATTTTTCCAATTCATCTTCCCAATGACTACAGTTTTAAAAGAAAAAGGTTGAACGAATCCAACACTTTCCCTCGTCTTCTTTCCTATTTTTTCATAGGGCCTTCTTGGCAGTTTCAACATGTTATTGCAAAAGTCACATTCGCTCGAAAATCTTCATGGTCTATTATTATATCGAGTCCAGAATTTAAGAGAGGATTGGAAACTGGAAAAGTAATGCACTTTAGGCTTGGACGATTGGTTGCTAAGATAATCAAAACCACCAATATTTTTATTGTCTTATTTTCTCTTAAATCAATCACCCCATCCATCCCTCATAAAAATGAGACAAGGTAACATGTAACATTGAAGCTGAAATGATATACATATAAGAAGTCAAATTAGGAAGCGGCTTTATCATCCTGATTAATGAAGGAACCAAACTGTTTGATCAAGTTCGCAGCATTCCCAGTGGTAGGCTTGAATAAGAAGAAGACATGATCCTCACCTTTTGTCTCCACAAACTCCGCCTTTCCTTTCCACCCATTCTTCGCCAGCATCTCATAGTAAAGTTGTCCTCTGTCTCTAAACTGGTCTTTCTCTGCTACACAGACCAACACCCGGTCACACCCGAGAGCTGAACAATTTGGATCAACAAGTGGGTTGATGAGCGGGTCATCACACCCGGGAGACGAAGGGCAAAGGAAAGCCCAAGACTCCTCCACCTTTGCCTTACTTTCCAAATTGTTAAGCTCAGAACCAACTGGCTCCACCCCTGCGAAAAATGGGTGAAATAGTACTATCCCAGTTAGAGTTAAGCCAGGCAAGTGGGACTTGTCTCGGGCCAGCATTGCCAAGTTATGAGCGATGTTGGCACCTGCGCTGTCCCCAGCCATGTAGACTCTTCCAAAGTCTGCATAGTCCTTCAACCAGACTGCGTGTCCCTCTCCCGTAGCATGGGAAGCCACCCATTTGAGAACATCCCAGGAATCATTATAGGCGATTGGGAGAGGGTGCTCTGGTGCAAGTCTGTACTCCACAGAAACAGCTATTACATTGGCTTCGGCCACTATTGAATTCAGGAATTGATTATAGGTACGAGAGAGAGCTGACCCAATACAAAATGCTCCTCCATGAAAGTAGACTAGAATGGGAAGCTTTCCGCGATGTTGGTCAGTGACTTTGGGAAGGTATAGTCTTGCAGATACACCTGTTTCTGGTATAATGACTACGTCTTGTGATGAAACTCCGGTCACTGGATCGACTGATGGGGGAACTTTATCGCTTGGTAGTAGTCTTTCTACACGACCGTCTTTGTAAGTACGAAGCACTGGTGAGAAATCAAAGACTACTTCTTCACTCTTGCCTGAATCCATGAGAAATGAAGATGAAGAAATAAGCAAAAACTGTAGAAAGCCTTAAGCAACACAAGAATTTGGGGACCTCAAACTATGGAGCTTTGGTTTGGAAGTGAAGCTATAGTGATTGGTGATTGGTGATTGGTGATTGGTGACTGGTGTGCACTATTTACCAAACACGTTGAATAAATGAAAGTGAACTTGGAAGGAAAGACTGATTGGTTCATCTGAAAGTCTAACCAAAATTTTTAATGTGCCTTTTGTGGAAAGGTTCCACAGAAGATGATATTGCAAATTTGACTCAGCGCATACCTTAAATCATGGATTATATAAGACCATTTCAATACGAATTAAAATTGCTAATGGAATTATTATGGTCTTCATTGAGTTTGGAATCCCAGTTGGGCAGTAAAGTTGCCCATAAAATCTGGGTTTGTTGAGGAATTTGACCCCCACCATGTGAACTCTTAGACAATGGCCTAACCACTTAATTAAATAGCCTGGTGGTTGGGCCGGCCTTATAAGTGCACATTAAAATTTTGAAAATGTTAGGAAATCAGGTTTTTGCAATTATGTTTCGCAATTAGGGTGACGTGGCGCGATCTTGAAAAAATGATGAAATCTTCAAAGTGCTTGTGTATCTCGAGGTTGTAAAAAACTTCCTCTAATGATGCCACATTATCCTGGTTGTAAAACCCGATTTCCTAGCCTCACTCTTAAAATCAGTGTTCTAAAAATCGGTCGCGGCGCCTAGGCGCTAGAAGGTAGAAAAACGTCCAGATTAATGGTTGGGCGGGTTCTGGGCGGTCTAGGCGGGGGTCTGGGCGGCCTAGGCGGGGTCTGGGTGGCCTAGGTGGGGTCTGGGCAAGTTTTTTTTTTAATAAGGCTGATTGTGTTTTTATTTTATTTTTCTTTCCTCTTTTTTAGAAATAAAAAATTTAATTGTTTTTTATTCAGTATATGTCTAAATGTAGCAAATGATGATTTTTTAATGGAATTCTCAAAGGATCTGCAGGTACCAATTTTAGTAATGTAGATTTTATCAAACATGACTGAGGTTATTAATGCAATTTGAAGAAAAATAAAAGAGTAGGTTTGAATATTTGTCCACAAATTCAACTTTGTATAAAATACTCATCATGACCAACTTTAGTCATTTGAGTTTTAATAAATTTTGTTCATGATTGTTAATTTTTCATGTTTTTAAATTTTGCATATGTGTCTTGGCATTAAATTGGATGTAATTGATATGGTATTATGTTTAACTTTTGTAAATTATTAAAATTATAATACAAAACCTAAGACCGCGTAGGTACCGCTTAGGTCCCTGGGCGACCGCTAGCACTTTTTAGAAGACTGCTTAAAATCTTGTTAGGATAATGACACAAACCACATATACAAACTACCAAGTACCAGGTACCAAAATGGTAGAAAGAGCATTTGCTGGTTCTCTTAAACATTAGCAATCTGATTCAAAAGGTGTTTCAAGATTTTCTAGGGTTTTGGTGATGATCACAGATTTTCTAGGGTTTTAGTGATGACTGCGATGAGAATTGCTAGCAAAGATTGACTGAATGGAGACCACGATACTGAACAATAATGACTCCACCACCCACCCTTGTGGAGAAGATCATAACGACAAAAGGGGATGTGAAATTCAACCTATAACAAATCAGGAAGAACTGGACAGCAACAGAAGCACCGATGCAGGAACTACCTTGGCAAACAATGTAGATTGACAAATTCTCCACCCAATTTTCTTGCTTTTCTCATTCACCATAATGAAATATATATAGTACAAAATATTGTCAAGAACCTTGCTCTCCTTGATCTCTCAAAAATCCTCCTAATCACAAAGATATGATCTCCTAAAAATCCTCATAATCAAAAAGATATATTTACCTAAAATACAAATATTATCTTAAGGAAAAATATTTCTCAAAAGATATGCACAATAAACTCTCCTATTTTAGTCCCAATAATATCGTAAAACCCCCCTCAAGTTGGAGCGTGTAGATCTCGAACGCCCAACTTGCGAAGTAGAAACTCAAACTTCGCTTTCCCTAACGCTTTTGTAAAGATGTCTGCCAATTGAACACTAGTGGAAACATAAGATGGACAAATCATCCCTTCAGTCATTGCATCTCGAACAAAATGACAGTCTGCCTCTATATGCTTTGTTCTTTCGTGAAAAACTGGATTTTGAGCAATGTACAACGCCGACTGACTATCACAATACAACTTCATACCCTACGGATGTCACACACCCAAGTCACCCAAAAATTGTTTAAGCCACTTTAACTCACACACTGTTGCCGCCATTGATCTATACTCAGCCTCCGCAGACGATCTAGACACTGTTTGTTGCTTCTTGGTCTTCCACGACACAGGAGAAAAACCAAGTAACACGAACCATCCTGTCAAGGAACGTCGCGTAAGTGGACAACTAGCCCAATCTGAGTCACACCACCCTTCTAGACTTAGGTCACTGTCAGCACGAAGCAAAATCCCTTGCCCCTGACTCTTCTTCAAATATCTCACGACCCTGAGAGCCGCCTCCCAATGATCCTCACGAGGTTGTTGCAGAAATTGTGACAAAATATGAACCGAATATGCAAGATCAGGTCTCGTCACAGACAAGTAAATTAATCTTCCTACAAGTCGCCTATACGGCGCCGGATCCGCAAGAAATTCACCCTTTGCAAGGGCCAAATTGTGACTTTGTTCCATAGGGAATGTCGCAGGCTTTGCTCCCAATAAACCCGTTTCAGAAAGTATCTCGAGTGTGTATTTTCTTTGGCAAAGAAAGATTCCTTCTGGATTACGGGCTACCTCTAGCCCTAAGAAATATTTCAAAACTCCCAAATCCTTCATATGAAAGCACCTGCCAAGGTAATCTTTAAAAGTTGTCAATGCAACCTTATCATTCCCTGCAATAATCAAGTCATCAACATAAACTAACACGTTGATCTGAGTTCTTCCCCTGCACAACCCAAATAATGAATAATCTGAATAGGATTGCACAAATCCATAATTCTTCAACGCTGTTGACAGTTTTGCAAACCAACATCGGGGAGCTTGTTTCAGACCATACAACGATTTTTTCAACCTGCAAACCATGTTAGGATTTGTATTCTTGAAACCTGGAGGAACCTTCATATAAACCTCCTCACTTAAGTCACCGTGAAGGAAAGCATTATGCACATCCATTTGATGTACCTCCCAATTTTTAATAGCAGCAATTGCAAGAAAAATACGAACCATCACCATTTTTGCCACAAGAGCAAATGTCTCATTATAGTCAATTCCTTCCACCTGATGATTGCCATAGATCACAAGTCTTGCTTTGAGTCGCTCTATGCTGCCATCAGACTTATACTTAATTTTATATATCCACTGGCTCCCTAGTGCTTTCTTTCCGGGTGGAAGAGTCTCCATTACCCAAGTCTCATTGTCTTCAAGGGCTCGTATCTCCTTACCCATCACATCTCGCCATCCCGGGTCTTTCATTGCTTCTTTAAAATGCTTTGGCTCATGTCCCACTGTGACTGCTGCAAGAAAATTCCTATGTCTCACAGAAAAACGTTCACAATTCACAAAATATGTTATAGGATAGGGCGTACCTGAGGAAGATGAAGGAGCAGATGAATTCTCAGATGGACTTATTTTCCGTATAGTATGAGTAACAAAATCACGATACCTTGTTGAAGGAGTTTTGGCTCGTTTTCCTCGCCCTAGCTCACCGTCAACTTGCACACCTTGCTCCCCCACTGTATTCTCCAGCCCCTCATCACGCACGTCCTCCTGTGCAGGCTGCTGCACAGGCTGCACCGCAGCACCCGACTCCCCCTCGAGGGTGGACGCGGCCTCCACCCCCCCCCCCCTCAACACACACATCACACTCATCGGCACCCTCATCCTCACTCCATGCCCTCTCCTCATTGTTCGCCAGCATAGGAGTCACCACAGTCCGTGGTTGGTTTGTCGCAAAAGGAAATTCGTTCTCAAAGAACTTCACATCCCTCGATACAAAGTACTCATGTGTTTCTAAATCATACAATTTCCAACCTTTCTTCCCAAATGGATAGCCAACAAAGATACATTTACGGCTCCTACTTGCAAATTTATCACCGTTGTGTCGTTGATTATGAGCATAGCAAAGGCACCCAAATACACGAATAACATCATAAGAAGGCACTTTCCCAAACAACAGTTCATATGGCAATTTAGTCTTAAGTAAAGTAGAGGGTGTTCTATTAATCAAGTGACATGCTGCCAACACACATTCTCCCCAAAATTTGATTGGTAAGTTTCCTTGAAATCTTAATGCTCTAGCCACATTTAAAATATGTTGGTGTTTTCTCTCAACCCTCCCATTTTGTTGTGGAGTCCCAACACAAGAAGTATAAAAAATAATTCCATTATTTTGAAAATAAGCATGCAAACAATTAAACTCGGTCCCATTGTCACTTCTCACACGTTTTATTACTTGTTCAAATTGTCGTTCAACCATGGCAACAAAATTAAGAAACATAGATTCAACTTCCATTTTATTGCATAACAAATATACCCAAACTCCTCTTAAAAAATCATCTACTATTGTCAAAAAATAGGTAGCCCCACAAGAAGAACGAGCCTTGTAAGGCCCCCACAAATCCAAATGAACAAGTTCAAAAATCCTACCAGCTTTATTCGTACTAATGGGAAAACTAGACCGAGGTTGCTTTGCACGCGGACATACCTCACAAGCTTTATTATGTTTCCTACAAGAATGGCTCACAGCCGATATCATCTTCAATATTCTCTCCGACGGATGCCCCATTCGTTGATGCCATAACTCGAACGACGAATCACCATCCACTGTCAAGACCTTCACTTGAGGAACACCACGAAAAAAATAAAGTCCATCCAATCTTTCACCCGCACCAATCACCTGCCTCGTCGGTTGGTCTTATATAACACAAATATTATTAGTGAATTGGACAACGCAATTTGATTCATCGATTAATTGAGTCACAGAAATTAAATTGCATGTTAATTGAGGGACATAAAGCACATTATCAAGCTTCAATGCTCCTGGCAACACGACACTCCCCTCGTGGTTTGCTTTTGTCGTGTTTCCATCCGGCAATCCCACCGGGCAGTGTTTCACCTTTCTCACATTTCTCAAAATAGATAAGTCACACGTCACATGGTTCGACGCTCCTGTGTCGATAATCCAACTAAAATTACTGTTCTTACCATACAGTCGATCTTTTGTTTTGGCCAAATTCGAAAAATCAAGAAGTTGCTGCAGTTGCGTTGTTGAAACACCCGCAAGACCCGCTGCTTCGGTCGCACCCGCCAGCCCCTGCGAGTTCCGTGCCTGCTGTCCAGACGAAGTTCCAGCCCCGCTAGGCAGTGTTTCTCCCTCTGGGCAGTGTTTCTCCCTCTCCGCCAGCCATGATCTCTCGTCGAGGCTATAGTACTGAGAGAAAAAAAATCGTGTTTGCCCTAGGATCTCCCTACGCTCTTGATACCATGACAAATTCTCCACCCAATTTTCTTGCTTTTCTCATTCACCATAATGAAATATATATAGTACAAAATATTGCCGAGAACCTTGCTCTCCTTGATCTCCCAAAAATCCTCCTAATCACAAAGATAATAAAAATCCTCCTAATCACAAAGATATGATCTCCTAAAAATCCTCCTAATCAAAAAGATATATTTACCTAAAATACAAATACTATCTTAAGGAAAAATATTTCTCAAAAGATATGCACAATAAACACTCCAATTTTAGTCCCAATAATATCGTAATATAGATCCTATTGCTGAACCAAGCAAACCAAATGTTGCTGCCATTCCATTAGCGGAACCTGTGACCTGGGCTTCAAAACTCAAACAAGGACACCATTTGGATTCTACAAAGCTGAAATACGAACCGCCTGTGGTCGTTGAAGGAAGGAAAGTTGTGCATATACAGACATCGGACTTTGCTAGTAAAATTGCAGAATGTGAACAACTTATCATTGGCAGATTTGTGGGAAAGAGGCTAGCGTACAACTACGAGAAGGAATCACTGATTAAGGTGTGGGATACAAAAAAAAATTGAGATGAATATTCATGGGGACAAAAATTTTGTCTTTTAAGTTTAAAGATGAATCTGATCGAATCAAAGCATTAGAAACAGGCTCCATTCATATTGCGAGCAGATTGTTCGTAGTTAGATCATGGTCTACTACAATGGATGAGGAAGCTGACCATCTCTCCTCGATACCAATCTGGATTACGCTCAAGAAAATTCCATTGTTCCTGTGGAATCCAGTGGGCATACAGAAGATTGCAAGCGCCATTGAGGTGCCTATAATGCTTGATAAAGCTACCAAGGAGAAAACAAAATTGGCCTATGCTAGAGTATGTGTGGAAGTTGAAGTTAAGAGCCAACTACCAAGAGAGATACCAGTGGTTATTAATAATGAAAGGATGAGAGCAATGGAGGTAGAATATGCGTGGATCCCTGTCAAGTGTAGCGCTTGCGCAGTGTTTGGTCACTCGAAACGTCAATGCACCAAAACAAACCAAGTGAAGAAAACAGAACAAAAGGTGTGGAGACCAACTGGAAGGAAACAACAGTCTGACAATCAAGATGCTGAGGGCTGGACTATACCTCAAGGCAAAAATACCTTTAGACCACGTACCAAAGCGAGGCAAGAACCTATACAAAAGGAGACTGAAGTAGTTGAAACAGGGAATGATGACAATGTAGAGGACATAGTAGACGTGGTGGAAACAATTAATGTGGAAGGAACTCAGACTGCTGAGCAGCATGGCCAAGAAGGAACAGGCTCTCAATTGGAAGCATTAGATGATCCCCAACAGCTCTTGCATGAGTTGAGCACACAAGTAAAATTTGTGCAGGGCAAAGTTACTTATAGTGATATAATTAGCCTAACTAATACCATGAGCACATTGTCAAACAGGCTTAAGCATCTGACTAATGGGGCACACATTGCAGGAAGAATATGGTAGTAGCACGGGAGTCGAGCAGCTCCCTAACTCCAGTGTTATTAATGATTAAAGTAGGGTGCTGGAACATTCGAGGATTGAATGATCCTCTTAAGCAGAAAGAAGTCAGCGAGCTAGCTAGGAAGGAGAAATTGCATGTTGTAGGGCAATAACAGTCAATGCAACTTGGCACAATGGTACCTCCTATGCACTTATGTTTGTGTATGGTAGTAACTATTACATCACTAGACAACAACTCTGGCAAGAAGTAGAGACTCTCTAATGCAGTTACTGATCCATGGGCTGTACTTGGAGATTTCAAAACTATACTACATGCTAATGAAAAGATGGGCAGAGCAGAAACTCAACATGGAGGTGCTCAAGATTTCCTAAATTGTGTTGCACATGCCAGCCTATATGATTGTCGTTACCGAGGAAATTACTTCACTTGGTGCAACAACCAATTGGGTCCAGATCGAGTGTCTTCCAAAAATGACCGAGTGCTTGTCAATGAATTATGGCTTCAACAATTCCCTGATGCTGAAACAGAGTTCCTAAACTCAGGTATTTCTGACCATGCTCCTATGGTTTTATCGCTGTATGACAATAAGAATAGGGGACCAATGACATCTAAATTCTTTAATTACTGGATATATGAGAATGATTTTAACAATATAGTGGAGGAAGCGTGGAAGTTTCAGGTTATTGGGAGCCCAATGTACTGTCTAATACAGAAGCTAAAGCATGTGAAACAATGCCTAATTGCTTGGCGTAAAGCTGGGTTCAATCAAGCCAGCACAGAAGTTGAACAGGCGAGAGCAAGGATGCTACACACACAGCAGGCAGTCCAGGGCCAACTGCCACTAATATACAGCAGTCAATCCAAGTTCCAAATGTTAGCAATGCATTAATTCAGCAGGAAAGGGTTGCAGTCAGAGAGTATGCAAAAGCTGCCAGGAATGAAGAATTTGAAATAAAGCAGAAATCTAGATCACTACTATTCTCAGTAGGCGATTAGAACACAGCTTACTTCCATGGTCTGGTCAGAGAGCATAGAGCTCAAAACAAAATAATGAGTATTTTCAACAGTCGAGGTGAGAAGCTAGAGGATCCTGAGGCAATTGAGTCAGTGTATATAGTATTTTGGAAATTTTTTTGCAGGAAACCATGATGCAGAATATGATGAGAATCTCATTGAGAACTTACAGCCTATGAACACAATTACAGATGAGATGGGAGCAGAGATGACAAAAAAAGTTAACAGAGATGAAATCATTGAAACATTAGCTGCTATTGACTCGAACAAGGCTCCAAGACCTGATGGGTTTTCGGCTCTCTTCTTCAAAGTCACATGGCGTATTGTGGGCAATGATTTTGTCAGAGCAATTAGGAAATTTTTCAAAAACTCCAAGTTGCTGGGTGAGGTAAATGCCACTAATATTGCTTTAATTCCTAAAGTTGCTAATGCATCTGCCTTTAGTGATTACAGGTCTATTGCATGTTGTAATGTTGTGCACAAATGCATCACTAAGATTCTTACCAACATAATGAAAGAAGCAGTCAAGAAGGTAGTTGGTGACTCGCAATCAGCTTTTATTCAGGGTCATCATATCTAAGACAATATTATGCTAGCTCATGAACTAGTGCGCAACTATCATCGAAACAAGGGAACCCCAAGATGTGCAGTAAAGATTGATTTGAAGAAAGCATATGACATGGTCAGATGGGATGCAATATTACACTTATTAAAGAAGTTTAAATTTCCCCTCTCAATTCACAGGATGGATCAAGGAATGCATCACCACCCCTAAATTTTCTATCTGTCTAAATGAGTCACCTAAGGGATACGTAAGAGCTACTAGAGGTATCTGTCAAGGATGCCCTATGTCCCCATACTTGTTTGTTATGGTGATGGAGATACTTCATATCCTTCTGAAGATACAAGTCCAGCAAGGTAACTATGAGCTTCATTACAAGTCTCAAGACCCCATTATTACTCATATTTGTTTTGCGGATGATCTTATGGCTTTTTTCCATGGAGACGGTGATTCCGCGAAGGCTCTAATTGATGTTCTCACTATATTCAAGACATGCATAGGGTTAGAAGTGAATTGCAGCAAAAGCTCACTCTTCTTAGCAAGAGTTTCAGCTCAGGAACATGCTAGGATTGCAGGGCACCTTCAGTTCACTATAGGCAGCCTTCCAGTAAGATACCTAGTACTCCCTATGGTTTCTTCCTATTTGTCTCACCAGCAATGTTCTCCTATTATAGAGAAGATCAGGAATAAGGTCAACTCATGGAAGAATAAGTTTCTAACCTACGCGGCAGACTAGTGTTGATAAAATCAGTGTTGGCAAGTATGCATGTCTATTGGACCTCTTGCTACGGTCTACCAAAGCAAACTATAGATTGCATAAATGCCATCTTTCGAAGTTTTTTGTGGTCTGGAGGGGATGTAGCTACAAGAAAAGCACTAGTTAGCTGGGATTCTATCTGTCACCCTTATAATGAAAGTGGTTTGGGAATAAGGGACATAATAATTGGAAATGAAGCATCATGCATGAAGCATATATGGAGTATAGTGACCAACAGGGAGTCACTGTGGGTACAATGGATTCGAAAACATCTCATCAAGCACAAAGACTTTTGGCTTATGAAAACTCCTTAGGAAGCCTCATGGTGGTGGAGATGCATCTTGGAGTGTAGAGACAAGGCTTCTTTATTGACTCTTCACTCCATTTGCAATGGTAATGATACTCTTTTCTGGAAGGACCCCTGGCACCCAATAGGAGTCTTAATGGATATGTTTCCGCAGGAATTATTATATAACTCTACTCTACATAAGAATGCTAAGGTTTCAGCAATCATCAGGGACAATGCATGGCATGTTCCTCAAAGTGTGGGGAACAAGATCAGTGAGATTACAAACTACCTTGAAGATGTTGAGCTAGACAATAGCAGACAAGATGAGATTATATGGAGCGTAGGCACCAATGGAAACTTTCAATTAAAGGCCACTTACGAAGCTATCAAGAAGAGAAGCAGACGTGTGGAGTGGGCTCCTGTAGTGTGGTATAAAGGAAATATTCCCAGGCATAGTTTCATTACGTGGCTGTTAGCTCATAGAACGCTTAAAACCCTCAGCAAGCTCAAGAAATGGGGTGTAGTGCAGCAGGACATATGCCCCTTATGCAACTTAGAAAGTGAAACTGACAAATATCTTTTCTTTGAGTGCATTTATTCTAAATTTGTTCGGGAACATATGCTGCATTACTTATGTTTCTCAAGACAAGTTTTTTTTTTTTTTTTTGGAAATCGAGCTGGGTTTTAAGGACCCCAAAACCTTTATACAAATGAAACAAAAGTAAAAGCAAATACTGAAACAAACTCTCACAAGAGATTCACCAAAACAAACCTAGACTATAAACCAACTCAGCCTTTGTACCTTTTGTTTGCTTTGTTAGTTCTATTGGATTTTCGGGGACAGAGTCGAAAATCTTTGGTGTGGGTGTTAGAGAACGTCTTTGCAGCCAGCTCTGTAAACACATCATCATCACTGGAGAGGTCTGGCTCATGCTCTTCTTCAGGAACCTGACAAATTTCATGTCTCAAACTATTGCATGTGCGGTTCTTATCCTCTTCCTATACATCTTTTAACCAAATGTAGTTTGCCTTCACTGCATCTTTGCCATGACTTGCAATAGCTTCTCGCAATGTAGAAAGAATTATATTCTCCTTTTCGTATTCATTTATCATCGTTAACTACATTCCCCTTGACTTGCAATAGCTTCTCAAGACAAGTTACTAGCTGGGAAGATGAGTTACTATGGTGCACGCAACACTTCACAGGCAGCAGTACATGTTCCATTATAAAGAAAGTCATGTTCAATGCTACAATCTATAACTTATGGTCAGAGAGGAACAACAGGCTATATGAGCAGAAGTATACTACAACAATTGAACTAGTGCGAAGGATATACAGAGATGTGCGTCTCAAATTCAGTGTTGAGGAGCTTACAGTTGATGACTGCCCAGAACAGACAATTGTTCAGGAGATGGAATCTAGATGTGTTATATAGCATTCGCAGTCCAATCAAATGTGCATGGAAGAAGCCTCCTCTTGGGTGGCACAAACTGAACTCGGATGGATCGCTGGGTAGCGTTAAAGGTGGCTATGGAGTTGTTATCAAGAGTGACACAGGGTAGTAACAGCAGCTTGTGCAGGGTCTGTTTCAGAGCAATTAGTAATAAAACATGAGCTGCAAGGCTTAGAAGCAGGGCTTATACTGGCTAGAATACATCAGATATCAAAGTTAGACATCTCCACAGACTCTACATCAGTGTTTGAGTATTTAACCAAGGACATGAATGCTGCCTGGGACATTAGGCATACAATAAGGAGAATCAAACGTGAACTGGGACTGCTAGCAGACTACAAGCTTAATCATGATTACAGGGAGACAAATAGAGTTGCGGACAAGTTAGCAAAGATACTTCCAAACACAGTTTTTATTGAAATCACCCCTAGCTCCTTTGCAGAAGATGTGAAAAAGATAGTACATGACGATAGCATAGGCAAAACATATATTCAAATGTAATCAAAGCTCTCTTATTTTTAGGTTTGTGGATCCTAAATAACCCGTGCTCAACTTCCAAAAAATAAAAAATATCCCAGCTTAACCCTTTCCCACATGGAATCTGGAGCTGTCAATCTTAATTCCTTATCTAGGAGTACTCGATAATGTCTAGAACACTTTACAAAGCTTTCGGGTCGAGCAACCAGAGGCAAGATTTGGGGACGAAGATACTCGACAAAAAAAGTTACATGTACCTATTTCACTCACCTAAATTTTTCACAATAAATTGACCTTTTGTGGAAAATTATTATTATTGAAAATTCATTCCAAACCCATTTCCCACATTTTATTAGATCATTTTCACAAGATATTAGAAGCATGTCGGACCCAACCAAAGATGGTTCTGCCTTGCCATGATAAGACCCGAACCATTAAGGTTGGATATTGATGCAGGAGATACTAAACAATCAGAATACTATTTTAGAAAATAATGACATATTTGATAGTCTGGAATTTCATTTTCCAGTTTAAATTCCATTGTCCAGTGCTTGATTGGCCACATAATTAGGAAAACCGTTTTTGGGTCCACTTGATTTCCTTTATTTTCCTGATTACTTAGTCCGACCTCATCCATAAAAAAAAATAGTTTTCAGGTAAGCATGAAAAATATTAAAAACGATTTTCTAAGGAATTACTATTTGTTCTAGGCTAAGATTTAGGCAATTTTTATTAGCATTATTTATACTATGGCAACCATTAGTTTATAGGTATATCACTTTGACTCCCAAAATTGAGCCTAATATCAATCTAATAAAAAAATAGACGGAAATCATCCAGTCGTAAAGGTTGACTGGTCAAGAATCCCATTGAAAATTCGAAGGACCGAGTATCGATCACGCCTGATCGTACTCATAATCGCATTAGGTATCCAAGGTGAACAACCTCTGGTTGGTAGAACAATGTAGGCAATAGAAGTAAGCAAAATGGATTTGTAACTTCGGGAAAAGGATTGGCTCTAAGGACTGGGCTCGGGATCCCAATCCATCCCCCAGTCGGCACACAGTGATTCGCTATCGTTACACTTTGTCCAATGTACATTACTTTGGCCCAAAAATTTAGCTTAATATCAGTCTAATCTCCAAAATTGATGAAAACCATCCAATTGTGGAGATTGACTAGTGAATAAAATTTTAAGGATCAAAGTTCTTTCATATTATGACACACAAGGCACGTGGGAGCCCTCATACACCACCTAAATATCTAAATCTAAAGACCCGGAATAAAAACTTCTATAAAAAATCTATTGATTTCAATTTAATTTTTTAACTAAAAAATAGAAAATCTCGTCTTCTTCCGACTAAAACTCCATCTTTCTTTCCCTTTGTTTATTCTCTGTAAAAACCATCCCTAAACCTCCCTTTATCACCTCCAATGTCACCACCTTCACCTACAACATCAACCTCCACCCATCATCCACCTTGCAACTACTCTTCCCAACTTATCACTATCACATCCACAATTTTCTTTCCCAACCTGATCCCTCTTTGTCCATCTCTACCTCTCTTAGCTATAGACCACCGCCCCACCCAAGATACTTCAACAACCACATGTACCTCCACCCTCAACTTCACCTTCAATCATTATCCTTACTCTTACATTGTCATTCGTCTATCTAGTATATGCCCTAAGGCGGACTTTGAGATTTTGGACCTGAAGCAAACTTAGATATGGCCCTAGTATATATGACTTCTTTTTTTCTACTAAGATGTCTCTATATATAATTATTATACCAACTTTTCAAAAACTGAAAGTACTTGAGAAGAATTTCTTTTTTTTAATATATATTTTCTTATTATTTATATTTTAAATACGAATTAAATTAATAAAATCCCACAATCTTAAAAAAAATTATTAATATTTCTTTTTTTAAACTAATATCGAACAAAAATACATGAATGTCGTAATATAAACACAAACAATAAAATAATAACAAAATTGAAATGTAAGGAAAACAAATGTAAGTGGTGGGGCCCATTATAACATGTTAAGGTTTTGCTTAACAATAGCTCACTAACAATTATAATGATATTTTGTACAATAGAGGTTATAAAATATAGATTATGATGGGGCCTACTTAAGAATACATGTGGAGTCGGTCCAGAGAGTCGGGCCCATGGTGCCAAGTCGTGCTCTCTATTACTTTTTTGAGCTTTGCTAGCTGTCGAGGAAACGATCGAGGAAACCAGCGAGGGAAATGAGGTGGAGGGGGTGGAAACCATTCACCCCCCTCGGGATGTGCGCGCAAAAAGTCAACGCACACATCCCGAGGGGGGTGAACGGTTTCCACCCCCTCCACCTCATTTCCCTCGCTGGTTTCCTCGCTCATTTCCTCGACACTTAGAATTTCTGTACTTTTTTTTATTCGTTCGTCTTTTTCTTCTATTCTTCATATGTTCATCTATTATTTTTCTTATGTTCTTTATTTTTATCCGTTTTTTTTTATCACTCTCTCATAGTCACGTTCTAGAAAGTTCCTTGGTGCTAGGGGCCTGTTTCTCTATAATTTTTCATACTTGTAAGATTTGGAGGCTCTCATTTGGATTGTGAATCTAGGCCTCGAAGCCAGGCTTTGGTGCTTGCCCCCAGGATGGGTATTGTTTATGCCGGAGATCACTCACTACACAAAAAATGGTTAATTAGTAACATCGATATTTTTTAATTTGTAACACTTCATTGTGTTAAAGTCTTGTAACCCAAAAATATGTTACTAATTATTGACTTAAGTTACTAATGATACATAAAAACGGTCAAACCTCTAAGTTACACACGTGTCATGATGATCTCGAGAAAATACGAGCCCAGCATCACCCTAACACTGAATAGGCCCAAGCGGTTCCAAGCTCGCTCAATTCAGTCCTCTAGGCGGACCCGAACTCTCATAGCACGCTTGGCCCACACGTCTCACAGCTGTCCTCAATACCCGTAAGTCCTACTAAGGCAAGTACCTCGAGGATCGACTTCGGACAGGCAACTACAGCTGCTCTTTGCTTCTAATTAGGAAACAAATGCCAGAGTACATTTGACACAGGGAACCTTCCTTATGCGGATTGCTCTCGCATTAAGAACTATCTCCCGCGTATCTAGGAGCACAAGGCTAACATAAAACTTATCTCCTACAACACGACTCCTAATTAGAAGAGGATCTCCACGAAGATCTCCTTCCAAAACTACGCCTACGATGGCCTGGTAGAACCAGGACTCCTTGCACTATAAATAAAACATTAAGTTGGTAAGCTAAGGTACGCAACACATTCCCTGCTACAACATTACACCTTCTTCAGATCCCTGTCTGACTTTAGCATTGGAGTGCCAACGACCACCACAACGATGGTCTGTGGCTCACGTGTGCTACTTTTGTAGGTCAGCAGGGAATGAAAAACGACTGCATCAGTTTGGCGTCATCCGTGGAGACAAAAAAGTTCTTAAATTTACACTAAGCGTCGTTTCCTTTCAAAACACAGAGAGATGGTGACCACTAGGTCACACAACAATGGAGAACAAGGGGACACGCCGAACGCTCAGGCTGTCCCTATACCACCTCCCTCGCCAGCTCCTATCTTGCACGGGCAGCCGACTCACGCTCCCGCGCCGATGGTAGCAACCACAGATCCCAGAATCGATACGCTGGCATCTCAAATACAGCGGATCGCCAAGGCGGTGGAGGCTCTCACGCGATAGAATCCACCACCCGCTAATGGAGACCAGAAGCAACACGGACCTCCGCTTCCAGAAGATGATAGGGAACAAGCGCATGAAAACCAAGCAACCGCTAGTTCTTATTGGACTAAAGGAGGTTACACGGCTAACACTGAGTTCAACGCTAAGACAGATAAGCTCGACCCTAGGAACCCCCTCAGCAGAGGGGCGCATGACCCGGATGTATTGTATCGCTTCTCCGTCCCACCATTTGTAGATCGGATCAACTACATGCTCATCCATAATAAGTGACCAAACATAACAACAACTATCAGTCTATCACTATGCCTGATTGGTGAAAATGTCAGAACGTCCGAAGACTCCATAGATGAAAACCCGCATTCTACATTTGGAAAACCCAAAACATTTTCTTCAGCCTTTGGAAAATCCAAAGCATTATCTTCAAGCAGAAACATTACAGGAGACAAGTTATGCGAAAGATAGTGCCTACAATGATTGGAAAACACCATTATATAGACATGATGGTTCACCAAGCGGGCACTCCAGCATTAACTGCCAAGCATTGAATATGGTATGGGAAACGAGGAGACGACGGTTCCCAAGGAAACTGCGCAGACCGCGTCATTCAAATTGATGGCACTGAACACAACCCCTGCGCAGACCCTCAATTGAGGGTAAGTAACCAATACTCAATCGTCACGTAGCCTGTGTCGTACAAGTGTCACC
This sequence comes from Berberis vulgaris, assembly GCA_963556465.1. Classification (NCBI taxonomy): domain Eukaryota; kingdom Viridiplantae; phylum Streptophyta; class Magnoliopsida; order Ranunculales; family Berberidaceae; genus Berberis; species Berberis vulgaris. Next base: position 16,838,889 of record OY747124.1, read on the forward strand.
TTGCGATTTACGTCATACACACAGCGCACCGTGCCCTAGCTCTTCCTCTGCGGGCCCATGGGCTCGACCTATTACTCAAATAATATTCTGTCAACATGCTTGGCACGAGCACAAGAAATCCTAGTCAACCCTGACATACGGATTGTACTTACAGATCACTAGTTGATTTAAGGTAACTTAGTTCACCCCATGCACTGGGCCGATGGACTAGGTTCGCACGCCCCTAACAGGCGGAACCTCTTTTCAAACCAGGCAAGCCCAGTCGGTCAAAGCTAATGACAATGGCTTCTGGTTCAACTCGACACCTAGTCCGCTTAGCGCGGGTATCGACGGTTTAGGAAGTAGGAGTCTAATTAGCGTTATCACGCCTGGTGACGACGACTCGCTAGGGATCATAACCCCTTCGTGATCAATGATCATTGAACCTAATCAGGTAAGCCTAGCTGGTGACGACTAGCAACGAAAGTTTCTGATCAAAACCTGGACTTGAAGCCCCCGTTGCAAGGGTGTAGATAGCCTAAAAAGTGGAAGCCTAGTCAGTTCCGAACTGATTCTGATGGCTCACCATGGACCACAGTTTTTCAGCGTGGTCGCCAAATCACCAAACCTGGACTAGTAGCCCGCGCTGTGAGGGTGTAGATAGTCTGAAAGATGGGAGCCCAATCAGCCACGACCTAATTCCGATGACTTGCCACGGGATCACTGCTTTTCAGTGTGGCCGTTGAATACTCTTAAATTTCTGGCAGGCTGCGCACAGGTGTAGATAATTTGGAAGGTGGAGCCTAGTCAGTCCCGAATTGTATCTGATGGCTTGCCACGAGACCACTGCTTTTCAGCCTGGTCACCAAACTCCCCTCTCAAATTCGTAAACCCCACCGTGCGGGGAGGTTGTAGATGGTTCGAAAGGTGGGAGCCTAGTCAATCCCAAACTGATTCTGACGAATTGCCACGGGGCCACTGCTTTTCAGCATGGTCGCCAAACTTTTATTCCCCGAATTTGTAGCCCACTTTACTTGGTCATAAACGATTCGGAAGGTGGGAGCCTAGTCAGTCCTGAATTGATTTTGACGGCATGCCACGAGACCACTGCTTTTCAGCCTGGTCGCCAAACATGAATCTAGCTGAGTCAACGTCTCCACGCTCAAATGGATTGACATCCTAATATTAGCGAGGACTATTTGCGCCGATACAGAGATCGTACGGTCAATGCCCAAATAAGAGCTATTTAGGATGTCAACACGAGCTTACGGCACGAACACTCGGCCATCGCAACTTACTCATAGCAGCAGCTACAGCCGATCGGTCAGACTAACAAGGTGAGACTCGAGCAGCTTACCTTAGGGACAAAACACAACTCAGGCAAGTCAACCCCCAGCTAAATTGTTCGCAACATGCCCACTATCGGACATGACTACGCAACAACGACCCTGAGTCGTTCACAATACAAAGCGGTCAAACTCTCTATCGCATACAGACCAATCAACATCCTATTGATTAAACCTGCCTATGCCAAAGCAAGACGACAAGGCAAAATGAAAAACATGCAATAGAGACAACAAGCATGAAACTGATAAAACTGTTTTCGTTAACGGTCAAAACAAAAAGGGGTACAATCACACCAAGGTTACTCCCTATCAGGAGAATGCACAAAAACAGAAGAGCTAAACCTAGTAGAAGATGGAGCAGGAATAGCGTCCACACGCGCCACGACCTTAGCATTAGGGCCCACATTGTCTTCCTCATCCGATGACATAGAGGTAACAGACAAATATCATATGACATCTTCTTATAGTGGCCAAGATCCCACTCCGGATGTCCCTTCTTTATCAATGCCAACAGTTCCAACTGGCCATGTACACCCCGGCGGAACTCACACTTGCCTTGCTATTGAAGAAGTTCTTCCTCTCGCACCTTCGCGTCAACAAGTTCAAGATCCAATAGCTCCAACTTGTCAGTTAGCGCATCGACCTGAGATTGCTCTGTGGACAGACTCCTCTTCACAGCACTAAGCTCATGCCACCCCAATTCAGGCTAGTCCTCAGCCTTTCTCGCCTAGTGAGCATAAAACTCCACATCGGATTCCAATTGTTGCTTCTCAGCAGCCCAACCGACTTCCTTCAAAGCACTCTCTTCAGCAAGATATCGCAGTTCAAAACATGCCTTAGCCATAGTTTCCTGCACAGCCTCGACTTCTTGACGGATCTGGCTCAACTCCTTCTCAAGTTCGTCCCTCTCGGACACCACCTCTGACAGGTTATGCTCAAGGTCTTCCAAGTGAGCCCTCTGAGTCTCAGCGGCCACGGTTGACTGATCCAGCCTCTTCTCCTCAATCTGCTTATTTAGCTGCTCAATTTCATAGAGCGCATCAGAATACAACACCTACATGTGCGAGAAGACACACTCCAAGGTGTATACCCTCTCACAAGCCTCCTCGATTTTCGTCCCTGCAATGGCCACGTGGCTCAAATGAGACATACCCAGCATAAGGTCCTTCAAGCCCTTATCCATACACCATTCCAACATATTCTCCTCAAGTTCTGGAGCGTGCTCCATCAGCCAGCTGTGACACCTGCTTATATGCTTCCTCGGTGCATATTTTACGTCCACTTCTTGGTGTCAGACCTGTGAACTCATCTTCACCAAGTCTGGTGCAAACATGCTTATCCACGCACCCGGATGAAGCTTCCCCGGATCAGGGATTACGCTAGCGCCACCGTCCTTAGGCTCTCCTTCGTGGCCTTCCCTTTGTCACTAACAAGCGGCCCTTTGGTACGAGATGGCTCAATGGGATCCGGAGGGAGAAGAGGAAGTGAATTATCTAAAAAAACCCTCCAACACTTCTAGATGTGGCCTAGAGCGAGACGGTGAGCAATTCAGAGTATAGGAGACATGACTAGTACCGCGGCCACTCTCAGGCAAAGCTGCAATGGGATGATCAGCTTTTACAACCTCAGGCAAATATTCATGAAAGCCTTCTACAGGAACGGTCCCACGCGAATCAGCCACAGCAGAAGCTGGCATTGCAACCCGCACCAAACGGTCATTCAGAGCTTCGACCTGCGCGTCACTAAGATTTGACCTGTCTACAACTCCTGGAAACCGCAGGTAATCTTTCTCCAAGTTGGAAACATCAGCTTCCGCCCCAACAGGCCTAGCAGACTCACGTTCTTCTCTCACTGGAGTGGATCGTGCCGAAGACAACCCAGTCCTCACACGGAACTTCTTCCTCACAAAGGAGACAAGTGTTTCAGATGGCTCTTTCGCTTCAGACAGAACTGGAGCTTTGGCCCCAGTAGCCTTCTTCTTCCTTAAAGAGACCCCATCTTCCAACTTAATTGACTCGCGAAGTTCGGTACAGAGTAGGGGCAACATGCTAGTTGCCCCACAGCCTGCTACGGATGAAGTTGAAAACTCTTATGACATCAGTCGCGTTCCTCTTTGGCAACTCACGAAACGTCTCTATGGTATTTTGTTCCTCTAAGGTAAGAGGAATAGTAGGAAACTTTCCTGCAAAGAGACACAAGCAATAATCAGTTAGCTCACTATCAATCATATCAAAGTCACAAGAAAAGGGTTGAACTTACGAAGCAACCTGATCTGTCGCTCGAGCGGACAACCCTTGCACTGAAAATACTTCGAGTCCGCATGAGCCAAGAAGCAGTACTTCTGCTAGGCAGATTAACGAAGCAAGCCGGCGATGTCATCTTACAGACAACGTTATCCTTCAGTCGGGGAGAAGTCAGCAACTGAATTACCCATGTAGTCACGGTGACACCGGTCTCCTTGGCACTGAGCAGAATCATGAGGATGATCCTATATCCAATAGGCCCCAATTGAGCCAGAGGAATCCCTAAAAGATCCAGGAACTTCCAAATCACGTCCAGAACTGGAAAGCGCACTCCGATCTAAAGCATCCCACGATGCAAGCTGATGAAATCGGCCGGATGTGACATTGGCGTTTAGTCACCATTCAGGACATACAACGGTAGGTCCTCAGGAACTCCAAACTTTGCACGGGTCTCAGCGAGGACATATTCGGATAGCAACCTGTTTTTGAAAAACTCCAGACCTTTAGCCAAGATTGCGTCGTCAAGAAGGTTTTGTAGGGCCATGAGGAAGATGAATAATCTTTTCCAAACATAGCGATGTTGTCAAAAGCAAAGAAAGAAAAATAGTCAGACTCTACACTACGGATGACCTAAATTGATGTTGATTTCCTGCCTCTTTTTCGCCAAACCAACGCACGTTCCATTAATGCGACGTGCGGCTCAAGCAACAATTCAAACTCAATCATCATGAGCGGCGCATCCCTTCAAGAAATGACTAAGCGGACCGATGTGACTACCCACTAACTCGCGGGGAGTAGCTAATGATACATAAAAACAATCATACCTCTAAGCCACATACGTGTCATGATGATCTCGAGGAAATATGGGCCCCAGCTCAACTCAACACTAAATAGGCCCAAGCGGTTCCAAGCTCGTTCAATTCACCTGAACTCTCATAGCACGCTAGGCCCACACATCTCACAATTATCCTACTAAGGCGAGTATCTCGAGGATCGGCTTCAGACGGGCAACTACAACTGCTATTTGCTTTCAACTAGGAAGTAAATGCCAGAGTACATTCCACACAGGGAATCTTCCTTATACGGATTGCTCTCGCATTGAGAACTATCTCCCGCATATCTAGGAACACAAGACTAACAGTGAACTTCCCTCCTACAACACGACTCCTAATTAGAGGAGGATCTCCACAAAGATCTCCTTCCAAAACTATGCCTACGATGGCCTGTTAAAACCAGGACTTCTTCCACTATAAATAAAATATGAGGTTGGTAAGCTAAGGTACACTACAAATTCTCTGTTACAGCATTACATATTCCTCATATCTCTATCTGACTTTAGCATCGGAGTGCCATCGGCCACCACAATGGTGGTCCGTGGCTCACGTGTGCTACTTGTGCAGGTCAACAGATTTGCAGAAACTAGGTCAAAGCAGGGAGCGAAAAATGACTGCATAAGTTACTATTACTAATTTTATAAATATATTATTTATAAAAATAACTAAGAAAAAAAAATATTTAATTAAAACTATTCATTTCTCATTTTGCTAAGCCCAACTTCAGCAAGAGCTAAAACTTCATTTCATTCTCCATCGATTCACTCTTAATCAACAATTCACTCTTAATCAACAATTCCATGATTTATACTCTCCATCGATCGATCTCAATCAACAATTTCATCTATTCACTCTCCATCGATTCACTCTTGCTCGCTCGTGGTCACCATCGATTGATTTCTCTGACTCGCTCGTGATCTCCATCGATTGATCTCTCTGAGTTTGAGATCCTTTAACGATGGCGAGAGGAACCTCGCAGTCCCAGTCATCGACCTCAGCGAACACACGACCAACCGGAACAGTCGAACCACGCGGCCCCACAGCCGCGACAGCCAAGATGCGATGTCAAGGCTCGGCGGTAGCGGAGGCAAAAGTGGATGAGGAGGAGGTTCTGGAAGCTTCTGCGATGCTGAAATGGAAGCAACATGTTGAGGTTCTACACTGACGATGCGCCAGGCCTGAAGATCACTCCGATTGTCGTTCTTGTGATGAGCGTCTACTTCATCGGCTTCGTCACTGTTCTTCACGTCTTCGGCAAGCCTTACCGCTACCGATCTGGCGTTGCCTTTTGATCTCCACCGTCAAATTGCTTGGATCTTTCTCTGTAAAGCTTTTCTTCCTCTTTTTGATGTTTTGTTGAACTTTTGGCAAATGAAGAGGTGTTAGGTTTTGTTGTTGTTGTTCTTTTGATCTTTGATGTTTCGTAGATGGATTCAATCATAATGAAATCATTTAGGCGAATATGGTCTCTCAATTTCGTATAATTTTGTTACTGATCATTTTTATGATGATGATGAATCTTTTGATTCTTAATTTCTTGATAATTGATAACATGAATTTGATGTTGCCTTTAAAAAAAAACATGAATTTGATGTTGGAGTGGAATTTGATGTTAAAATCATTCATTAAGTGAGTAGTGAAGTTCTAGTTGTTGAAGATTAGTGTAATTGAGTAGTTTATTTTTTAGAATCTGTTGTTTCAAATGATAAGTGTGCGAGAAATAATTGAGCATATTGCAAGAATTACAGATTATAAATAATTCACCCAGATCAGTACATAATCCTGCCTGGCTCGGACACTCTTCTTACATACATTATGTGTATCAAACCTAGCATGAAAGTGTGGTATTGACCCATTTTATTACATTTAACAGTCTTATTAACTCTTCAAGCTCAAATTTGTTCTAATTTTGGTAGCTTTTTGAGTTTACAATCCAAGATTCCCTTCTATGTTGAAGTAACCGTGACATTTTTTTTATGAATGAGGTTCCTCCCAGGGTCAAAATTTTCATCTGGGTGCTTTCTCATGGTAAAGTACTAAGCCTAAGCCTAGATGCTTTGCAAAAAAAAGTAGCCTAGATGCTTTTTTTCTTAAACTTCTAGGGCTCTTTTTTCGGGGTTTGTAGTTTCGTCGAGTTTAATTGTGAAGTTTTTCAGAGTTGGTTCACAGTGGAGGAGTTGTAAAGTTAGGGCTCAATTCGGTGGAATTCGGGCTTGGTGAGCTAATGTTCAGAAATTCTAATTGTCGAGGAAACCAGCGAGGGATGGAGGGTTCACCCTCGCTAGTTTCCTCGCCAGTTAGCCTCTCTCGCTAATGTTTGATATGCTATTCCATTTAATTATTAGGTGTTTACTCATTTTAAGTTCAATTTGTCTAACTGTCGAGGAAAACAGCGAGGAAATTAGCGAGGGATGCTCCCTCGCACGTGCTCCTGCCTCGTTTCAAAAAAAAAAAAAAAAAAAAAAAAATAGGGAATCGAAATTTTGGGAGAGAAAAGGAGGGAACCTCCCCATTTCCATCTCGACAGAGACAGAGAAGAAAGCAGCTCCCCCTTCGAATCCACCGAGGAAGCCCTCCCTCTCCCGCTCGACAGATAAGCCACTCCCTCTCTTTCTCCCCCCGAAGACCGACAATCCCTCTCTCTCCCCATACGAAGCTCGACAGTCCCTGAGAAGACGAAGACGAATACCCTCTCCCAAAAGGTAAAGCTTCTACTTTTGTTTTAGTTTATTTTCCCTCTCATTCTCTCCCTCTTTGTGTGTGATTTCTTGTTGGGGATTTCTACATCTAGGGTTTCTACTAGATCTAGGGTTTCTTTGCTTTGATATTGAATTGAAACCCTAGATCGAGCAAAAAAAACAAAATTTCGATTTCAGTTTGAATTGAAACCCTAAATCTTTGCTGTGATTTTTTGTTTTAGTTTTTCAATCTTGGTAGAGATTCCCCTAATTTGAAAATCAAAAATTTCGATTTCAGTTTGAATTGAAACCCTAGATCTTTGCTGTGATTTTTTGTTTTAGTTTTTCAATCTTGGTAGAGAGGTATCCTTGTCTTACTAAGTTACTTTATTGTTGTTGTTGTTCCTTACCTTTTGCTTTCCGTTTTATGCTTCCACAAATTGTGTTTTGGTGTTGAGCTTTGCTAGCTGTCGAGGAAACGAGCGAGGAAACCAGCGAGGGAAATGAGGTGGAGGGGGTGGAAACCGTCCACCCCCCTCGGGATGCGTGCACGAAAAGTCAACGCACGCATCCCGAGGGGGTGGACGGTTTCCACCCCCTCCACCTCATTTCCCTCGCTGGTTTCCTCGCTCATTTCCTCGACATCTAGAATTTTTGTTTGGTGTTTGAGTTGTGTTGATTAAAAGATCTTAGAGCATACTAGTATGCAGAGTTCAAATTCTTGATTTCGCCTCTTGGTTGAATTTCTGTTCCTAGCATTTACAGGGTCATCTTGTATGTAGAGTTGATCTACATGATACTCCATAATCAATGTAATTACTCAACTGGTAATCGATTCCGAGAACCCCCAAGGATTACTACAAATGTATGCGGCAACATGGAGTATGAAGGCAATGTCAGTAACTTGTCAGATCAATTAAGCAGAAAAACTTTGGTAAGTTTTCTTTCCACATTAATGAAAAATTTATTTTGAGCATCCATATGTGGATTTTTTTTCTTCCTCTTACTGGCTATTTTTCTGAGTTGTTGCCTTGTATGTTTGTGGGTATGTTTTACTTGGAGGTTCTCATCACAAACGGGTGTACAGTTGCCTAACTTACAAGCTTGACTGTGAACACTTCAATCAACAACCATGTTGAATGAGCATATTCACTTCAAGCAATATACTTGGCAGCAAGAGCTAGTGATCTCATCAAGATGCCTGTCAACAACAATGTTGGGCATATTCAATTCAAGCGAACATACATGATAGCGTCAGTTAAGGATGAGATGTTGCAGATCTGCAGGAAGCAGATGAAGTTACTACACCTGCCGAAACGCTGATATGATAATCAACAGCACCTTCTTTCCTTAAGTGGTCAACAACAAATTCTCCATGTTATCGACAGAGTAAATAATGTTACAACAGCACCTTCTTTCCTTCTACCTGGTCGGATTTTGAATGTTTGTAGTGTAAATAATGCTATAGTTGCATTGCTTTTTTGGTTTACCAAATTATGGATCACAACAGGGGGTTTGTGTTAAAAAGTTGTTGTTACACTTTGGAGTTTCAACTGAAGGATTCGATGGGATGTATGGTTACTCGTTTGTGAATAAGAAATGTCTTCTTAAGAGATCCGATACACTGAATCACAATTTGAAAACAAATCATTGTTGTCGAATAAGTTAGTTGGTCATCAGTTAGAAATCCATTTTGTCACTTGAATGAATCCATTGTACTCCCTGGTTTCTATACGAGTCGCTGAGTTTTGGTAGATGTGAATCATTCTGCAAGTGAGATTGCACCTACGAAAACAGCCTTTCTGTTAATTCTAGCCTGAATTCAATGCAGTGTTATGGGAATCAAAATTGTTAATGTAGAAACATCATTTTTGTTAGGGGTGTGATCTCACTTGTCGCATTGTACCCCTAATTCAGTCATAAGGTTATCACTGAAATCCAACCCTAAATTAACATTGTCATCATATATCACCAAACCCCAACCATATGTATGCAGACTGCAGATTCTTGACAAATTTCCATCGTCTCTGTGACCGTTGCAGGATGTGTTGTCCCCTCTTTCTAAAGAAGCGACAAATCGTGATGTCTTTAAGTTTCTGGCATATAGTAAGTCCATGATCTCTAATGAACAACTTCAATGTATGCATTGCCTAAATGAGAAAAAATCATGAATACAAGAGCAAGGAGAAATCTGGTCTGACTAGACAAATTGTCTTCTATTTCTTAAACAATCAGCATCAATGAAAGAACATTGCTGATTTTTACTTCAGGAGACAACAAAAATTACGTCTCGACTGAAAATTTTCAACCGAATCTACTGAATACAATATTTTCATGCAGATCGGAATGCTACAAGCAGTGCAACAAAAATGCATGGACTGTTGCGATCTCGGTGTCTTGTTCTACGTTGACTCTTAGAGACCGCTGCAGTAACTGGAAGGCACAACAGACAGCTCCAGCCTTCCAGTCCATTCCTCGCCTGGCTTCAATGCAATCGGCTTCTCAATTGCGGCACCATCAACACAGAGCATCTGCTTGTACTCCTCATCTCCAATGTCGATCATGGATTTAGACGACTTCTCCCATGGGTTCCATACAACTGTGTAGAGCAGTTTCTTTATCAGTTTTAGGTAATCAAAATGGAAGTTTTTAGCAACTTCCCAACAACCAGTTAACAGGGTTTTATATGCTCAGTTTAAAAACTTCTATTGTAGTAGACCATCCATATTCTCGAAAGAACTTTGGCAGTTCTTAGGTACACAATCAGAACTTGACGATTTGATCCATTGCATTTATAGTTGCGAGTTTACAAAAAAGAAGACTTAATTCTTACCAACATCTGGAAGTCCATCCTTTCTTATAACAAAGGTTCGCTTCTTTTCGTGGTCAAGGACTGCAATGACATTCGGAGAACTAAGGTAAACTCGATCTACCTGCATATTAAAAAAAAAAAAAAAGGCAAATAAGTATTACACAACAGTTAATGGCTTCTTGGGAAGTCTGTGAACCATCTTAAATACTACTTTCATGACAAGCAAATTTACCTCAGTTTCAAATGTGATGGCATCTCCTTGTTCCGTAAAGCGTTCTCTTTGGCAAAGGTTATCCAGATAATCAAGTGTTTCTAACCCTTCTATCCTCACTTCACTATTAATAAGAGCCACATTTATTAAATACAAAAAGGCCTTAACCCATACTCATCACTTCATGGTATAGAGTGTACTACTACAAGTATACTCACCTGATATCAGAAACAGAGAAATATGTGTGGTAGGCAAATGAGAAACTAAATGGCTTTCCATTGATGTTCCTGATGCGTGAAATCAAGTTGAGATCCCCATTGGCTGACAGAGACACCCGAAGACGAAACTCAAAACTGAAATATACACGAGTAAATCAATCTTCTATTACTAATACAGAAATTTAATACTATCTCCTAAGACATCTATGTTAGAGATTAATCTAGACTAGGTCTAGAAGAGATGTGTCTTTTGGTGTTCCAGTGTGTCTTTTAGTATTACTAAGTGTCTTTTGGTAGTGGTCATGTGAGTCTTATTTAAACCCATGTATTATTTGGTTTCAAGCAATGTGAATAAAGTGAGTTCTCTACACATCACAGTTCTAATTTTATCAAGAGATTACACTCTATCTTGTTTTCCTTATCTTCTTTTTCATTCACATAGTTGGTTAAATCCCAACAAATTGGTATCAGAGCCTAGTCGAGAAAACCATGGCGTTCAACAACAACAATTCCGTCCAACCTCCACTTCCTTTTCTTACCAGTAAAAACTACAATCATTGGAGAATGAAGATGATGGCCCTATTTGGTTCACAAGACCTATTGGAGATCGTAGAAATTGGTTTCCAAGAGCCCGAAGATGAAACAAATGCACAAGACTTGGCCGAATTGAAGTCTAACCGCAAGAAAGACTACAAAACCAAGTATTTCATTATGCAAACAGTAGATGAAGCTATTCTGGACAGAATTTCAGTAGCCACAACGGCTAAACAAGCTTGGGATATTCTTTATTCTTCATACAAAGGAGATGACAAAGTCAAGATGGTGTGTCTACAAACTCTTCGAGGGGAGTTTGATACACTAAGAATGAAGGAGTCCGAGACTATTGAAGAATACTTCAATCGGGTTATCTCAACTGTCAACCAATTGAGATTGAATGGTGAGAATCTAGAAGACCAAAGAATTGTCGAAAAAATCCTTCGGAGTTTGACTCGAAAATTTGAGTCTAGTGTTGTTGCTATTGAAGAATCCAAGGATTTATCTTCTTTGTCGGTGGAGAGTTTATTGGGATCACTACAATCCCATGAACTACGAATGAAGCAATATGATTCTAGTTCTATTGAACAAGCCTTTCAAACGCAAGTCTCCTTTAGAGATTCCTCTAAAGATGGCTTGAGAGGAAGAGGTCGTGGAAGAGCCACTTCTCGTGGTAGAGGAAGAGGCTATGGTGGACAAGAGAAATCTCATGATGGTGAGTCTTCATCTTATCGTGGAAGAGGGAGATCTTCCTTATCAAATATTCAATGTCATCGTTGTCATATGTATGGCCATGTCAAGAGATATTGTAGAAAGAGGATGGAGGAGGACAACAAAGAATCCAATTTTATGCATGAGGAGGAAGAAGACAATCTTTTCCTTAGATGTAATGTTCATGGAGCTTCCTTAGAAGATGTGTGGTTCGTGGATAGTGGTTGTAGCAACCACATGACCGGGAACAAGAAGGTCTTTGTGGAGATAAATGAGACATTTCAAAGTGAAGTTAGAACCGGAGATGACAACAAGCTTCAAGTCAGAGGAAGGGGTGATATTCTTGTCCAAACCAAGCAAGGAGTAAAGCGGCTCTCAAATATATTTTATGTTCCAGGCCTTAAGCACAATCTCTTAAGTGTTGGGCAACTTCTTTTGAAGGGGTATGAAGTAAATTTCAAGGGAGCTTTGTGTGAGATCAAAGATAAGAATGATGTTATTATTGGAAAGGTGGGAATGACCAAAAGCAAAATGTTTCCTTTATCTTTCCAAAGTAACATTAATTCTTGTTTCTATTCTATTCAAGACAAGTCTTGGCTATGGCATTATCGATATGGTCACTTGAGTTTTAAAACTCTATCTCTTATGGGCAAGAAGAATCTTGTGGAGGGCTTGGCTACAATTCAACTTCAAGATAAAGTATGTGAAGGATGTGTCTTGGGGAAGCATAGTAGGAATTCTTTTCCTAGTGGGAAGGCATGGAGAGCGTCAAAGCCACTTGAGCTTGTGCACACCGATCTTTGTGGGGCAATGCATACTACTTCAATTGGTGGTAACCGTTATTTTGTTACCTTCATTGATGACTATAGTAGGAAGACTTGGATATACTTTCTAAAACAAAAATCGGAAGTATATGGTTGTTTCAAAAATTTTAAGGCTTTTGTTGAAAAGCAAAGTGGTTTCCTATTGAAAACTCTTCGCTCGGATCAAGGGGGAGAATATATTGATCATGGGCTTCGAGATTTCTTAAAAGATCATGGTATTCGACATCAATTTTCAGTCCGTGGTACCCCACAACAAAATGGAGTAGCCGAAAGAAAAAATCGCACAATTATGGAGTTGGCTAGAAGTATGTTGAAGGCCAAGGGATTGCCAAATTCATTTTGGGCGGAAGCGGTAGCATGTGTTGTTTATCTGTTGAATCATTCCTCTTCTAAAAGTGTGCAAGACAAGACGCCACAAGAAGCTTGGAGCGGACACAAACCAAGTGTTGATCACTTGAGAATTTTCGGAAGCATTGCCTATTCACATGTACCGGATGAAAGAAGAAAGAAGCTAGATGACAAGTCCGAGAAATGCATTTTTGTTGGATATAGTGAATGTTCCAAGGCATACAAGTTGTACAATCCCCTCACCAAGAAACTAATTATAAGCCGTGATGTGAAGTTCAATGAAGGAGAATCTTGGAATTGGAGAGAAAATGCAACCAAAGAAAATTCAAGTTGCATAGAAATCGAAGAAGAAATTGAAGCTCCAATTGAAGAAAATGAAGAGGTTGGTGTTCCACCTTCTTCTCCCAATTCTACTTCATCACCCTCTTCATCTTCAAGTTCAAGTTCAACTTCAAGTTCCCCTTCGAAAAAGACAAGGAGTATCAAAGATCTTTATGAACAAACAAGTAGCAATTTGGATGATGATTTGGTTAATTTTGTTTTGTTTGTTGATGTCGATCCAATTATGTTTGAAGAGGCTTCTAAAGATGAGAAGTGGAAGCTTGCAATGGATAATGAAATTGATGCTATTCAAAGAAACAAGACTTGGGAACTTGTTGATCTCCCAAATGACAAGAAACCCCTTGATGTGAAGTGGGTTTACAAAACAAAATTGAACTCAAAAGGCGAGGTTGATAAGCACAAAGCACGCTTGGTGGTGAAAGGCTACAAACAAAAGTATTTTGTTGATTTCCAAGAAGTATTTGCACCCGTGGCTCGCCTTGAAACAATTCGAACAGTACTTGCATTGGCAGCCCAAAGAGAATGGAAAGTCTATCAAATGGATGTCAAATCGGCATTCTTGAATGGCTTTCTTGAGGAGTAAGTTTATATAACTCAACCACCTGGTTATGTGACTATTGGAGAAGAAAAGAAAGTATGTCATTTAAAAAAAGCCTTATATGGGCTTAAACAAGCACCAAGGGCATGGTATAGTCGTATTGATGGCTATTTTTTGAAGAATGGTTTTAAAAGATGTCCATTTGAACATACTCTATACACCAAGGAAGGATCTCATGGTGAGTTTTTGATAGTATGCTTATATGTTGATGATTTAATATTCACCGGAAGTTGTTCAAGTATGAATGAAGATTTCAAGAAAGCTATGATGAATGAGTTCGAAATGACCGACATGGGACTACTCCATTATTTCTTGGGCATTGAAGTTAAACAACAAAGAGATGGGATCATCATCACTCAACAGAAGTATGCAAAAGATTTATTAAGAAAGTTTAGAATGGAGGGCGCACTACCAATTAGCACACCTATGGAGGCTGGTTTGAAGCTAAGCAAATGTGAAGACAATAGGCATGTTGATGGAACTCTTTATAGAAGTCTTGTTGGTAGTCTTATGTACTTGACTTCCACTAGACCCAATCTTATGTTTGCGGTGAGTATGCTTAGTAGATTCATGGAATCTCCTAGGCAAAATCATTGGGAAGCTGGAAAAAGAGTCTTAAGGTATGTGAGTGAAACAATTCATGAAGGCATTCAATTCACGAAAGTTGAAGAACCAAGTTTGGTAGGTTATTGTGATAGTGATTGGGGAGGAAGTGTTGATGATAGTAAAAGCACTTCCGGATATGTTTTTAATATTGGTTCCGGCGCAATCTCATGGGCATCTAAAAAGCAAGCTATTGTGACTCTCTCTACAACCGAGTCCGAATATGTCTCACTGGCTTTTGCATCTTGTCAAGCACTTTGGTTGATTTGGGTTTTGAGTGAACTCAAGCATGGACCTGTTAGTTCTCCTACACTGTTTTGTGATAACAGTTCGGCTATTTCACTTACAAAGAATCCGGTTTTTCATGGCAAAAGCAAGCATATAAGGATCAAATATCATTTCATTCGAGACTTGGTTAAGGAGGGACATATCAGTGTGAAATTTTGCAGATCTCAAGATCAAGTTGCCGATATTTTCACTAAAGCTTTGAAGACTGACACATTCAACAAGTTGAAGAAGAAGCTTGGAATGGTGATAGTCTAGCTTAAGGAGGGATGTTAGAGATTAATCTAGACTAGGTCTAGAAGAGATGTGTCTTTTGGTGTTCCAGTGTGTCTTTTAGTATTACTAAGTGTCTTTTGGTAGTGGTCATGTGATTCCTATTTAAACCCATGTATTATTTGGTTTCAAGCAATGTGAATAAAGTGAGTTCTCTACACATCAGAGTTCTAATTTTATCAAGAGATTACACTCTATCTTGTTTTCCTTATTTTCTTTTTCATTCACATAGTTGGTTAAATCCCAACAATATCATGCATAATGCATGTACACAAATATATGTGTATGTTTATGTTATTATGTATAGGGATCTAAGCTTTGGATAATTTTTGGAATAATGGTTGTCGATTCTGTCAAATGAAACCATTTTTTACACTTTTGCAAGTAAGACCATGTTTATGCTAGTTGTTGGACAACCGCACTCACAGTTAGGGAACCTAAACTTCAGGTCTATGCAAAAAGGTTACATGCTGCCACTGGCATATGCATGACTGCATTCTAGTCCGACTAGGCAACTTCTTGAAAACTGGAGTTTACTTAATATTTCCATCTTTGACAGACATCTCAACTTTTTTAATGCATCAAACACCATAGGATAAGTTATTTTCATCAAACGTTCAGACTGTAAACTAATATATAAGAATTTATGAGTTTATTGTACCTAATACGAAGGGTTTCTATAAAATCTGTGCTCATACCTATGGGGCCATCCCTTGATATCTTCTTCTGATGACTTGCTACATAAAAGCTTTTCCCTTTGAGTCGCTAGGATGAAGAGGTGGAGGAAATATTGTCTCAACACAGAAATGAAGAATATGAAATCAAAATTTTGTTTTTTTTTTTTGCTCGATCTAGGGTTTCAATTCAATATCAAAGCAAAGAAACCCTAGATGTAGAAATCCCCAACAAGAAATCACACACAAAGAGGGAGAAAATGAAAGGGAAAATAAACTAAAACAAAGGTAGAAGCTTTACCTTTTGGGAGAGGGTATTCGTCTTCGTCTTCTCAGGGACTGTCGAGCTTCGTATGGGGAGAGAGAGGGACTGTCGGTCTTCGGGGGGAGAAAGAGAGGGAGTGGCTTCTTTGTCGAGCGGGAGAGGGAGGGCTTCCTCTGTGGATTCGAAGGGGGAGCTTCTTTCTTCTCTGTCTCTGTCGAGATGGAAATAGGGAGAGGGAGAGGTTCCCTCCTTTTCTCCCCCAAAATTTTGATTCCCTTTTTTTTTTTTTTTTTTTTTTTGAAACGAGGCAGGAGCACGTGCGAGGGAGTATCCCTCGCTGATTTCCTTGTTGTTTTCCTCGACAGTTAGACAAATTGTTTTAAGTTTGTTTGTTTTGGTTGTAGGAGCAGGCTGGATTTTTGCTTTTGGTTTTTTCTGAAATGAAGATTTGGTTTGCAATCATTCCAGAAGAAGAAGACGACCACACACTAAGACGGTTTTTTGATAGATGGATCAAGGACAATTCTTCATCACCTTTTTTCTCTCACACTTGCTTCCTTCTCGCTTTCTCATTCCAACAAATCTAACCAGCCTCCCTAGAGAGTCTCTTACAGTGTATCAGTGTTTTGCGCACCATTTTAAATATAGTAAATGGATAATGTAAAATATATATTCTAAATATTAAACTTTATGTCAATCATGGTTCAAAATTCTGTGATACTTCCAGTCAAACTGTGCTAGACATGTTTATTTTAGAAATGATGTTGATATTTCAGTGATATGATAACTGATTAACTTGAGAGTTTCGGAGGGATATTTATTGATGAGATTTACTGAGATTTCATATAGGTCGCTCAGTATGGTGTCAAAACCCTACAAAATCTTGTCATGTAATCCATTAGGATGATAAACTTTCATCAAAATGTGGGATTTGCCGACACAAATCTTCTTATATGATTATCTAAATATCAGCATGTCAATATAGACTCATTCAGGGTTTTGCGAGAGACTTCACTTTTGACATATTTTTATGTAAATCTAATACTTCAATTATATTGATCTGCAAATTTACCTAGTATTCCATTTTTAGCTATCAAGGTATCAATGTCATTCTGTCAAATTAAAGGTGCATTTTTCGTAATTATCATTTCAATGTCAATTATGAGACATTTTCCTTCACAGGACAGCTGTTGCATATGTTAGTCAGGTGGATTTGTTTGGTGACCTCATGGATGCACCAACAACCGTTGCATCAAAAGTGAGTACTGCAACTAGCAATTCTACATCAAATTATCTGTTTGCAGATGTTGCTTTTGTTTGTATCGGCACCTCATGTAGAAGCGAGTCCTCAGTGTCACAACTATCTTCTTGCCTAGCTAAGTGAGGTTAGCAAGTGTAAATAATGTAAAGTATTCCACATTGTTCTAGAGAGTTCTCTAGAACCATCCATAAAATTCCATAGAGTTCCATAGGATTCTAGTCCTTAGATATTTCTAAGGAAGTGTGTAGAAGTTCATTATAGACCGTTAGATCAAATTGATCACCACCATCCATTGAGGAGGTGGAGTTGTATAAATAGGCTAAGGCCTCATTTGTTGTAAACACCTCAGAGAATTCAAGCAATACAAGTTCTAGTTCTCTTAAGCTCTCTTGTGTGTTCTTAGCTTGCTTAGCTTTCCAAAGTCCAAGTAAGTTTTTCGTGGGCAAGGTTGGCTAGCTTTCTTTGATAAGTCGGGGCAAAGTTTGCTAGTACCGCACGGGAAGTACTTGTGAAAAGAAAGCCCGTGATAGTTGGTATCAGAGCCAAGTTTGGCAAGGTTGGTGAAATCATTCTACACAAGAGAATGTCGTCAGAGGTCAACAACCCATCAATTGGCAACAACGACAAAGGTGGGAAAGTTCGCAAGGACAAGTCCAAGGACATGATCGCTACGATGGATGAATGTTGGCTAAGTTGTGTGCCACCATGTCCGACTTGAGGGAGAAAGTCGAAGACATGGACCAACGCATCAAGGGGCAAGCGTCCAATGGGGAGGACCAAGAGCTCCGGGAAGAAATGTAAGGAGCCTTGAACGCAGTAGCGGACATGGTGTCCAAGAATATCGAGTCCCTTGAAGCCCAAATTGTTGCCAAAGATGCAGAGATGTATGCATACAGGGAAAGAGTTTAGAAACTAGAAACTATACTCAGTGTGTGTATGGTTACGGTAGCCAATGGTGGGACTACACCAGGGACAATCACCCACAGAGTCGAAGCTCCCAAACCTAAGGCCTATGGTGGGGCAAGAAGTGCAAGGGAGATCGACAACTTCTTGTGGAACATGGAGCGCTACTTTGATGCGGTTGGCATAATAGATGAAGCATCAAAGGTACGTAGTGTCTCCTTATATTTAAATGATGTTGCTACAGTTTGGTGGCGCAGAAGGTCCGATGATGTCAAGAAGGGATTGTGCACCATTGACACTTGGAAAGAATTCACGAAGGAACTCAAGAGACAATTCTACCTGGAGGATGCCAAAAACGAAGCTAGGGCCAAGCTTCGTCGCCTTTAACATAAGGAAGGCCGCATAAGGGAGTATGTGAAGAAGTTCTCGGAGTTGCTCTTGGAGATTCCTGACATGGGAGAAAAGGATGTTTTGTTTAGCTTCCTTGATAGCCTAACAGGTTGGGCCAAATTGGAATTGAAGAGGCGAGGTGTGCAAGACCTTGCGATGGCTATGGCTGCGGCCGAATCCTTGATTGAGTTCAAGAGAAAGGATTCATCCAAAGGGCAAGGGAAAAGGCCGAGTAATGATGGCAAAGGTGGGGGAGACAAAGAAAAGTCCTCCAAGGAACACAAGTACTCCAAAGACAAGGGGAAGGAGAAAAGAGATGGATCACCCAAGAAGATATCTTGCTTCTTATGTAGTGGACCCCATCGAGCATTCGAGTGTCCCAACCAGGGGAAACTTGTCGCGCTTGTCATGGAGGAAGAAGCAAAAAAAGAAAGGAGGATCGCCTCAATGAATCTCCTAAGTGCCATTCAAGCTAAGGTCGAGGAACAACCATGTGGAAGGATGTACGTGGAGATCGAGATCGGGAACAAGACTTTGAAAGCCATGGTGGATACCGGAGCCGACACAGTCTACATGGCCAAAGACCTTGCTGAAGAAATTGTCCTATCATATACTAAGGAGAAAGGATATATCAAGGGAGTCAATGCTAAAAGTCTCCCAATTGAAGGAATAGCTCGTGGCACCGATATTTGGCTTGGACAATGGCGAGGTAAAGTCGAAATAATTATTGCTCAAATTGATGATCACAAGTTCTATTTGGGTATAGATTTCTTTAACATGGTGAAGGCGTTTCTGGTCCCATATGCCAGCACCATGTGCATCATGGAGAAGGGACAACCTTGTGTTGTGCCCGTGGTACGGGAGATAAGTAAGGAGAGAATGGTGTCCGCTCTCCAACTTTCTAAAGGAGTAAAGAGGAATGAGTCTACTTACTTGGCTACCCTCAAGGAAGACGAAGGTCCCATGGATGGAGGGGTGAATGCACCTAAGGTCGACCAAGATGTTCTCAAGGAGTACAAGGATGTTATGTCTGCCGAGTTGCCTAAGAAGCTTCCACCAAGGAGAGAGGTGGATCGTGCTATTGAGTTAGAACAAAGCCACCCGCAGTTGCTCCTTATCGTATGGCACCTCCTGAGCTTGAGGAGTTAAGAAAATAATTGAAGGATTTACTTGATGTTGGTTATATCCGACCCTCCAAAGCTCCATATGGTGCGCCAGTCTTATTTCAAAAGAAACATGATGGATCCCTACGGTTTTGTATTGACTATCGGACACTCAACAAGGTCACTATCAAGAACAAGTACCCAATTCCACTTATTGCGGATCTCTTTGATCAACTTGGTGATGCAAGGTACTTTACCAAGCTTGACTTGCGTTTGAGATATTATCAAGTCCGCATAGCCGAAGGAGATGAACAAAAAACGGCATGTGTTACAAGGTACGGGTCTTACGAATTCTTAGTCATGCCATTTGGTTTAACTAATGCGTCGGCCACATTTTGCACTCTAATGAATAAGGTACTAGCTCCTTACCTTAATCGGTTCGTAGTTGTGTACCTTGATGACATTGTGATCTATAGTAAGACATTGGAGGAACATGTGGATCACTTGAGGCAAGTGTTCCAAACTTTGAAGGAGAACGAGCTCTATGTCAAAAAGGAGAAGTGCTCATTTGCCCAAGAGGAGGTGACATTTTTGGGTCATATCATTGGCAAGGGCAAGCTTCGTATGGACAAGTCTAAGGTACAAACCATCAAAGAATGGAAACCACCGACCAAAGTCACCGAGTTAAGATCTTTCCTTGGCTTGGTGAACTATTATAGAAGGTTCATCAAAAGCTACTCTTCCATAGCCGGTCCATTGACGGACTTGCTCAAGAAGGAACGAAGTTGGGATTGGAGTTCAAAATGCCAACAAGCTTTCGAAGGATTGAAGAAGGCAATTGTGGAGGAACCGGTGTTGGCACTTCCCAACCATTCTATGTCTTTTGAGGTACATACGGATGATTCCGATTTTGCTATTGGTGGAGTATTGATGTAAGAAGGGCATCCTATTGCCTGCGAACATGGCGACATTACTTGCTTGAGAGCAAATTTGTGGTCAAGACCGACAATGTTGCCACTAGCTACTTCCAGACACAGAAGAAGCTCACGCCAAAACAAGCTAGATGGCAAGATTTCTTGGCAGAGTTCGATTACACTTTGGAGTACAAGCCTGACAAGGCTAATCTTGTTGCGGATGCTTTGAGTAGAAAAGGAGAACTTGCTGACATAAGTCAACCTCAAAGCAACTTGAAGGGACGCATAAAGGAAGGATTGACACATGATTCCATGGCTCAAACCATCATAGCTCTTGTCAAAGATGGGAAGACAAGACGATTTTGGGTGGAAGACGGCTTGATATACTCTAAGGGAAGGAGAATCTATGTTCCACCTCATGACAACCTAAGGAAGGAAGTCTTGAAAGAATGCCATGATAGCAAGTGGGCGGGACATCCAGGTATACATTAGACTCTTGCTCTTGTGGAAGATTCCTATTATTGGCCACATATGAGGGATGATATCGAAGCATATGTCAAAACTTGTCTTGTATGCCAACAAGACAAGGTAAAGCAACAGTCACCTGCCGGCTTACTTGAACTTCTCCCCATCCCAGAGAGACCTTGGGAAAGTGTTTCCTTAGATTTTATAGTTGGGTTGCCCGCATCGAAAGGTTGCAATTGGATACTTGTGGTCGTGGACAGATTTTCGAAGTATGCCACCTTCATTCCCATACCCAAGGAGTGCACAGCCGAGCAAGTCGCACATTTATTCCTCAAACATGTGGTGAAGTATTGGGGTGTGCCCAAATCTATCATCAGTGATCGGGATACACAGTTCACGGGGAAATTTTGGATTGAGTTATTCAAGTTGTTGGATACCGACCTTAACTTCTCTACTAGCTTTCATCCTCAAACAGATGGTCAGATGGAAAGGATGAATGCTTTGCTGGAGTTATATCTTAGGCACTATGTGAGTGCCAACCAGCGAGATTGGGCTAAGTTGTTGGATGTTGCCAAATTCTCTTTCAACTTGCATAGGAGTGAAGTGACGGGTCGTAGCCCATTTGAGGTTTTCATGGGACAACAACCAATGACCCCGAGTTCTATTGCCACTGGCTACACTGGAGTGAGTCCATCAGCCTATAAATTTTCCAAATGATGGAATGATCAAGCTGATGAGGCTCGAGCTTACTTGGAGAAGGCATCCAAGAGGATGAAGAAGTGGGCCGACAAGAAGAGACGGCCTCGAGAGTTTTAGCTTGGAGACCTTGTGCTTGTCAAGATGCATGCTCATGCTAGACTTTCAGGACTGCATTGCGGCCTTATCAGGAGATATGAGGGTCCTTTCCCCATAGTCAAGAAAGTGGGAAAGCAAGCATACAAGGTCGAGTTGCCGCCAAGGATCAAGTTTCATCCAGTCTTTCATGTGAGCCTATTGAAGCCATATAAGGAAGATCAGGATGATCCAAGCAGAGGAGTTTCACAAAGAGCACCAATGGGCATGAGGATCCAACATGACAAGGAAGTAGAGACTATCTTGTCAGATCGTGTGGTGCTCCATTCCAACCAACCTCCCACACATGAGCTACTCTTCAAGTGGAAAGGATTGCCAGAAAGTGAAACTAGCTGGGAGCCAATCCAACATTTGTGGCAATTCAAGGAGCCAATCCAACATTTGTGGCAATTCAAGGAGCAAATCCAAGCATACGAAGATTTGAAGGCAACGAGGACGTCGCCTTATTAGGTGGGAGAGAATGTCACAACTATCTTCTTGCCTAGCCAAGTGAGGTTAGCAAGTGTAAATAATGTAGAGTATTCCACATTGTTCTAGAGAGTTCTCTAGAACCATCCATAAAATTCCATAGAGTTTCATAGGATTCTAGTCCTTAGATATTTCTAAGGAAGTGTGTAGAAGTTCATTATAGACCGTTAGATTAAATTGATCACCACCGTCCATTGAGGAGGTGGAGTTGTATAAATAGGCTAAGGCCTCATTTGTTGTAAACACCTCTGAAAATTCAAGCAATACAAGTTCTAGTTCTCTTAAGTTCTCTTGTGTGTTCTTAGCTTGCTTAGTTTTCCAAAGTCTAAGTAAGTTTTTCGTGGGCAAGGCTGACTAGCTTTCTTTGATATGTCGGGGCAAAGTTTGCTAATGTCGCACGGGAAGTACTTGTGAAAAGAAAGCCCATGACACCAAGCTCAGGTCTTGTATATCCATTTTCGATCATTTGAGTTTTCAAATTTATAGTACACTATTTTCATAAGTTTCAATTAGTACTAATAGTAGTCCAAATTCTAGGTTCTAGGCATAAGGTTTGCTTTGAGACATGTAAAACTACAACGTTTATACACACTACACCAAATTGGCATATTTGTAACAACTTCAAAAATAGTAACACTTTTGAGCTATTACAATCCACCAAACAATTTCAAATCAAAACCAAATTTAGTCAACAAAATGAAAAATAGCTCCACAAAAAAAGTGATACAATAAATTAGATCACCATGAATAGCATCACTTGTAAGCTCATACTATTTGTGGTGATACAATTATTGAATCACTTTGTTTGTGAAAATGTGTAAAATTGCTTTGTGAATTGTTATAGCTCAAAAGTGTTACTATTTTTTGGATTGTTACAAAAATGTCAATTTGGTGTAGTGACAATAAAGATAATAATAAGCAAGGGGCAAGTAGATGATTAAATTTTCCTTGCCATGCTTTTATAGGTGAAATAAATGTTGATATTCTTAAAAATATTCTGCAGCTAAGGACAAGGAATATTTGTGTAGAATGTTTGTTGAAAAGGATTTTCATGGAATGGCATATTCTGCATTATGAAAAGATGATTAGATGCCATTGACATTGCGTTCTAGTTAATGTGTGTTGTTGGGTTCATACTTTACAGGCTACTAGACCAGATACAGTTAGAATTTTCTTAAATATTTTAGTAAAATCAGTTTCCCTTGAAATACGAGAAGTAACAGGTTGAATTGAATGTTATTGTTTAAGGTTCCAGTGTATATTTTCTAATTAAATTGCATCATGGGAAGTTTTGATATCTTGGGAACTAGGCATGGCAAGGGCCTAGCTAGGAGTGACCTTGAGTTGCAGGAAGACCACCATGAGAGGGTTAGGGTGGTAAATGGATGAAAATGTTTTGATGAGTTTGAAGACTTGAAAATAGGAATAGTTTATACTTTCTTAGTGGTGTTAAACACAAGGAAGCCAACTTAGTTTAAAGGTAGGTGTCTAGTTATGGATGCCAACTAGAGGAACTTTATGGAAGGGTATGTATGCATAACACAGCAGACAAGGGTATATGAACACATCGAACAAGGGTGTATTGAGAACACACGAACAAAGGTTTGCAGTGACACGGAATGAACTGGCAGACAAGAACAATAACTTTGACTGTGTTTGTTAGACTGAATACTAAGTCTGGGACAATGGACACTGGAGGAATTAGTCTGGAGGCCAATCTATAGTAGTAGGGGTGATTGTTCATAGCCTTGACTCAGGGAATATTGGCGACCGACGTGTATGTTGTAAACCTCAGATCTCTCATAGTGGATGCTTTCATTTTCTCCCGTGGATGTAGCTTAAGATGGACTTCTAAGCGGGCTACATTATATCTTGTGTCTCTTTATTTTATGCATTGTGTGATTGTTTATATTACATAGATAGCAAAGCAGAATAATCGTAATTATGTTGACATTAATCTAATTCAAAGTGTTTATCATGCCTTTTCTCAATAACAAGCTTTGGAGTGGACTCTAGTTTAATTTTCGATAATATTTAGAGAAATATACATGACTTAATTTGTGTTTCTGCAAAAATTACACTTGCTGCAAGAATTTCTAAAGATTTCTATTGACCATCATGCAGGGGAATGTTGATTTATTTTCCTCTCAACCGCCTTACCTTCTGGATTTTCTTCAACTGTCGAATTTTTCAATGTTCTAGAACCAGTTTGACAGACTGAAACCAAGCCCCCCACACCGAAGCAAATAAGTTTAGTTGCTATTGATCCCTTTGATTCAATGCCGCTAAACAGTTTTGAAGGATCCGATACTTTTGGTGCTTTCACTTCTCATACCAATCAAGGATCTACGAAATCCAACCAAAAGTCTTTGAAGGAGAGCAGCCATGATGACATTAATCAGAAACTTCCAACAGAATCCAATATGGGTGGAGAATCACATCTAGTGGCCAGCGGGACCTTGACCAAGTTGACAGACGAATTGTAGTTTTCTTAGTTGTTAGCATACTAATGATGTAGTTGATATATATTGTATTTTTTTTTAAATACTCATCCATATGAGAAACGATGTTGTAATTGATTGCAGCTATTTTACTTTGTAATGATTGCAAGATTATTTTAATTTGGGTATTAACATTTGTATTTGAATATTTGAGTTTTATAAAATCATTGGATGTAGATATCTTTTATTTATTTAAAAAAATTTTCATATTGATTTTGTTGGAAAGCATTTGTAACACAAATCCAATGTTGTCGAATTTGAATATTGTAACATGCTAGTGCCATTAGGAGTTTTTGAAGGTAACGAAATTTGAAGGATGCAACACATCTAGGTGTTACTAACATTTGTAATGCCTTGATTTGCAAGATTTTTGCGGTGTTACGTACAAATATTTTTAGGAACAAGGCTAGTGTGTTACAATTTGCCTTTTATGGTGTAGTGACTGCTAACCACCGTCTCGACTCAATAACCATCACCTGTAGCCAGACTCACACCCAACCTCCCACCTCCACATTCAACCCCCATAAAGCTGGAGATGAGATTGTTATATTAATGTTCCAAAGATGGATATGGACAGTTGTGGAGTATTTCTCTAAGGAGAGAGAATAGAGAGAAAATAGGGTATTTTTGTCTTCAAATTGGTCTTGACTAGTTAATGTCCACTACTGGACCATTTTAATCAAATTTGGGGGTTAAACTATTATTAGGCTAAACTTTGAGGGACTTATAAACCAATGGGTCCTAGAGCGCAAATAAGAAGGAAGAGATGGCATTGGATATTTTTGTTTTCAAATTGAGCTTAACCAGGCAACGTTTACGAAGCTGATGGTTTCTATCCACTTTGGGGGTTAGACTGCTATTAGGCTAATATTTGGGGCCAAAGTGCAAACATCCCTTTTATATTTTGCATAGAATTTTAGATTGGATTATTTATCTTTTGGACCGCATTAATTCTTGTGTATCCCTCATTGGGTTCCATTTGTTCTCGAAATTTTGTCAGACTCCCATTTTGAGTATTGATTATTAAGTCAATGCCTTTGACTAGCGAAATCATCAAAAAATTTGAAATGTTTGAAATACCCTCACGTGCCACTTACATGAGGGTTACCCATTGAATAAACAATTCTTCGACTTTGGACTGTGAGAACAATTGAGGGAGATTGAATGAGGAAGAAAGGGAGAGTTGCTGTTTCGACCCTAATCAATTGTGATTAGAGTTTTTTGACTGCGACTGAGCTTGGACTCCACGAAGGCGAGAAGATCTGGTTGCAACTATTACCCGTGTTTGTTGCTATCATAAATCGTAAATCATGGTCGGTGGACGATATGGTGTTGCTGGAGAGGTAAGTGAAGTCCTGATATTTTGTTTCTTGTCAGAAATCTCACCCTCATCTTAGTACTGTACATTGATCTTATTGGAAAATATGGGTACCAAACAGCAATTGCTAGAATAATATGGGTGCCAAACAATACAATTTGTTTAGATAATTTACATTGTTTGCTAATGGCCATGATTTTTGTTAGACATGTGACCTAGAAGGTCACACTTCTTCTAATTGCCCATAGGTATGCATTTTGTGTTGACCGCTTCCAATGAACGATTAACATTAGGGAAGAAGTACCTTTAATGTCAATTCCCAACTTGTGGCAAGTTTAAGTGTTGGAAAATGCTATGAAAGTGGTTGAGGCAAAGGTTGAAGATGATAAACACTAATCTTAAAGGAAAGTTTGTAAAGGTTGGAAGAACATTTTCTTCAAGTGGCAATTTAAAAGCATTATTTCAATGTAACTTAGATGGTCACCGATACAAGGAATGTCCTCGAAAAAACACCCCATGCGCGAAAGGATGCTCAACAACAAGGCGACTCTTGAAATTGAAACAATCTTGGAGTCTAGGCAAGAGGTTCTTGGTGTGCAATAATTGTGGTAGCTTTTAGTTGTTACAAGACTATTTGAAAGCAGTGAAAGCAACTCTGACACCAACTGCAACTCTACGTGTGACTTCACCTACACAAAATATCAATGATGTGAACCCACCTAAAATAAATGTAAATTTTGAAATGGAAATGGAATTAAATGACTTTTGTGATGAGCTCAATAGTAAGCTTGGGTAGTGGGGATTGGAGGTTTATCTGTAATAAATATACTAGTAAACCATATTATTTTAATGGAGTTAGGTTGTCAGGTTTTTATGTATGAATCTCTCATGGTTGATATCATGTACTTGTGTGTATGGAACTATAGCCTAGCAACCCCTTCAACATCCCATTGCATTCAATAGCACAAATGGTTACAACAAAAAATAGCGAATGGTGGCTATAAAACAACACAAATGCCTGCAACAAAATAACCTTCGACAAACAACCTAATGGCTGCAACAAAACAACCTAATGGCAACGACGAACCGGGCTCAAGCTTAGCTGAGTTGAGCTCTCCCTCTCTCCCTAAGTCGACGACGAACCAAGCTCAAGCTCGGCTCTCCTTTTCTCCCTCAGTCTATGAAAACCAATTTTTTCCCTCGTCGACGAAGAACCACGGTAGATCTATCTTTTTCCCTTAGTTGATTGTAGTTGCGACCGAAGTGAAGCAATGAATGTGTTGTTTAGGGTTAGGTAAATTAGGGCTTAATCACAGCAGTTGATTTGTTACATATCAACGACACGTGTACGGTTCATTTCTCGCATGCAGTAATTTTGGGTGATACCCCTCACATGCTACTCACACGAGGGTATTTCAAACATTTCAAAACTTTTGAAGGTTCCACTAGTCAAAGGCATTCACTTAACAATCAGTACTCAAAATGGGGTCTGACAAAATTTCAAGAACAAATGGCATCCAATGAGGAATACGCAAGAATTAATGGGAACCTAAAGGTAAATAACACTTTAGTTTCTGTTTGAGGAATCTTATTTTTGAATTTCAACGCATCTAGGGAGTTTGTTTTTTGTAGCCCTTTTGGAGGCCTTGTT